>CM057151.1:52117464-52544964 GCA_029962745.1 Echinometra lucunter
AACCCTTGAAAGATATGCAGTCATCAAAGGGTGATTATATATATATAGCTGGCAGTGTTAAGCCTGCTCAACTTGAGAACTTAACGAGATCTCAATCTATCTATATGCTTGAAGAAATCGGGCCACTCTTTCCTTAATTCCTCTTCACATAATTATAGGCCTATTGTGATTTCATGGAGTTGATAAACAAAATCACTGCACACCTACATCAATTTTTATCATTGTACAAGATAATATCTTAAAACAGCTTTTCTCTGCTTACCTTTACATGACTATTGATATCATCTGGATCGCGGTCTTCCATTGCAAGCCCATCAGGACAGTGAGGGCCACTTCGGACTGTTTTCTCGGCTGATCGTCACTTGCCATTTTTTACTTAACACTACAAAATATTCTTTAAATCAATGAAAAGATGACAGGACAACTGTATGATATGCGGGTAGGCAGACTATCACCATCAGTCACTTGTCTTAAAGCTCAGAAAGGTTGGGTATCTATAGCACCGTAAGAAAGCGGCTTATCTGTTCCCGTGGCTTTTCTTACCCCATACGAAAATTCCGTAGAATTCTTTTCATGCTGAAACCTGATTAGAAAGAGCCATACCCCATTTTCGCTGACCTGAACAAACAAAGGGACATCTTGGAAGAGAATCATTCTTTATCTACATACAAACATTAACGACACACATGGAAACCAAGACCAGCGACAGGCCAAAGCAAAATAAGTTCATCATTAAGAAAAAGAGGTAAAACACGGTCGCTTGCTTACATTGTTAATAACTGATTTTCGCCCATGGTGAGAATGCGACAAACGCACAGAGTGCATATACAGTTTAAACAGATACTCATTCCAACCCCTGGCTATTCTACTAACTGTAACGCGATAAATATATACTGAGAATGGTGATAATTATCTGTCTATGTGGCTATTCTGATCATACAGAGTGGTAGCTATCTTCATCTTAAACAATCTGTTTTCTTTATACCAAACCCTATTGGAAGTCTATAGCTCTTTACCCATAACCATTGATGAAGAGCAGCTAAAGAGAATGGTTTATGAGCACAATAGTAAAGGAAGAGGACTATAATGAGGAGTAGTACCGCGTTTTTTTGTTGTTGTTGTGCTTTTTTCATTCAGAGTTTGTCATCACAAAGGAATTCTAGATGTTATCACAAATGTTCTTACAGAACATCTGTGATAACATCTAGAAATAAAATATTTCATAATATCATAAGCATTGCCGGTGTAAAGTAAAGGGACATGCTCCTCGCAGTCCTATTTTTTATTTTTTTTTAAAATGATATTTTTTTATTTTCTCTCAAATCAAATACATATTAATTATACAAATCATTCATAACAAAAATTTTACATATTCTTCATATAACAGGATTATGCATCGATACTTTGGTTTAACATAACTTACAATAATATAAACAAGAAAAAAAAATGCATTTTATAATCCATTTACAAGCACTTTATATAAATGATCAAAAATAGTACCTGAGATATCTTACAATAATGATATCGATTCTTGAAAGATTCTTTTCCAGATGAAATCGAAATGAAGTTCACTTCTTTTTATTACTTAAAACAGACAAAGAAATAAACAAGAAATTATAACCGGAAAATGTTAAACATTGATTTAAAAAGATGGTGCACTTTAGACGATGCACAAAGCAAATCGTAACACTTTCCATTTTGCAGTTATTTACAGCAAAATAATCTGTAAGTGGGGTGTATATCAAATAAGATATCATTTTTTTTCAAAATCAATAAGCCAGCGGAGAAAAATTATGTTTTATAATTTTATGAGAGATTATCTGTCATCAGTCTCTAAATCATCTACTCATAAGTCACGGTATGAATCAGTAATCGGAAGTGCATTGTTGGCAAAGAGAGTATTAGAGGAGCTGAATATTTCATCAAGACTATTACAAAAGTATGCGCTATGAAATGATGCAGCAAAACGATTTCAACTATTCTAAAATTCACATCAGTCTTAAATGCATATCCGGTCATTTTCCAAAACAGTTTCAGTTTCTGCCGAGATACACGCAGTAAGTTTAGTATACCGATTACAATTAGTGTGAATATAATTTATTGTAGATGACAAAATGATGACTAAAATGTTGCCTCGGCAAGCTTGAGAAGTAAACGTTTAATTTGTATTGCTATAATCGTGAAAAATTACTTATAATTTAACAGTACTTATTATTATTTACATGCTACATTCATTCAACAACTTGAATTCATCATTGTAAGCCTTTTTATAGAGGCGTCCAGTAAATGCAATTTATATATAAAAGGCATGCAGAATAGAGGATGGTTCAAATTTATACAAGAAAACATGGAAGACATAATACAGGACAGCGATTATACGAAGTATATAAACAATAATAATTGTTACTCTTCTCTGACAAACAAAAATTCATTATGTTCATACTTTTCCTAGGAACACTTTCTGTTTGATCTTAATCAATATCTATTTCAGTCTATTATAATCATGTGTAAGATTTAAAAAACTTTGTATATCATGGGATTTTAGTAATGAAATGACAGTTTAATGAATCAAATTAAGAAAGTGTAGGTGATACGTATTAACATAAAGGTCATGAATATAAAAATCTGAAACCTTTTCATAGATCTCCCTCTAAATCAGCTATTTTCTCTCACTAAAGAATTTCTTGAAACAACAACAACAAAAAGGGGCTCGCATAATTATAGGATATCAAATGAAGGTAATTTAAGAATTAACACAATTAACTTTCCTAGTGTTCAGAAATGAATCACAGAAATTGATATTTCTGAAATTTTCACTAACTGGTCCATTTTTCTGCTGTTATTGAAATTAAAGTTTTGGATTTCCTCTTGAACGAAGCATTCATGAAGCTTGACGTGATGTATAATGCTGTGTAAGTTCAATTCTTTATCTCTCAAAAGCGCATACTTCGAAGGGTTCTGGTGGCATTGTCAACCCACTCATACCTCGTTTACTGTGAGTTGATTGCTCAGGAGGAAGTTTGAATTCGAATCTTTGAAATAGATTAGTAAAGAAGAGAAAGACTTCCATCTTGGCTAGCTGAGCGCCCAGGCACTCTCGACGACATGATGTAGAAAAATAACCAGGAAAACGTCTCATCAAGCACACATTTTTTTAGTAACAGTACTTTTAGACTCGAATGGTGCCAGACCATTTGGGAAGTTCTGGCTTTCATCTCATTCCATCAATAAATTTAATCATGAACCAATAAGTCGTATCGGTGCATCCTCCCTCCTCCCTTTGTCATGTTTGTCCCCAATATTCAACTACCCTCTAACATGTCTAATTACTAATATTATTATTATTATCATTATTGTTATATAACAATTGACCAGCAGCACAGACTGAAAGAATCAATTCACAAAGTGAATATATAAAATTACATTAAGATTAAAAATACAAAAAATAGCATATGAACAAAACGAAAATACAAAGACTTATATTGAATCCATATGCCTACACAGATAATTACGAGACGGAAATGGGAGAGAATTAAAAGAAGAGAGATTGTAGCTGAGAAGATGGAGAGTGAGAGAGAGAGAGAGAGAGAAAGGGAGGGGGTGGGGAAATAGCGAGGGGGGGGGGGGAGGGGGAGTAGATGTTAAAAATTCACAAGCAAAGAGTATATTATTCTTAAATGATAATGGAAAATTGTTATTGCCAAAATATACAAGCTGTTTCTTTATGCATATTAAACGGAGTGTGTTCATGCATAATAAAGCATTTAAAGAAAAGAACATCCCCCCGCGAACGAAAAGAGTTTCAAAATAAGGGACGTCGTCTTCGACATCATCTCATTAAATTGACTTTCAGTGCAATAGCAATGTTATCTAATATGAGGAAAAAAGTTATCACTGATCATCAAGGTGAGACTTCCTGTAACTTTGTTTTCCTTCATTTTCCTGTTAATAATATTTACTTCTCAAAAAACGTTCGTCTGTATACATTGATGGGCTTATTTTCCTGAATTCGTTCCTTTCATCAATATTTCATTCATCTGTCAATGGAGTATAATCGAGTCAAAAAACTTCATTGAATTGTAACTCACCTGTACCAAATGGAATCCAAGATTCGTTCTTCTTTACTGTCGGACTGCCGTGGTTTTCCAGGAATCGCTCTGGTTGGAACTCGTCAGGGTCATTCCAGTCTGCCGGATCATGGAGGGCAGCCCAAAGATTCGGGACCACTATCGCTCCTTTAGGAATGGTGTATCCTTCTAAGGAGACACTCCTGGAAGCCATGTGCGGCAGCGATACGGGCAGTACTGGTCGGATTCGCATTATTTCCATCAGAGTTGCCTCACAGTATGGGAGACGAGCACGATCGCTGATGGTAGGCTGACGACCACGCCCAACAACCGCATCCAGCTCAGTTTGTACCTGTTGCACCATATTCGATGTCATGGATTAATCACATAGATAAGCAAAATTATGTCTGATCAACACATAAACGATGTATAATCAAATATCTCAAAAGCATCGATGAAACACTTATGACAGTCGGTGGCCTATGTATATTGTAAGTGAGAATAACACATAAAATGCACGAAAGGTATATGACCCCATTTTGATATAACATGGAAATAATGCTTCAACTAATTTCTCAACAGTCACTGTCTTGAGCAAAATTATAGATTGAGTTAACTGAAATTCCTGGGACATGAAATGATGATGTAAATAAATAATTCTACTAACTTTTCTCTGCACATCAGGTTCAAGGGCCAAATAAAGTATGGCCCAAGAAAGAACAGTAGACGTGGTCTCCATTCCTGCCACAAAGAAATCGAGGATGACATGCCAAAATTCGTCTTCAGGAAAGTCCTTTGAAATACTTTCATCGGCCAAGTATGCATCATGATATCACGGATGTTGTCTTTTTCGAATGAACTAGAATGAGACTTTAACTGGTTCATGATGAAAGTTTTACCCCTAGAGCGGTTATGTCGAACTTGTTTGTACCGTGGCAAATAAAATAAAAACGAAAATACGGTGGCTAGATCAAAATCCGAAACGGCAGTGATGTTATAGAAGAATCCTTCTAGCATTTGCTGAAATTCTTCATCATCGTATTCGAAGCGACGTCCGAATACCATCTGGGAAATGACATTGGCTGTTGCGTTGGTCAGCGTAGTGAGGAGGTTTGTTTGAAAAGCTCGAAGTTTTTCGATTTCCTCGCAGAGGTAGCGGGCTTCCAGATTTATGAGGGGTTCTATACTTTTCTTTCCCATGCCGAACGTGCGGAGGGCAAGCAGACTGAACTTCCTCAGGTCGCCCCATGGTTTACCGCTGCTCCATACTACTGAAGCTGTTGAAAAAGGAATGCTTATAGATTTTTTTATTCTGTCTCAGATTTGTTATTGGCTGAAAACTATAACGCCTTCCGCTATAAACTCCGTCTAAAATGGAAATTCCGTTCTGTTTGTTTCTGATAAAGAGTTCCAAGTTCATGAATTTCTTCATTGAGTTGCTACGTACATATATATTTTATAAAGAAAATCTTTATTATAGTGGGACAACCGATGGTATTGTACTGAATGCGAATTATGATTTAATCATTTTGATATGTCCTGTGCATTCATAATAGTATTAAACATAATTATGTTATCATTATACAACGGAGCATAGCAATTACCTGAGATTCATTGCTGAATACTGAAAGATTGCATTACATAACATTAAGTTTCCAGTAGTCATAAATCAAATTCAAATTCAAAATCAAATTCGTATTTATTCAATTCTAGCAGAAATAAAAGAAACACAATGACATTATATAGGTATAATTACAGAACAGATTGCGCTATATTTATTTTTTTCTTGACAAGTAAGAATAGATCATCAAAAGAAAAGTTTTAGATTCTGTGGAAATGGAGGGATCCAATAACTGCTCAATGCACCTTTTCAAAGTTTAAGGGCCATTTCCCATTAAAAAGAAAGAAAGAAAAAAAAAAACCCACCATAATCATGCATGTGAAAACTTCCCCATCATGATCATCGCCCAGTAACGAAATAAAAATATGGGTGAGATTGTGAAATTGTTATGTAAGGGCAAGCGAATACACTTTTTCAAGTGTTTCGCTCTATATGTATACCGATTTTTACCGATTTATAAAATAGTTAAAACACGTTTATATCCATCTGTTTCACGAACACTAAAGAGATGTTTGCTATAAGACAGGATGTTGCTAGTATGGGTGTAAATGGGGGGGGGGGGGGTTAAACAGGGGCCACGTCCCCCCCCCCCCAAAAAAATTTAAGGGTGGGGGACACAATAGGGTGCGTCCCCTAAATTTTAAGCTGAGGACCCCCCTTTTGTTTGCTTGTCAGCATATTTTTGGTGTGTGTCCCCCACCAAAATTTCAAGATGAGGACGCTTTTTTTTTTGCTTGTCAGCATATCTTCGGTGTATGTACCCCACCTAAAAAAAAAACAACAAAAAACAAAACAAAACCAATTTAAGCTGAGTACCTTTTTTAGAGCGTCCCCCAAATAAAATTTAAAAGGGATATACCACTGGTTGTAAGGTATTACCATTTGGATTTGATGCTGGTATTCCCGCCTTTGTATGCATTGGTACGAAGCGATCAGAAAAGATATCGGCGTTTTTGACAAGGGCCTGTCTATACCTCTCTGCTATTCAACACCACCACAAGAAACGGACCTCTCCTCAAGCTGAAAACTGGTCCGTAACGTTTGGCTAGGTTGACATAGTACTCATGAATTAGACCAGGTCCAGCTCTGTACCCAATGATGGGCAGTGACCAAGGACCCGGGGGTAAGTTTCTCGGACGTCTCAGGAGCCATGCACAACAAATAAATACAGTCCATCCTAGAAGGATAGCAGTTACAGAAACTGATAACATGATGCCAACGTTGATCTCTTTAAGATGTCGTCGCAGTGAGTAGCATTCAAAATGTAATGCTTTAAATCGTGAAGCAAACTCAAGTGTAACTTGAAGGTAAATTATGAGTAGTGTATATTCATAACCTGTCTCTGAATATCAAAGGTCGTTTATATTTTACTTTTATTGTTGAGGCCTCTTCGCATAGAAATATGATATCCTATATAAACGAAGCAAGACTGCACGGAAGCACATGATCACATAAAATTCATATTACCATAAACGATGAGATTGGGTACTAACTTCAAATATTTCGTTGGATACCTTATGTCAATAGAGTATTATTGTAAATCAGTGACACGAAGCTGCCTCGTGGATTTTATGACACAGCAATCATATATTCTACTTGGCACCTCCATGTTACTATTTGCCAATTGTACTTCTAACAAGGAGTATATTTTACATGTTTTATAATAATAATAATGATGATGATGATAATGATGATAATAATGATGATAATAATTAACTATATTGTGCACTGCGCCATGACTGAGACAAAGAGGAGGAGCGATAGCTCAAGTTGGTAGAGCAGTGGTCTCGTAATTCGGTGACCCGGGTTCGAAACCAAGTCGATGCGCTATTGCTCTTTGATAAGGCATTAATCCTCCAGATCCCTCGGAGAGGACTTAAAGCAGTCGGTCCTCTGGTGATAATAATGATAATGACAATGATGATAACTTACTGCTTACTTACTAGCATTCATGCTTTCTTAGCACTGTTGGCAGCCAGGTAAAAACAAACCGAACCAAACCAGTGGTATAATGCAGTTTTGAGTGCAAGGAACGATACAGTGATTGTCAGAAAGGGGGATGCGAAATGTCGACATACTTGAGCGGCGTTGGAGGAACAGAGTGATATTCCCCCTCTATATTTCATCCCAAATTACCTAATCATTTGTGAGACAATCTTCCCTTTTCTTCCTCTTTTACACTAATGTCACATGTTTTGTCGACAAATTATGATGGTTCAGAAAAATGTTTAAAAATTCTTTATCTACCTGTGCTCCTGAAAATTATAAAGGCGTCACCTTGAACAGGAAGTTCCTGAAAGTTTTTCACGAATGGAATAGCGTACAGCATTCGAAGAATGTATGTACACACTAAGAAAAAAAGGTTCAAGTTTGCACCCTAAATGTAACACTGGCAGCACCTTTTTGGGTGCGATCTTGCACCCTACATGAAAAAGGTGCATTGTTTGCACCCCGAAATGCCCGTTTGCACCCTAAAAGGTGCAACGTTGCACCTTTAAGGGTGCAGAATTTTTGCATTCAAAATTTTAGGGTGCAAATTTTCACCTTTCCCTAAAGGGTACAACTCTGCACCTTTAGGGTGCAAAATGTAGCTAACTGCATCCTTAAAGGTGCAAAAAGCGTCTTAGGGTGCAAAGTTGCACCAAAAAAGAGCTCCCAGTGTTGCATTTGATGGGTGCAAAATTGCATTTTTTTTCTTAGTGTGTACAAAATAAAGATAAGGTGAATCTATGAATATCATGCTGACTGTACTTTCTTCTACTTTATATTTCTCTCTAATAATCTCCCTTGAATGACCCCCCCCCCCCCCCCTCTCTCTCTCTCTCTCGCTCAGTCGAAGGATTCCCCCTCCATAAAGTCTGACTGGAGTCCGAAGTGAAGCCTTTGCATATTGGATGTTAACTTTTTTGGGAAATAACAAACCTTAAGCAGATAGATATATAACGCATAATTTTGTGTTTGTAGAGACATGCATAAAATCCATTTTTACTACCTGCAGAGGGGTCATACTCGAGTAGAAGCACTAATTAGATCAACAGCCTGCGAACCAGACAGCGCAATAAGTGATCCCACTAAAATGTGGCAAGAAGGTTTATGACATTGACGGTTTGTGGTTCGTCGGTTACAGAAGGCCCACGAGCCAAAAATTTTCCATCTCGTGATGTGGTTATAGTGAACGCGCTGAAAATAGAACTATGAACCCACTATGCGCATGATGTGACACTGAGGTTGCTCGAGAACCAAAGTCAAACGAACGTCCTGAAAGATAATGAATAACGCAGCGAAAACTTGTGTGATACTGAGGTTGCTCGAGAACCTCAAACGAATCTTCTGATGAAAGATAATGAATAACGCAGCGAAAACTTTTGTAAACTTCAAGGATTTAAATTTATAATGCTTTGTCCGGTTATAAGCACTTTGAAAACCGATACATCAATTTCTAATCGTTTTCTAATGTATGCTATATATTATGATCTGTTTAGTAGTACACGTGCTTTTTACGGAGTTATCATACCACTAGATGGCGCTGATTCTACACGCTTCCGGGCGGACTGATCTTACCCCATTTGCAGAACTGTTACTGTGGGAGCAGTCCATCCGGCTGGTCAGGAGCGACGGAGCGTCTTTCAAGGTAGGATGGGTAGCGGCACCAACGAAAAGGTAACTTTTCCGGAAAAAGGAATATTTACAAAGGGTGAACTCAGGAAGGAAAAAATGCCATTAGAAGGCGTATACCCCTACAGTCTATTTAAACAATTTTAAGGATCATTTTCGATATATTGTTTCCATCTTTACCTGCCAAGTTAATAACTACTTTTACAGTTATTATGTTCTGCTAAGATTACTGTCTTATCTGCGAACAAGCGAAGTGAGCTAACTGTTAAATATTTTTTCGCTGAATATCACAGTATATATGTTCTTTAACCAGTGCCTTAATGATAACAGCAGCCGCAAATCCATCTTAGGGATCTTCCATATTTCTTTTTTTTTATCCTGGCGTTTCCATGTAATTGACCATGACACGCTATTATTTTTCAGTGTATTAATTTTTTGGTGAAATCTCATCGTGCCCGATATGTTTATTGAAGAAAAGAGTAAAATTGATATTGGGGGTTTTAAGCAAAATCTCATCATGAATATGAAAAGGAGCACTTATCAGGATCGAAACTGGCACTTATCTTAAGAACAAATGGCACATAGTAGAAAGGAAAAGGGACACCTAGGCTACCAAAAAAAAAAAAAAAAAAAAAAAACCACGAAAGGGGAACTTATGGGTAATGCTTATCGCAAGTACGTTAACGGGAGGAGAAATAGGACATTACATATATATGTATGTATATGTCCCATTTACATATTTATCAGAAAAAAGCATTTGTCACAATAAATATATCCATATAATAATGTCCCATATACATATTTATCAGAAAAAGCATTTGAAGACAAAAAAATAATAATAGGGATATTCTTAGATTCATACGGAAGGCATTCGATTGCAGGAACAGTAATAGAATGAATGATTAGTTACTTAAACAACTGTAAACAGTATGTATGTATTTGTAAGATTTATTCACAATCTGCGGATATTACAGGAGTACCTTAGGTATTCAATTTAGGGCCTCTTCTCTTTTTATCATACATTAATGATGTTCAATATGACAGTGATATTTTTTCTCCTATTTTATTTGCAGATGATACAAGTCATCTGAGAGGGATCCTATCCAATTAAATCATCTCATGAACAGCGAAATGAATGAAATGTAACAATGGTTTCAAGCTTATAGACTTAAAATGGACACTTGTAAGACACCTCTAATAAAAATAAGAAAATACAAGATAATACAATAAAATTATATATTCACGATGCTGAGATTACAAAGGTACTGTTTCCAAAATTTTAGGCGTAATAACTGAAATGAAAACCTGAGCTGGAAAGAACATGTAAATGACATTACGAAGACGATTTCTACGTTTATGGGAATTTTCAACAGATTGAAAAGTGCCTTACCTCTCCGCATTCTTGTTAAGTTATATAATACTTTGATATTACCCCACCTCAGCTACTACAATATTTTATAGGGCAATTGTGCAATATATTTGATAGAGCAACTTTTTCGATTACAAATACGTTCAATAACCAATTCAGCATACTTAGCTCATATATACAAATTGTTTTTAAAGTTAAAGATCCTGAAATTTTTTTAGTTACCTGCTTTCAAAATTGCATCATTTATGTTTCCCTATCACCGAAATATTTTGCCTGATATATTCAATCATTATTTCATCTCTAACAGTAGTATGAACAAATATTTAACAAGGAGTGCTGATAAATGGAGACCTTGGAGTTACTGTGGACAATAACCTGACCCTTAATCAGCACATTAGAAATGTTTGCCGCTGCGCTTCATGGGATATAAGTAAAATCGGAAAGATCAGGAAATACCTCGACAAATCAGCTACTAAACGAATAGTACATGCCTTTGTTTCCTCACACTTGGACTGAATTGTAATGGTTTACTTGCTGGTCTCCCACATTGGAGTATAGCGCCCCTTCAAAGGATACAAAAGTCTGCAGCTAGACTGATTTCTCTTACTAAAAAAATCTGAACACAATTTACCCCAGTTCTACATTCTCTTCACAGGCTCCAGATCCATGAAAGAATCATCTTTAAAGTTCTTCTTCTTGTCTTCAAAATCAATCACGGTCTAGCTCCATCCTATCTTCAAGATCTCGGGAGCGTTTCATGAAGAGTTTTGTCGGTGATTTTCACCGACTACTTTACTGTTAGCCAATCAGATGCGAGGATTTTCAGTAGCTTGTAACATTTGTTGGTGATTTTCACCGACAAATCTCTTCATGAAACACTCCCCTCATTTCTCTCCGTTCATCATCATCTTCAGCAACTCAACGTCTCTGTTCTGCTTCTATTGCCCACCTGCAACTTTCTCCTGGACTTCGTACCATGACCAGTTATGGCGATCGTGCCTTTTCTTCCCTTGCCCCAAAACTCTGGAACAATCTTCCCATCTTCATTCGTGAGGCCTCCACCATAGACTCATTCAAAATGCTTCTTAAAACTTATCTTATTAGGCAATCCTCTAGGGTTAATGTATTAGGTTTTCCCGGCCGAATTCGTCAAAACAGCATTCAATTTCATGATCAAGCATTCAGATTCAAGCAATTTATAATCCTTTGGTTATTATTATCATTATTATTAATAAAGGAGGAATTGGTGTCCTTTTTGAAGTAATAGGGTGAGGAAATTTTGGAGGGAAAAGCCATTGGCTGTGATGACTTGGAAATAGATGGTCTCTGCTCAACTTACGTGCGTCAGTTTTGTATAATTATTTTTACAATGTTTGTTGCATTGCTGTAAATTTATGTGCAGGCATCCTACATGACTGTATTTTAACTGTGGATTCAGGAAAATAACAATGTGTAATCAGAGATTTATTATGCTATTTTGCTTTATACTTATGTTGGTGAGTTCCAGTATAACGTGGTTTAGGGACTGATTGGAAAATGTGCACATCGGTACAATCTTGACATTTATACTTGTTTATGTCTCTCATATCTATTGGCAATGATTTTTATTTTTTTTACATTAGTTGGTTGGTTGCAACTGGATTGTTTGTGCTTGTAACCTGTTATTTTATTCCATGGTGGTAATTGTAGTATGTTTTATCCCCCCCCTTTTTTTTTACTCATGATTGCGACTATTTTTAAAGACCATACGGTGACAGCCCACTTCACCGAAGGCCCGCGAGACCGAGGGCCCGCGAGACCGACTTTTTTTTTTGTATCTTATTTTCCTTCATCAGGTGCCGCGGCCGAGTGGTTTAAGGCGCCTTGTTGCAGCGGCGTAACAGGTGCCTGCTATCAGAGGGGGAGGGAGGGGGGGGGGGCAGAGCCAAATATTTCCCGGTAACTCCGTCTAGAATTAGTGGCGTAGCTAGGATTTCAGTTAAGGGGCCTGTAGTGAGCACGGGAAGCGCGCTCCCAAGGGGGCTGCAGGGAGGGGGGAGTGTCCCCCCGCGAGAAGCGCGGAAGCTCCGTCGTTCCTTTGAATCGCTCCTTGTCTGCTCCCGCTCATCTTAATACGTCCTCTGTTATCGGGGGGGGGGGGGGGGTGGGGGCAGAGCCAAAAATGTCCCCGTAACTTAGTCCAGAATCAGTGGCTTTGCTAGGATTTCATTTTAGGGGGCGGTTGTGAGCACGCGAAACACTTGCGAAACACTTAATACTGAGCGCGCGAAAGGCGCTCCCTATAAGGGGAGTTTTCCCCCTCCCCCACGAAGCACGGAAGCTCCCACGTTTTCTTCGAATTGTTCATTGTCTGCTCCTGCTCTTCTTACGTTCTCTGCCTGTTATCGGGGGGGGGGGGGGCAGAACCTGTGTCTATCAGTGGGTGGGATGAGAGTGTGCGTTTATATGCAAAATAGGGTTAGAATATTTCTTTAAAAGAAGAAAAGCTTGTAATTTGCGGCACCACAGTATTTTGGTTCATCAGTTCATTAAGAATTATGTTCTAATAGTTGTAACATTTTTTGGTTTCACCACGGTTGTGTAGATTTCTTCAGAGACTTTGGCATGATTTCGTTAGACGATGAAGTGAGAGACGGGATGGGGTGTCCGATTTCGTAGTATCATGAAAAGCATTTTTGCAAACTATTCCAATTCTAATAAGTTAATACACCGGCAGAAGCTGAAATTTTATCTCAGAAAATTGATATTAAAAAGGAATCAATATTAATGAATAGCTGAATGAATGAATGAATGAATGAATGTACGCATGAATGATGAATAAATAATGAACATCTATATTTATTAATTGATTACACCCTCGTAGCAAAGGGGGCGGGGGCAGTCGCGCCCCCCCAAAAAAAAACGCCAACAAAAAAAAAAAAAGAAAGAAAGAAAAAGAAGGGGGAAAACGTAAGAAGAGCAGGAGCAGACAAGGAACTATTCGAAGAAAACATCGAAGCTTCCGTGCTTCGCGGGAAGGGGAAAAACTCCCCTTATAGGGAACGCCTTTCGCGCGCTCAGTATTAAGTGTTTCGCAAGTGTTTCGCGTGCTCACTACCGCCCCCTAAAATGAAATCCTAGCAAAGCCACTGATTCTGGACTAAGTTACGGGGAAATTTTTGGCTCTGCCCCCAACCACCCCCCCCCCCCGATAACAGGCAGAGGACGTATTAAGATGAGCGGGAGCAGACAAGGAACGATTCAAAGGAACGTCGGAGCTTCCGCGCTTCTCGCGGGGGACACTCCCCCCTCCCTGCACCCCCCTTGGGAGCGCGCTTCCCGTGCTCACTACCGGCCCCTAAACTGAAATCCTAGCTACGCCACTAATTCTAGACGGAGTTACCGGGAAATATTTGGCTCTGCCCCCCCCCCCCTCCCCCTCTGATAGCAGGCACCTGTTACGCCGCTGCAACAAGGCGCCTTAAACCACTCGACCGCGACACCTGATGAAGGAAAATAAGATACAAAAAAAAAAAAAAAAAAAAGTCGGTCTCGCGGGCCTTCGGTCTCGCGGGCCTTCGGCCTCGCGGGCCTTCGGTCTCGCGGGTCTTCGGCCTCGCGGGCCTTCGGTCAAGTGGGCGGACCCCGACGAGACATACCCCTGGTGCTACATTTACTGTGATTTTCTGGGCGGTGAGTGTCCGGGGTTCCTCCATGTACACTGTCTGATTTTTCATAAATGTATATACTAAGATGTTTGTGCTGTATAATAGATTTTTTTAAGTGAAAGAATAAAAAGCATAATCTTCATACTCTCTTTTGGCAGTAATTGTTGGCAAAATGTAATACATGTAAATTTTGCCTTATGCCGTTTCATTAAAATCATAAAGGTTATAACGCTGATGATTTTATCTGTCAATACATATTCTTCAGCTATTCTATATGAATTTTAATTGAACATCAGTTCTGTTGACACAGAACTTTGAAGTGTACATGTATGTATCAATTTGAATAATGCCAATTTTGTTAATCTGCCCTGACAGCTAATTGTTTTTTTTTTACTACACACGTCTTCATGATTTTTATGTGCTGTTTTGCTCTGTCTTTTTACAGAGGCTGTCGTTTTACGATTGAATAAACTCAAACCTGCAACTCTAGCGCCTCCGTGTAGTTTTGTGGACCCGCTTTCATTATATATATATCCCTTTTTACACTAACAGTTTTTCAAGAAGAGTAATCATGCAGGCGCGCCGGAAGGGTCCCAGCTTAGGGGGGCAAACGCTGTTGGGGGCCCACCTAAAACCTATGGGGGGACATCTAAAATGCTTACTACCAGCATACAACCCTACACCCCCCCCCGAACAAGCACATTTCGCCCCCCTTTTATACATATTTCTTTAAATATAAAGTGGCAAGTTTATAATTTTTTCAATTAAGAAGAAGAAGGAAAGAAAAGGAAAGAAACTATGCTTTATTCTGTCACTGTTATCATAAAGTGTTTCCCATCATCTCTCATCATTAGTACTGAAACATGATCGTTTGTTCACCGCTGGTAGCATGGCAGGATGGCGTGAGAGGTTAGAGAATGGGTTATGAATGGCATATGGGAAAATTTTCCCGGCGGGGCCGACACCCTTTGCCCGAAAAGAAACTCTTCACTTTCACAACTTTGTCCGCACGAACGAAGCGAGCGCGCATTTTTTTTTGCAACTTTTGTGGTGAAAATGTACAAACAATTTTCTGCATTGCCCAAATATGAGAAAATACGGGGCGCCCTTATGCCAATATATTATGAGGATACTGGGAAGGGAGGGGGGATAGGACTTTTTACTTGTTAACCCCAATACATTTACAAAGGGAAACGGCTATCCGCCCTCCCTGGCCCGGCTTGTGGCGCCTTTGGTAGACAGGGTTTCTTTACTGTCAAGAAACGCCACTTCCATTAAAATGCAACTCGGGAACGCTGCGCCCAGTTGAAGTTTTTAGTTTATGGAATGTTGTTTGGGGAATTACAAACATTCCCTTATCCCTTTACAGAGGAAAACCCATGCCCAACGGCATTTTATTGAAATGCCCTCTCTTTTGCAGAGAGAAGCGCCTGCTTTTTAAAGTCTATAAGAAGCGTTTTTATTAGTCTACGAGGGAGCGTAGCGACGAGCAAAAGAAATAGAATGTCGACATGACTTAAGGAAAGCTCTTTACATCATTTCAAATCAAAATAAATTCTTATTGTCTTGCGAGGGATTTTGTTTCACCATGTCCCACCCGTCCCCGAAAGCTGCTGAGCGGGTTGGGATGGGGGATTCGAGGGGAGAGGAGTGCCTAAAAGGTTTCATTTGCCAATAGATGGGGTTAGGGTTAGGGATAAGGGGAGATGGAGAATATAATAGAGTAAGATTGGGAGTTTGTGCGTGGGCAGTATTCTGCAGGGCGGATGCGTGGGCGTGCATGTGCTTATATTTCTATCATTTCTGGGGTCTGTAACAGATACAATCAATCTTATGATCAGTTGTAACTCTTTAATGGTATGCACGGTTTGCCATAGACTTACGATTCAAATCAATCAGATTAATTGTATTTTTATGTTACAGGGCCAGTGATCATGTTTATGGAAGAGAGAGAGAAAGAAAGAGACGAACGGGGAAAATCAAGAAGGGAAATTATAAAGAGCACCTGTATATCTAGGTCTTGTTTTGATGTTGTATAATAAATCATTGATTACTGAAGTTATTTTGAATACAGAGTGATATAAAGGAGTATGTCTAAACCCTAAACTTTGTTTAGGCAATCCGCTCTTACGGCTACCGATCATTCGGGGAGGGGTAGGGATGCAGGTGCAAATAATTATCCCCGCTATTACCGGTTAGTGTTCACGCCCCGTGCATGCACGGGTACGGTCCGCTAAACTGCAATCATGAAGTTATTAACGTTTGCCTTTTTAACAGTTTAACATTATTTTAAGCCATCGGACTTTTTCGAAAGATATCTGCTACTCCAATAAGAACAACGGGGCTCTCGATATGTCTCGATCTACTGCTGATAAGAGAGACGAAAAATTGGTCATTGCACTACCAAAAGGAAGGTTTTATAAGTAAAGTGGCGATGGAAAGGGGGTGGTGTCAAAATTTAGAGTAAGGTCTAAGGTTTGGCAACATACGGGCTCATACTTTGTCCGATAATCTCCACCGGGCCCGAGGCCGGCCTACCATGCTAAAAAACAATTACGTACACTGTTATACAATAAGAACTGAAGTTCAGTGAGATAAAAGCATAAATTTTATGCTTTATGCTTAAAGTCTCGTTGTTGTGTGATCAAGAACATTCCTACGAGTAATATAACTAATTCATGCCATAATAATCTCAACACAACAGAAATGAAAATAGAAAAAAAAAACCTCAAAAAAAAAAAAAAGAGAAAGAAAGAAAAGGAAAGAAAAGAAAGAAGAAGAAGAAAAAAAAACCGTCCGCACAATTAATGCAACTATCAGGCTCTGTGCATGCATATGAGCTCGAGCGAGCTGGTTGAAAGGCTGAAGCCCCATTACTGAGTGCAACAAGAACGACCACCTTTGTTCTCTCTCCAATCTCTATGATGTTCTCCCACGACTTTATTCGCGCGTTGTGTTGGCACGAGCAATTACGTCTTCGGGAGATGCACCTGCTATATACGATGGTATAGACGTTATAGTGGGAGTACTGCAGTTATGTAAAATATATTCTTCAACAATCTTGTTTATTGATACTTGATGGTAATCTTAGCTGTACACGATTATTACTACTTTGATAGGCTGGACTACTGATTGTGATAAAATGGTGGGGGGGGGGGGTGCTTCTGTAAATGCATAACATATGTTAACAAAAATTTGCATATATATTCTTTGTACTGAATATAGTTACATTTAGGAACCAAGTCTATATAATCAGCAACATCGGTTGACCGATCATGGGTTTATTCTTTGTATATAATTTGGCCCGGCATGAGCAGCTGCTGCAATAGGCCGCCTGGAACTGGCGTGAAACAAAGACTCTATCGTGCTAGGGAAGGAAAAAAGCAGGTCTTGACCCGAGCGCGGTTCTGGCCCCGCGGCCTTCTGCATAATAAATAAGCCCTGTGACTAGGCCATACACACACGCGGTTCAATATTGGGCGTTGGAACGGTCTACATTATGCACGTAGACCTGCACTTAGTGTGCGCATAATGCGTCTTTCGATGCATGTTTTTGTGTGCAATATAGTCCATATGAGCGCTGTACCAAATTAGAGCGGTCTGGGAATGCTCCTGATTTTCGCGATATATGGGATTGCCTTGTCATTTTAAAGAGTAAAATTATACATAGTTTTCAAGGAAAAAGATTCGATCACGGACTGACTGTATTTACTACAAAGTTACAGGATAATCGCTATGGCAAATTCTAGCTCAAATTCGCACCTTACTCCCAGTCGGGGAACTAATTGGAGCCCTGAAGAGATTCGCTCACTCATCGCAATATGGAGAGCGAGTGACATAAAGAGTGGGCTGAGCGGACCTCGAAATCAAGAAGTGTATGAGCTCATGTCGACGAGATTGATAGAGAGGGGTTGTGCTCGAGATTCGCAACAAATTCGCAGCAAAATAAAGAAGCTGAAAATCGCATATAAGAATGTCTTGCGTGGCAGAGAGAGCCGAAAATCTTGCCCATACTTTCAAGATCTCAGTGCAATTCTTGGCGATGGGTCTTCGCTCCGTGATCGTCCTAATCGCAGGAAGAATTCGTCGTATTCGAGTACGAGACAGTCCAGTCGGAGCATGGTACCTCATCGAGCATTCCGATCATCGAGCTCAACTTCATACAACTCTTTCGAAGGGGAAACCGACCCAGTTGCCAAAGTGTTTCGGGATGGTAAGGACTTCAGTCATGTTGTAACCTTTTGACTTTTTGTTTTGTCCGGGGATTCCCTTTTAAAAATGCACCGCGACTAAACATCTGACCACCCGGAAGTGCACTTACGCGGGATAATTAAAACACTGCATGTACTATTGTATTGACGTTAGTGCTTGGGTGCCAATCGTTTTAATTGATTTTAAGTTTAAGTACAAGTAGTTAGACATCCATTTTTCTCACAAAATGTAGACCTGCATTTGTAATGTAAGTTAAATGCAACTTACAAATTTTTTGCACTCCTGTCTTTTTAGAAAACATGATTTAGCATTAGTACTGTTGTGGATTGTACAAGTATTTGTATTGCCTGTCGTGTCAGTGATATTCAACATGTGCATTGCTAGCTGAAGCCATGTGGGCAGAAATGGGGGGGGGGGGGGGGGGAGGGTGGAGAGGTGGAACAGAGGAGACACATCCCCCCCCCCCTGCAAATTGGAGGGGTATGTTATGACAAAGTTGGCCTTTTTCCCCTTCTTGTCAGGGAGAAGTAAAGTAGAAATGCACCTTCTAAAACATATATTACAAACCTTATTGTTTTTGTCTCTTTGCATGGCAGTTAAGTCTTTGATTTGAACTTATCAAAAAAATGTTGCCTAAAATAAGAAATGTGATCCTTTTTTGCCCACCACGAAATCAAGGAGCACAGTCGCAAGTTACTTAATTCTACTTGTTATTTTGAGAGCAGTTTGTGCTCGTGGCTAAATACATTGTTTTACTCTTGGAATGAAAGAGAATGAGCATATGATACAGCGACCAAGAAAGTTTCTCTCTTGTTAGTTTGTCATCCCTATTTTTGAAAACAAGAAACAAGTCTTGTTATCAATTATATATTTCATTTTTTCCCTGCACATACTTGTGTTTTATCATCAGTTTAATTGAGTTTTATTCTCAGTAATTGATATTTTATTTGAAATTAATTATGTTTATTTTTTTAATTATGTTAAAAAAATAAACATAATTATGTTAATTATGTTTATTTTTTATTATTGTGACTGGATACTTCATAATTGCCAATACTGAAGAATGAAAAGGCAGTAGATTTTTTTTTCCCCCAGTATGGGGGGGGGGGGGGAGTTAGAGGATCTAAAAGGAAATCAGGGGCTGCAATTTGTCACAACAGGATGTGGATGACAACATTTTTAGGAAGCTAAAACCTTAACCCCCCCCCCCCTTCACCCTCCTCTGTGTCTGAATCGGGAGATTTGTCCCAGTATGGCAAATTTGCAGTGTAGTCACACTCTTAGTTAAAGGCATTGGCTAACTTTGTGAGCAGCTGATTTAAAAAATTCTCAAACTAAGATGAAACATGTGTATGAGTACTTGTATTTATACTCAAAAACCCTGAAACCAACCATAATTTGGAAGGAAAAGCTGTAAGTTAGACGCAAACCGCGATTTTATTAGCTTTCGTCTCGAGAGACACTGAACTAAGAGGACCGTTTGCGCGAATTCAAAAATACCGTTACTTGCCTTCCGCCGCGTGATACGTCAATACACACAGTGCGGTCCGTTGAGTCATGTGCGCATGCGCACTCCTTACGTTGGGTCTATGCAACCGACCCTCATATATTTTTCAAACATTGGTTCACATTTCTAATATTTAAAAATACTTCCCGTGGATATTATGTTCTGAAACTTTCACACTGGTATTTTTACACTATAACCCTAATGTTTATTTCATTTTTAAGTAACAAAATGAGATTTTTTTAAAATCATAACAATGTTAGCCAATGCCTTTAATATTTTTGGCAAGCGAGATCACGTTGCGAGAAAGATTCTCTTTTTTCCCCTCAGAACTTCGCATTTTAGAGTACTTTTTATGCAAATGTAAGATCGGCCTACATGTATCCCCCCCCCCCCCTCATCTTTCCAGCTTTGAAACCGTAAAATGTATTAAGTAAATAATCCCACTTTTCAAAGAAACCTATTTTGAAGATATACAGTATGCAAAGTTTGTAATTTCCTAATCTCATGATCCACATTGAATTCTCTGTTTTGAAAGGTAATTGACACTGTATATAATTGATATGGGTAAAGGTTTGGAAAATTTGTTACATATTTTTGAGATTTATAGTTTGGAGAAAATAAATAGAGTGAATAACAGAGAGATGAGCTTATGAAATGGTATCAGAATACATGTGTACTGGTCAAATGATCAAAAAATGGTACATGTAATTTCTACTGAAAAGTCAGTAGGTGGTTAAATCCCATGAAAAGCAGTAGTCTACTGCCTAATTTAGTAGAATTGGCAAGTATGATACTTCATTGACATTTCCTGAATTAAAATGTTTCATATTGTGTTGTAACAAAATATGGCAAAATAGATGGAACAAGGAAATTAAAAATGACATCAGACCTACATTGCCTTCCCTGCATGTACCTACCATTACATTTGTGTTAATTTCTGCGATTCTAATCGGGGTGTTGCAAGAAAGTTGCAATTGATTGCAAGTTGCGACTGATTGTCACTGGCCAATCAAAATTATTGTTCTTAAAAGGGCAGACCATGAGCCAATCAGAATGGTTGTTTCAAAATTAGCAATTATTTGCAGTCGATTGCAACTTTCTTGCAACACCCCAATGACATTGAGAATGTGGAATATGATATCAATACACCATTTTTGTCAGATGTTTGCACTACATGTATGTTCTTTTTTACGTGACTACTTGTATAAAGCGAAGTATGTTCTAATACACAGGTTCACTTTATGAATACCTGCAAACTCTTGGTCATGTTGGGCTTTATAACCCAGTTTTACAGACATTATGATTATAATCAAATTTCTTATTGCTATTTTGATACTTCCCAGTGTTCCCACATTGTAAGATCAGCCGTAACAAATACAATTTTCCTTCCTTGTTGTGACATAAAAAATAGTTCGTGCAGTGTTGTTCATGTGTAATTTCTCAGCTTTTTGTTTATGTATTTATTTCTAAAATAAACTAGGGAAAAATTAGAATAGGAAGTTGTATGAATGAATTTAGATTTTATTGCCAATTTTTCCTCACCATACATGTACATGTAGCTCAATATTCTCCTTATGGGCAATTCCATGATTAGTAACGTTACATTTAAGTAAAATTTTGATACTTTTGTTACAGCTAATTTAATAGCTATTTCATCTGAAGTCCTAATCTTGTAAATATATATTCACCCTCCCCAGGTCTACAATAAATCAAGAAATCAAAAGTAACTGAATAATATGAGGGATGTTATGAGAACGTTTGACCACGGTTAGTAACGTTACAAAAAAAGGACATGAGAAAAAAAAACAAAGTTTTTGAAAAAATATTCCTCCTTACTCTGATGTACCTCACACTTAGAGCCATATCAGTATTACTTCTTAAATGATGACAAATGCTTACCCCAATTTTTTTAAGAGTTTACCTCTCTACTTTTTAAAGTAGAGACTAAAATCTTGGTTAGTAACGTTACGGTTAGTCACGTTACAATTCGTCCAGCACCACATATTTGAGATTTTTATGCCTTTTCAGCAACTTATAATTGAATACTTTCTTTTAATTTGGTGTGACTAAATGTCCTTCAGATTATCCAGTTGAATAATTCACAAAAGAAACAATATTTTTCTGTCTAGATCTAAAAAAAATGTGTGTAGTCCCATACACTGTATATCTAATTTTTTGTATGGTTCGGATTGTCCTATAGGGGACATTTTATACAAATATTTTTTTTGGTGAGTATGAAACCCCTTTGTATCAATTTCTGTATGAATTTTAACCCCCCAAACTGACCTGAATTTGAGAAAGCGCAAAAATAAAGTTTGGGCCAATGTCCACTTAATCATGGAATTGCCCTTATACTGTATAACTTGTGAGTGCATGTTGGTTGTTTGTTACATGTATGCTGAGTCTCTGTCTTTTAGCCTTGATTGATAATTACCTCTTGCTGAACATGCCGTCTTAGTTATGTACATGGATACTAAGGCCATCTATAATTTTTTCAGGCATGATGAATGATCCTGTGTAGTGTTGTTTTTCAAGCTACGTGTATATATTTTGATTGAATACCTAATAGTGTGGTGTCCTTTGTTTATTTTTACATGTTGAATCTGAAGCTGCAAATTTTGGGCACAAGTCTCCACCCCACACATCCAACTCTTCATCTTCAGCATCCGGTGTTGCATCACCTGTTCATACAAGCAGTGCTGTGACTCTTAACCATTCAGAGGCTACTAATGGCGTCCACACTGAAACTAACCATGTGGATACAGAAGAAACATCAACTACCAGTAAGTTGTTAATCTTACATCTGTGATGCACAACAGTAATATTATGAATGAGAATGATCTGCAATTTCCAGCAAAGTAGCAAAAAGTTGGAGAGAGGCAATCAAGCAGCTGTGAGGCGCTTGATAGTCAAGTTGTAAGTAGAGGTGTGGTGGTCCAGTGGATAAGTCTCTGGACTTTGAACCACAAGGTACGGGGTTTGAATCCCTGCCGCAGCACTAATGTCCTTTGGCAAGACATTCATATACATTTGCCACACTCGACCCAGGTGAGGTAAATGGGTACATGGCAAGAATTTATTCCTTGAAATGCTTGTGCGCTGTAATGGCTGCTGGCTAAAGCCGGGGTAATAATATCCAAAGTCCTTTGGAAGCGCATAGAGACGTTAGATAATAATGTGATATGCGCTGTACAAGAAAGGAATTATTAACAGGTACATTGTTTCAGTACAATGACACAAGTACATTTAAAAATGTGTCATTATGTGTGCCTATTATAAAGGTCGATTTGTGCCTTTTGGTGATCTTGATCTTTATTTTTTTAGAAACCATTATCCATCAATATAGTGAATCCATCATTTTGCTTAGATGGGGAATCAAGCCTGCTCTAACAACTTTTTAATATAAGATTGCATGTGTCCTTGTCCATTTACAAAAGATCTTCATTAGTGAAACTGACTTTTTCAAGTTGCATTCATTTGTTTGTGGTTGTTTGTTGTGTTGTTATTGTCATTGTTTTAATAGAGTATTCTGATTAATGATCACTTAATATAGGCCTGTTTGCATTTCACAAGTTATTTTAGATTTTTCAGAAAGCTTTTTTGTGGATAATGTAAGCTAAGATAGTTTTGGAAATGTCAGTAGGATATGAAACTGTCAGGTTGCGTATGATAGATGCATATATACAGTCTCAACGAGAGCAGATGCATGTAGATTCTGTAATGAACAAATGAAGATATGCATCGTTTGTTTTATACAATGAAACTCATAGATCCTTGTTATTTTAATAGTCTGTTTTATAATTGGGTCACATCATTATCAAAGAAATTCACACAGAGTACAAGTGCTACATGTGTCAATGCTTATTGGCTACACTTTCATCTCACACACAATGTAAGCGTACTTAACTCCAGTTGACGTGCTGCCCATGGCGCTGCTCATGGCGTTACTATAAATCGTTGGATATAATGTGACTTTAGGCTATTAATGCTTTTTAATGAAAACAAGTGTGATAGACTATAAAAATTGCCCTCGACCAATCATTTGATTAGGATCTAGAAGTGAGTTGTATATTTAGTATAATGACATTTAGTGATAGATTTCACTTCCCATCATTAGATGCATTTCTCATGATAAACAGAAGGTCTGTTAATTTTAGTTGTATTTTTATTATGTTTTAGTGGATAAAGATTTGTATACCACACCATTGGTGCGTAAGCCAGCCATCAGTGAGCTTGAGAAGATGTCTGGTCAGTTTGGATTATGTCTGAGTGACCCCAAAGTTTTGGCAGAGTATCAGGAAGCAATGGGTGAAATCCTGAAGAAGGTCAACAAACTGGACCGATTGGCCGAACCAACCTTGCCTGTCAAGTACCCTAGGACACCAGGTTTTCGTCCATTGCCAGAGGATAACCCATTCAATGCCTGGTAAGCAAGTTAAAAAGTAAAGTCTCTGAGATTATCATTGAAGTCTCAGTAGTACTTGTCTTCTATATAAAATGATATACAGCATTGTTCAAGCTTTCAATAACTAATGTGTGAAATGGAACAAAGTCCAATGTTCCAAAATGCTCAGGAAATATGTTATGTACATTGGGAGATTTTTTTTTTTTTTTTTTTTTTTGGGGGGGGGGGTGATTTTTTTTGTTTTTTTTTGTTTTCAAATTTCACTAATGTTTTCAAAATATGTTTTGAAATTGTCATAACATTTACAGTGAAACTTAGGAATTGTTTCCTTTCTTGGCCAGGCTAGGCCATGATTTAGTTACCTATTTCCTGACTAAGTCCAACTTCCTGTACTTGATACATTTTTTGGCAGGTTCTGGCGGTGCAATATCAAAGGAGCCCCAAGTGGAAGACTGTCTCGCAAGCGCGTGGCCATCAATGACAACATAGCCGTGGCAGGAGTCCCTATGATGGCTGGCTGCCATGCTCTGGAGGGCTATGTGCCAGACTTTGATGCCATCGTAGTTACCAGGATCCTGGATGAAGGTAATGTTCAAGTCGATCCTTTTTCTCTAGTCTTTGTGTAATATATTGCAAACAGGCACCTATTGCCTTTGGCATGTTTAATTGTTGTTCAGGCAAGCACATTTAACCCGCTGAGTACTGAGGTACGGGTAATGATAATGGAGTGCCAGGAATGGCTAATCGGTGCCAGATATGAGTGCTATATATGAGAATTTCCCATTATCAACTCAGGTGGGAGTCTGTGGGAAATGTGTGTTTGAATATACAGTATGTGTGTTACATCAAATAACATCCAAGGAGTTAACAAGCTTTGAAATGTTCTTGCCTGCATGGCGAAATAGTAGGAGTGACGATGAAGAGTAAGTGATCTCTCATCTAAATTATTACAGTGGTTCTGTTTTTTCTATAATAATTAATTTTTCTTCATGGTGGAAATCTTTGGATGTGTTAGGGGATAGTGGATTATAATCCCATTCAGTTTTATTAGCTAAAATAGGATTTAGTAGAAAATGAGAAAATATAGTGATGAAATAACATCTGTTCGTATATGACTTTGTGAAGTAATCTCACAGCAAAGATATGCAGATAGAAGAGTCAGGTAATACGTTTGCTGTCTGATGTTTACATGCACATAAATTGAAGTCATGATAAAGTAAACCTTGACAACAATTTAAGCCTTTCTGTCATTTCATATATATGGGTTCCACCCTTGAATCTAATGGAAACCTTTTACCGATCATGTCACAGCCATCTTGTATGTGTTCATTGTGATAATGGCATAAAGGTCTATTTTCTATACATGTACTTGGCTCCAGTGCAGAAGGCTATCTGCGCATGAAGCTACGGTTGACTGGTTGCTCCATTATGTTTTCACATAAGTAATTAGTAATACTGTATCAATCTAACTTATATCAATCATCCACACCTTTAATCCAAATGAGTTTTTTCCCTCATCAGAATCTATTCCAGTATTCCATAAAGATATTGCATACAATATGAGAATGAGAAACCATAATGAATCAGGTTTATAGTTAATTGATGCATATTTTATGCTGCTAGCACAGTGTTATCAATCTTTATATACCATCTGATTCTAGGTCTCTGATTGGTCAAATCTGCATGCATGAAATTGACTACTGACTGCTGGGCTGTATAGCAAAAGATATTGACCGGGCATATTCTCCTTGCATGTAGAAAGCAATGACACAACAAAATGCATACATGACGTTAACAATGCATACGCGCAGTTAGACACATACACTACTCTTTAATTGAGTTCCATTCAAAATTGTGACAAGCACATTTTGTCGAAATATCCACTTTAGGGGAATCCACATTTAGGATGCAATATTAAAAACAAATATTGACTTCTTATTTTTGGGTCACACTTGAAATAGCTCCTTTGTGATCTAGAGACTGTACTTTGCCCCTTGACTTTGTCTCGGATGCACTGTAGGTACATTACATTTTTCGAGATCACCTTGGGTTATACAGTTTCAACCATACCCCTCAGAGCAGTCAATATTTGTATAATATTGTTCATACAAACATTTCTAGATACATTATTTTGGTGCTTTGGAATTTCAACTAATTTGGATCAAAAATTAATAAGCCTAGATTTCATTGTTTGGCTCCTGGCCAGTTTTTGTAAACAAGCCACAAACCATATATTGTACTTTTTAGCTTTAGTCTCTGAATTGTGGTTTATTAAACTAGGGTTTACGTTGAATGGGGCTTACTGACATGGTAGTCATTAATCCAGTGTTGCTTAATGGGTAAAATCTTGCAAGCATCATTAGGTAGTAGGCCTTATGCATGGAAGAAATTTCACATAGATATGGCAAGTTGAAAAATATTTGGCAGAGTTTCAAACTGATGACAGGGTGTTAATTCAAGAAGCATTTTGCCTGGTATTTTAATAGCTATTTTGACGATATGTCACAATGGTAAAAAGAGGTACTATATATTTCAATTAGGAGGAAAATCACAATACAAGATTTAACATTTCAGTGGGGGGGGGGGGGGGAGGGGGGTATTGTAGGCTCCATGTATGTGTATGTACATGTATGGGCAATGTATGCACTGATTTTATATTGCACATGATACTATTATACATGTATAAACATTGAAAGATTGATGCTTTTCTATTTTCATGTCATTAAAAAAAATTAAGATTGATTCATATAAGTTCAAGACACTTTTGAACATCCATCAAGTTGTATGCAAACATGCCAGCAACAACAACAAAAAATAGCTTAACAAATCAACTAAAAACTAGAAAAGCACTCTACAATCAAACTGCATTCATGCAAGGCATGATGTTGACTAGCAAAAAGACTTTCATAAACCAACATATACATCAAAGTAGTAGGTCCATAGTATGATTGAATTGAACCGGATATAGTATTCATGAACATTAAAGCTTGACTTGCCATTAAGATGATTTGACCTTGAGATATTTGTTCCTATGTTCCCCCAGGTGGTACCATACTGGGCAAGTCCATGTGTGAGAATCTTTGCTTCTCAGGAGGAAGCTTTACCAGTGCTAAGGGACCAGTGTGCAATGCTTACAATGTGGCCAAGAGTGCAGGAGGATCCAGCTCTGGTGGAGCTGTCCTGGTGAGTAGTATGGCGGCTGCCAAGCATAAAATTCATTTTAGTTCAATAGATGCCTTGTGTTAGTCTTTAAAATTGATGGCTGTTTTGATAGTAGTTTGATGTGAAATGCAGTTCAACTGTGAAAATAGCTCACTTCAGATGCAAGACACAGTGTAGAACATCCACTAGTCTGTTCACATTTTGTAACCTTGTGTTTTCTTTTCTGGTAACAAATTATATTCAGTCTCATAGTTAATTCAGATTTTTTTAATGGATCCTGGTAATATGCTGTATATTCTTCGCTTTTGTTTTTATATTTGTTCATCTCCTTTTCTTTCATCTATACTGGTAATATGCTTTGCTTTTGTGTTTACATTTGTTCATCTCTTTTTCTTTCATTTATACTGGTAATATGCTGTATATTCTTTGGTTTTGTGTTTATTTTTGTTCATCTCCTTTTCTTTCATCTATTCTGGTAATATGCGATGGTCATTCTGATAGAATGTATACTTATGTTAGAAAAGATACTAGGGATATTGAAAATTGGTTCTGATATGACAGCGAATCTTTTGTTCCTACAGGTTGCGTGCAATGAAGTTGACATGGCAATCGGTGGAGATCAGCGAGGCTCCATCCGTGTTCCAGCTTGTTGGAATGGAATAGTTGGACTGAAACCCAGTTATGGTCTTGTCCCTTATACTGGGGCTATGTCCATAGACCCATCCCTGGACCACGTTGGACCAATGGCACGTACTGTCCATGACTGTGCTTTGATACTTGAGGTATGTTTAGAACTGGATATTTTGATTTTCCCAATTTGTAGATTATTTTGAGATAAACTTCATTTCTTATTGATGTAAGTGATTTATGTCTTTAGTTTCAATTTACTTTCATTATTCTTCCATTTGCCCTCCAGTTATGTTATTATTTGTAATGAAGTTGTTGTAGCATCTATTTTTCTTGAAATCATTTCTCCCTCTCAGCCCTTTCTGTGTTTCCTATTATTAAGTCTCTTGGATTCCTGTCTTCCATAAATCATCTTTCAAGTTCACATTTTCCTTTTTTTTCAGGCCATTGCTGGTCACAATGATGGGCTGGATCCTAGGCAGCCTCGTAGCATCATAGTTCCAGAGTATACCAAGGAGGTCAGTTTCATGATAGGATTTTTATCAATAACTAGGAACTAGGTTTTTACAGGACAATAACACAAGTTACATCCGTCATAATGGAACATGTATAAGATAGTACAGGCCGTTTCAGGCATCTACTCTGAAAATAATAAATAAAAGGCCCATCGGGATGTTTTATTCATGTGAATTACATTTATGTACTTACACATAGATATTTTGTTTCTGGGGATTACATGTCCACACTGAGGTTTGAATTGTATAGCTTTGCATACAAAGGCTTCTTCTTGTAAATAAGTCAGAGATTGCATTTCTATCCATATCCACATTTCTCACATTTCAGATAGAACTGCTAATTTTCAATAAAATCAGTCATTGAAGGCCTTTTGAAAGATGGGCAGATAAGTGTTGAGATATTTTGCTGATGGTTAAGCGGTAAAAGAAGATTACTTCATATATTATATTTTGTTGGTATTTGCAAGTAAAGAAACTTTCCTGAGTCCCTATGACAGTTTATGCTGTGAGCAAGAATAGGTGTGTTTGTATATTGCAAGATCATAGAACGCGATTTTCGCTTGTAGGGTTGTAATACTATGTTCAATTTTGCCTTCTCAGTTGAGCCAGTGTAGCCTGGAAGGAATCAAGATAGCAATCTTGAAGGAAGGTTTTGGTCAGCCGCAGTCAGATCCTAAGGTTGATACTCTGGTTAGGAAAGCCATTGATCAGCTGGCATATGCTGGAGCACAAATCACTGAGGTCTCCATACCTCTGCATTCTGAATGTAAGTTGTGCTTGGTGTCTTGGAATGAGTTCTGAAATAACCTTTAATATTTGTGTTTATCTTCCTTTTTTGTGGTCATGATTTAAGCTTACAAGGAATAACAGAATTGATAAAAGGGACAAAGTTGATCACAGAATGCTGTAAGAGGGAAAGATGAAGTTATTGGTCCTTGAATTGTTTCTTTTTGGCTGTAATACTTGAATGTAAAAGAATATCGTTTGGGTAATGAAAAAATGTAAATATAATTTTTTTTTTCACATTGTTTGATATATTCATTCATAGTTGTTTTGTTTTTGTTTTTGTTTTCTTTTAAATTGTAATGGTATCAAATGAATTTTTAAATCTCTGCATGCTTTGCAAAATGATATGGATTAGAGGGAAAATTGGAAGGGCATTTTGTACGTACTAGACACGTGCTGTCAGCCAATTGTGGTAGCAGTGGGTTATTAATGTGGACAAAGAACTCAAAGGTAGTCTAGCTGATTGTTAAAAAGAAAAATTTGCTTGAATTTATATTGAATTTTCAATATATGTAATCTATTAGTGCATACACAATTCCACATGTCCTTTTAATTGGCCATAGGTACAAATATCTGGGCAGCAATTGCCTATGAAGGGCTGCTAGACAACACAGTCATGACTGGAGGTGAGTTTTTTTCTGTACTCGTATTTCACTTGTGGAGTGGAAAGTATAGTATTCCATATTCCAAGACTGGCTTGTGCATTTTCTTTATTTTTTGAAGCTTTCAGCTTTCCCTAAGTTTGTGAATATCAGGTCATCTGTGATTTGACCACTTTACAATTTTTACATGTCTTTCAGATATGGAGCAGTAATAATTATTTGTTTGTCAAAACGTGAAAAAGATTCCTTTTGTTAAATACTCCTTAACATAAACAAGTATTGTTTTTTTCTTTGCCCTTTGCATGATCGTTATGTTTTCATCAAGGCCTATTTCTTTCAAAATACATTTGCAGAAGTGAATACTTAACATCACCCATCATTTATTTTGTAGGTGTTGGGACAGGTTATCGTGGTTTCTATCCTACCAGTATGATGAGTTCAGCTGGAAAGTCTCTCAAGGCAAGGGTCAATGACCTCAATCATTCCCAAAAGGTATGCTTACATCTATTCAGCATTCACATTATCCAGAATGCAGCTATGTTTAACCAGTCACTATATTAGAAGTGTAATTGTTAAGGTCTATCATCAGTAATGAAGCCAAATTCAGTCACAATCATTAGATAAGATAAACAGTCATACTTGTAGCTGTTAGTGTTGCATAGCTCCTTTATGATGTTCTGTCACTGACGTGAAAGCATCACTGCACAAAAATGTGTATAAAGGGAGTATGCAATGAAGGGCATTAGTATGCTTTGGTTATGAAAATAGATGTGCAGGGACATGAATGCACAGTTAGCTTGATTATATATTTTTTTAGAAGAAGGAACTTTCATAGCCATTTGATGATTGAGATCTTTACGTCTTTTGGCTCTGAGCTGGTTTGCAGTCTTTACATGATGGTATGAGAGGTCAGTAGCTCCCTTGCGGCACTTGCAGCAATTGTTTTATGATGTAACATTACTTTGTATTATATGATTTCATCCCAGATTGCTATGTTAATGGGGCAGTACATGAAGACCAACTACCAGAGCCAGGTCTATGGGAAAGGTCAGAACATCCGCCTTCTGCTCACTCAGGCTTATGATGATGTCTACAAAGATTATGATGTCATTGCCATGCCAACAGTCCCATTCACTGCCACCGACTTACCCAAGAAGAACTGTTCCTTGTCAAGTAAGTCATCATCCTTTTTTACACCATATGTAGGGTATGAAATTACCGATGTTCAAGGTTTGATGTTTCAGTCATGTGCCAATTATCCTGGAGTATTGCTAGACTGCCTTCTTCATTGAAATTTCCTTGCATGGAAAGAAAAGCATAGTAATAGAAAGTGCACCATATTCTCATGAGTATTGTTGCATTTTGCTGATCTTAGATTTAGTTTTTATATCAAAACAGTTTCTTTTCCTTTCCTCACATTTGAATTGTTTTCATTTCATCTTTTTGCTGTCTTTTTTCATTTTTAGAATTCCTTGAGCTGTCCTCTAATATGATGACGAACACCATGGCTGCCAACTTGACCGGTCATCCCTCACTGACCATCAATGCAGGATACCTTGACACTCAACCTGTGGGTCTTCTCTTGACTGGACGGGTCTTTGAGGAAGTCTTACTCCTCCAGGTAGCCAGTACCTTTGAGAAGGTCAGGGACGAAGCGTAAGGCAATGCCATGCTAGTCACGCAGTGTTCATTCCACCATTCCATAGTAGGGTTGTACATGTTCCTGTTGGGGATAGCTTGCCAAGAGTTCCGAGATTTCAACATGCCATGGGGCAACATTGAAGAAGGAATTGACACTTCCTAGATTAGATGTATCACAGTGGAAATTAGTAATATGTATTCACTGCAAGTGTGTTTGCAAGTGTAACATAAACATGGTTGAAATGGATTCACATTATGCAACATTAGATGCTATGGCTGTTTTTTTTTTTAAAGAAATTTAGTGATAAAATGCATGTTTTGTGATGATTGTAGGAGAGGGGGGGGGGGGGGTACAAGAATAGGATTGATGTAAATATGTGAAAAGCATTCCAGAATCAGAGTAATCTTGCCAGATTATGTTGTCTGGTAGTTCTATTTGTCTTATTTGTTTTGTTGTTATCAGACCAAAAGGAGTTCAAATCTGTAAAAGAATAAGCTCATAAATTTTCTTTTATTTGTATCTTACTTTTTCCTTTGAATAGTGAAAATAAGAATAAAACTAAAAACTGTCACAAAGGAATTTTAAAAATGTTGTTTACTAACACACAGCTTCTGTTGTGAGATAGGTAGGAGGCTAAATACAGTGTGAATAATGGATTGCCAAAATTCAACCATGCCTAACTCCAGTCATGTTACTTTGCTGAAGATGTAGCGGTCAAATATTTGCCCATTAATCTCAAGGAAGTGCCAATTTAAAAAAAAACTGCTGTTGTGCAAGGACTGTGGATTTGTATGGATGTTGGAAATGATTGTGTTTATATTATCTTTAGAAAGCTGCACTGCACAATCGATCTATCACCTTGTTAATGGCTGTTGTATAAGTGATATTGTAAACAGTCTGTAAAATTGTGAAATGAACTGCATGTATGTAAAGTGGAATTGTGTAGGTCTTGGTTGAAAGTGTTTTACAGGTAAAGAAAACACCAGACCCAGATGGACACTGGTAGAGGAGAATGGTCAGTGCAGTGTAAATTAAATTGTATGTATAAGTGAGTGTGTTGCATGTGCACTGAATATCTTTCAGCATTTAAGTACTGTGATTTCATAATTTTTATCTATTGAAGGTAGATTCTGGATATCAGACCAGCCCGTTGCGAGAATACTTTTTTTCCCCAGCAAATGTTGCAAGACAGAATGACTCAGAAATTTGGGCATTCATGGCCTCCTTTCCTGGTACTTTTGGGCTATTTTTGGATGGCCCTAGAAGCACCACATTATGTTGAAGAAGTCTGAGAAGAGACATGACAAAACAGAGTTTTGATGTTTTCTTTTCACTGGATGAGAAGTAATCATAGTATGAAATTCATAAGCCATGTTCGTCGTCTACTTATGAATAACCAGCGATCCAAATGTGATGTGTATTATCTGCTTGAGGGGCACTGAATCACTAGAATTTGTACCAACTTTACTGTACATTTCTACTGTTCAAGCTGTTTTTATTGACGATATTATGCACCCCATGCTCTTATCAAACTGCAATATTACTACTGTTTTTACATGTTGTGAAGTGGGAGGTCCCTTCCGAAAAATGTGTCAACAGCTATAATTACTCTGTGTTATTTTCACTTAGGCATAGTGTGGTGTGCTACATCCAGGTCAACAATGAATTTCGGATTTGGAATTTTGACTTCTTAAGTCAAACTTAATGTAGTGAAATTTAAATTTTTCATTTCTCATGCAAAACTGCTATGTAATGTACATGCAAACAAAATCATATTACAATTGTGTTTCGTTACAATATTCTGCATTCTGTTGAACAGGTTTGTGGGTCCTAGAATTATTGCAGTTGATGTGACGTTTTTATTCATTATTTTTATCAGCATAAGTTACAGCATTCATAGCTAGGCAAAATATTATGTTTCTATTCTTGCCACTTCATAATGAATTTTGAATTTTATTTTTTGTCAGAAAATGGTTCAAAATGGTTCTTTGCCCAAACACAACTACCTTGCATACTATTCGTAAATTTACAATTATGTGTTATACAATTTTTTTTCGACATGGAATTTGAGAAACAAAAATATCTAATCTGTAATTAATATCAGTTTGAATATTGTGAATTTACGATTGTAAAATCAATTTTTCCCTCATTAAGCTTTGTCTTGAAACATGAGAAAATATTTGATGTTTAGAGCTTGATTCACAGGAAATATTTTGGTTTTTGTTACCTTTTTTCCATCTTGCCCGGTTTGGTTCCGTATTAATGTCATGGTGTGGATTCATATTTTGACAGATATTGTATTTAGTTATTAAAGTTAGAAAGCAAAAGGTTGTATCATCAAAAGGCTAGACCATCTATTTATTTGATTCTTTAAAGTAAAACTTATGCTACAAATTGAGCTTTGATACACCTTTCTCCCAGTACATCTTTCTTTTTATTTTAAGCATCTGATAAATCACCAAGTATTTCTATGTCAAAATCTTGTCACGTGAATTGTTTTTATAGCAAAAAATATGACAAAGTAGCTTCTTTAGTCCCGATGATTTTACTCTATCCTTTCACTGTATAATAGGTGAACAGTTTGGAATATACTGTGGTGAATGTAATTGAAATATTAAGTAGTAGTTACACGTATGTGAGAAATTTGCACATTTTAGAAAGTTATTGGGATTTAATGGGAAAAATGAATTATCATTGACCAATGACCACCACAAAAATATGACCCATTTAGACAAGATGCGACATAGGGACACGTGTAGCAACAGGCATTGTAGACAGGAACAGATTTACACAATGATCAATTTCCAGCTTTTTCTAACAAAAATTAGACATGATTTTTATTTATTCATTGCTACACATCACCATTGAAATATTTCTCATGTTTTACATCTACAATTAGAATTAATGTATGTGGATATTAGGCCTAGCAGATACATGCGTGAATAGAGCTGGTACTATACAAATATAGAACATCTGTTCTATTTCAATTTGTAATGGTGCTACAGTATACATAAATCACAAAACATCTTTAATACCTTTACAATTATTCTTATCCATTCATCTGTTGGAGTATTGCTAAAAGGTTTCCTACATCCTCATGATACAATTTCAGTTAGGAGATTGTATTTGCTAGAAGACATCACACAATGTGACAAGTTACTCTCATAATCCACACAGTGAATCAGAACATGTGTTTTTCACATGAATAATGTGTGAATGATGTAATGCACAACAAAGTCTTACAGTGACAGTGGAGAGGAAAAGAGACAACTCTGCAATTTAGGTTCTCTTCAGAATGTATTTGTGTCTGTGCCATACCAAGATTCGGTTTAAAATGATAATTACTCTGCAAAGAATTTGGTAAATTGGGAAATTTCTTTACCTAAGAACATATTGAAAATGACTTCTTTAGGAATTTCACTGCAGTACATACTGGTTTTGCTTGGGTTCATAATACTGCTAGAACCAAGGCACTTGCAGCATGTGAAAATATCCCTGCTATGACTTCACATAGTTTAGAGAAAAGGTAGCTTTGTCTATGTGATGCTGAACAGATGTAGGGATAAAAAGTACTGGTTTAGAAAGTATTACATTTTTATAATTAAAGTGGAATTACTTGTCACTACTTAACATTACCTGCAGTGTACATGTGTATACGTGGTAAAACTCCATGCCCCATCATATATTAACTCTGTTTGAACTCTGAAATATAAAGCCCGGCGCACATTATATTATCTGTCTGCGATTCGATTTTTGAAAAATTTGTTATAGCATTTGATATGACCATTCTAACATGTGTAATCTTAATGATCAAAGTTCCAAATAGTCATATGAATACTACAATTGAAATCCCGGGCTATTGCGAGTCTCCTCGTAGGAATAAAAGCGGAGTCATTTCTGAATCATATTGACGTCATGGCGATTGTCTACAATTTGAAGCCGATGTGGCTTTTACTCTGACCAAAAGGCTTGCAGTTTACTCAAGATTTTTTAGTATTCCTATTATTATTCCGAACGTCATATAAGATCATTTTTACTTGTTTAAACTTTCAATTCAAAGGCAAAAGGCAATTTGTTCGAAAATGGGGTTGCAGTCGGATCGTGCAGTGTGTGCCGGGCCTAACAATGAAAATCATCGGTTATATACGGGTAGTTGTATACCTACATATAGTTGATTTGAATTTGACATCTTTAGCATATTTAAGAGTGCTGATATCAGTTATGCATTGGAAGAAATAGTTAAATCACTGGAATACAACATACAATTAATAATATATTCCTTGATGGATCAGTACTGATGGCTCATAAACATAAATCCATGACAGGAGATCAGCAACAGCAACACCGACATCCAATGCATTTTCCACAGAAATTTCAGGAGACTTGATTTATAAACTATGCATAATTTTAGTATTCATTATCAGGCAAATGGGTCCAGCCGTTGAATTTACATTCAATCATCACATAGGCTTTTTCTTGCCATGGAGCTCAGATGAATTTTATAGAAATGTCCCTCCTAGGTTACAGATATTTTTCTTCTAATCCTCGCACAAGTAGAGTTTCTCCTCCAATCTTTGGTCCATTTCGCTCCTGTTACGGCAAAGAAATAAACAAATCATAAAATCATTACATTACTTGGATTTTTAAAGTCTGAGAAATACTTTTATTAAAACTAGAAAGTGAGTCTCGGCGAACACATTTCGTTTTTTGGCAAGCTGCAATATGTACATATTTTTTGTGGTGTAACTTATCTTGCCAAAGTTACATTTTAAAGTTTACTAATTACAACTCAGCATCATGTTTTTTGTGAGATATTTTCATGAGAAACATAACATGGGTCAAACTTGTACATAAATGCAAGCCAGCACCTAAGTTTGATGTATATGCCAAATATTGTTTACATGTGTTTCGAAGCTTTTCATCGGGTTGCTTTGTAGATAAAACGCTGGAAATATTTTGACAAATTTGTATAAATCAGCACATCGATATGTAATTGTGGAGTGATGTTAGACGTACAGTGCAGAAGTTTGATAGAATCCTGAAAAGCAATTATTTGTGAGCAGATTTGAACCTTGGTGTAATATTGTTTTCAAGGAATAATAGAAACAAAAAAAGAATCACAAGCATTTTAAGAAAAGAAACTCACAAAACTCAGTTTGTGACTGTTCGCTTGTCTGCATGTTGAATGAATTACAAGTTATATAATTTCACTTCATATCGAAAGGTTTTTAACTTTTCTGCTTGTTTTAATATGGCAAATGTCAAGTTATACTGCGAGTATTCACTTTCTGTATGTGAGTTATATATTTTCTCACAGGCTTTACTGACATAAAAGGTAGTGTTCTTTACATATTTTGTGAAAAATTTGTAATTTCTGTGTTTTCAAATTATTCTTGCACATTGTATGTTCATTTGTTGCAACAGTGGTATTTGTTTAGTCAATAAATGTTTGTATGTGCAAAGAAACAACTCCAGTTTCCTGACTGACTGATATTGTGTCCACTGTTATGAAATTGTTTGAATTGATGTGATTAACAAATGAATATTACAGCAAAGAAAGTCTACAAAATACATGGAAAAACTCACCTTAAGCATACTTGTCCTCTCAAAGCGAGTACTGCCACAAGCCCTGTAATTAAAGAGAGGGTTTGAGAATGCAAATCTGTAATAAGTTGTCTGCTCAGAGGGAGACTTAGGTTACCATAATATCACTTAAAGCGAAGTTTTCACTCTTCAGGCTATAAAGAGAAACTCTATTTTGAAACGGGAGCTGGGTAGAACGGTTCTGATTTTCAGCCTCCTGGACAACTTCAACTCCATTAAGATTGCATATTAATATACAGGCGAACCTCATTATAATAAACTCCCCTGGACCAAGGAAATTACCTTTTTATATCAAAACCTTGTTATATCAGGGCTAAAAAAAAACCAAAATACAAAGAAGTGAGACTGACAAAATTACCTTATTATAACACTGTTATAACAAAGCAACTCGATGGGCGGGAAAAAAGGGAATCACACATCAGTAAGGTTCAAGGTATTCAAAATAAGAAATAGTTTTCAACCAATGAAATGTGCGATGTTTGATGGTCCTAGGAAAAGATACTTAGCCAATAATGGTCATTGAGCATAAGAGTTTAACACACATTTTGTCATAGACCTTAGCTCAAGATACTTTTAGTTATCTCGGGCTTAGTATCCAACCGAGGGTAATATCAAATTTGCTATAATTGTGACCAACGGGAGAAAGTAAAATCATGTACTGGCAATTATACATGCTTATTATTTTAGCTGCTGCTATAATATTTCTATCTATCTGCAGGCTCTAGTTGGTAGCCCGTCAAATAAAATTGTCCTAGACTGAAATAATGTTACAGTTCAGTTGAAGTGCTCAAAAAAAAAGGATCTCTTTAACTTGGCATATAGTTAATTGCCTTTCCCTTTTGTGTCATATCCCCTCTTATTGCACTCTTTTCTACTTGTTACACGATACTGATTTCATCTTTTGCACAAGGTGAGCCTTGATTTGGTGCCTTGTAATCCTTACCGGTACATATTTTCATTATTACTAAAGGACAAGATTGGTATTTGTTAAGATTATGCATGTGATTCTTAATGCCTTATCTTGAGCCCTTTAAATAGTATATTGTGGTATCTATACCTGCATGCTCTTGTTGGAAGCCTGTCAAAGGCAATGGTTCTGGAATTACACTCCTTGCATACAAAGAACCTCTGCATGGCCTCGTGCCAGTTAAGAGTATGGCCTTCTTTCTTGCACAAATCAGATGGGAAGAACCATGTAAAAGAGCACTGTACAGGAATAGGAGAGAAAAGGACAAATTAAAAGTAGAAATCACCAGAAAACCCTTCGAAAAGATTTTTCAAATACAGTGACAAGGTTGCCTTTATCGATCAGAACAAATTACAAGGTGGTAAATGTGCTAAGGATATGTGATAAGCTAAATTTTGAAGATGTCACAGCCTCCAAATAACAAATTTAAGCTGTTTATTGTTGTTTTGAGAGAGGAATACTTAATATGATCTTCTGCATATCCAGGTACATTTACAAACAACTTTACTAAAACTGTTGATTAGTGTTTGAAATCATGTAGTACTGTATTATCAGAAAAGAAGCTCATAACCTGTATATTGGAATAATAAATATATCCCATAACATCGACTAAAATATGGATAGGTTTGTTTAATACCTTTGCTTATAATGAGTATCATGGTAATACAAATGTCCATCACAGGCGGAGATCTCTTATCATCCCTCACTGGTATAATCAGAATCTTACCTCTTTGCATGAGACCACTTTGCGTTTCATCTCTCTGATGGAATCTAATTTGTTCTCCAATCCCTCTTTCTTCTCCATCTCCTTGAAATATCGATCCATCAGCTCTGCTTCGTACTGAAAATGGAAATTTGATAACACACCTAAAACTTGTATCCACAAAGAGTGTACGCAATCTAAGCTGTGATCAAATCCATTGACTGAATGACGATACTGGAGAATTCAATCATAGGAGCTTACATTTTGCAAATACTGCTAAATTTCCTTAAATTCTCTACACTGTATTATGATGATTATTTTCTCCTTAAAAAAGCACATAAGCATGAATTAGGTTAAAAAAAAAACTATAAAAGATCCATGGTCTTAAAATTGCAAATTGCATATTTGTCATTCAATCCCTGTGAATAAAGAAAAAGACTTGATCATGAGATTGTTCCCCTAAAATAGATATCAATTCTGTTTTTAATCTAAAGATAGCAAGGTACATTCTTATCAAGCACCAGTGGTATTCACTATTCACCAATATAATTTTCATATTCATTTTTGTATCTTAAATAAGTAAGAATTTGCACAACAGATGAGCAACAAGTGTTTCCTGTCTTACCTCTGCAAGTAGTCCAGCATGGCTAGACTTAGCATTCAGGATCTTATCCATCTCATCCTGACTCATCTTTAGATCTTGGCCAAGGAAAGTCTTTCTCTTCTTAGTTGCTTGGGAAACACTGGAGCTGTCAGCCTCTGGAAGAAAATATTATCAACATTGGTCACACAGTTACTAGTAACAATTAGAAAGGCCAAAAGAGAATGTGACTTGATGTAAAATCAGAGACTAAGAGAGAGAGAGAGAGAGAGAGAGAGAGAGAGAGAGATATATATATATATGGGCCGCGTCGCGACAAAAGGGCCCTTAGGGCAAAATTTTTCAAAAATGAGATTTCAACACTATTTTGTAGTATAAATGCTGCAGAATCTGAATATGCAAACGGTTTTCCAAAATTCCGTCCCTAAGTGTCTAAATCGAGGAATTTAAAAAAAAAGCATGTTTTTTGCTCCACGCGCGCTATTCTGACATTCGCGCGTGACCAAGGTTAAACAAGTCATTCCCCGATACCATTTTCGCCAAGATTCCTAACGTGTCTAAGGGGCTACTTAAACGTTCTCCTAGTACCATGACGGATATTTACATTATATAATAGAGAGAATATTATTTTCCTTGTTATCTTTGTCTTCTCAAAACCCTATATTATCTCAAAATGACTTCAAAATGACCTTGAAATGACCTTGTACACGTCCGTGAGACGGCCTTGAAATTGGCTTTCAAATTGCTTGCATTTCCAATCATAATTAAGCTCATATCAATTTTTTTTTCATAAACAATTATATTACGTAGAAAGATATAAATAGATAATAACTCTATTCTGTTGCAAGTATACAATATTATATTATGCAAAGATTATAGAAAAGGGGAGGGGTCATATTTCATGGCAGAGGCGGCGGAACGTCAGGCTCGTACAATGAAGGTGGAGGGGCACCTATTATTTGGCAGACAAAAGGTGCCCCTCCACTTTCTTTGTCCGAGCCCGATGTTCCGCCGCCTCTGTTTCAGGGGCGTCATATCCAGGGAGGAAGGGCCCGTATCATCTTTGCTCACCATAAATCTTTGTAAAATATACACTTTTGTCATTAAGTGAATTTCAATCACAAATTTAAGAAAATAAATTTGTGATTGCTTCTTTTTTCATATCAACAGGGAGATATAGAGAAAGATAATCAGAGAGGAGTCAGAGTTCACCAGGGGCGGATCCAGGGAGGATGGGGGCGAAATCCCCTTTGTTCACCATAATTCATGAAACATCTGTCTGTCTTAAAGTGAATTTTGGAGCAAAAATGTCATCTTTAATTCACCTTCAATTTTAGTGGTCTTTTGGGGGAAGGGATGGGGTATTCTCAGAATTTTAATGCCCCTCTCTTTTAAAGTTTGCATGGATTTGCCCCTATTTGGCAAACATGACATAGATTTTATGTTGCTGTTGAATAATATTTGTGTTGAAAATGCAGTGAAAATCAATTTAATAATTACTAGCACGCTTTTCCATTATTACAACACCATCAAAAATCAGAACCATTTATCATCCACTCAATCACAAGTCATTCAGAAGGCATCAACATTCAAATTATTTTTCATTCCCGTGCTTCTTTCCATGTTCATGTTTCTTTCTGTCAGCTAGCTCTTTTCTCTCCTTCATACCTTCCAACTCGGTCTACATCTTTCCTTCTCTTCCTTTTTCTCTCCCTCTTTCTTTCCCCTCTATTTCCACCATCTCTAGTTTTCTCACCTTTTCTCTGCTTCCCCGTTCCTATCTTTCGTTTCTCAAGCTCTCCATCAGCTCCCTCGATTGCTTTCTTTCTCTCTCACTCTCTCTCTCTCTCTCTCTCTCTCTTTTATCTCTCTTCTTATTTTCACTCACCTTCTTATCATGAGTAGTTATTTCAAGCGTGTGCCTAAATTATGTTATATTGTCTTAATTCATCGTTCAGTTTATTATCTACAGAGTATCTTTTGTATTTGCACTGCCAGTGGAGGTCCAATTTTCGGGGGGGGGGGGGGGGGGTTCTATTCAAATATGGATCAATAAAAGATATTAACTGTGAACTTTGAAATACATAATAGGTCAGTACAACATGGAATGAAATGAAATTTTCCTTAACTGCACTTGTCACACTAGTAACTTTTATTCAAAACAAAAGTTGACATACGCTGTACTTCAAATTAGGAATTTAAATCCGACTGGAATGGTGCTCTTTATTAAGCTGTAGTCTGAAAATGTCAAATACTCTTTGTTTCTAATAAATTTAAGAGTGGAGAATGTTTGTACTGTCTTCCTAATAAAATTCATCCTTTCCTTTCCTTTCACTAAAAAATAAAATAAAATCACGTACCCCAAATATCTCTTCACATCTACCCATTATTTTCTTTTACAAAGTTTAGCTAGGTTTTTTTTTTCTTTTGGTATAGTTAAGATACAAGGAAGCAATTCCATCTAAATTAGATCATTGCACATGTGACATGATTAATGAAGAAAAACAATCCTATATGACATTTAGAGATCTTATTGCTAATCCAATAATTAAAAATTTGTTAGTTTTAAATTTACTTTTCAAGTCGTCTGCTCCTGCAAGCACACAAACGCAGTGGATATTTGGAATTAAATATTATCTATGAAATAAAGGTAATATCATCCTGAAAGTGAGATTTCTCCTATTGAAACATGTGTCACGAGTTATTAGGGCACTTGTCACCCAAATTATGAAGATACAAAAAGCAAATGTTTGCACTTTGTTCATTAAAGTAGTAGCAATATCACTTCCTCATAACTTCTACTGTAGTACAGCTGGACGCTGTCAGTCAGTTCTCACATAATATAGAGGTCATGCTCAGCTTTCATGGCTTTGGTAAGTTCATTCACCCGCTGAAAGGATGTGATCATAGACCATTAAGGCATCCAAAGTTCCAAACACTACTGGTTCTAATGACATCCTATACAGCCATACCCATGTTTATTTTGTAGGATCTCCATCATTGTGAAGTTCATCCTGGGTTGACGCAAAGAGAATCCAACTTCAATTATTGTTTCAAGATCTTAGACCTCTGCTTCCTCCTCTGATATGAATGCAATGACCTGACATTTCCAGCATCATTGAATTAAATGTGGTTATCATATCCTACCCCTCTCCTTCCAGCTTTGCCTCTAAGTTACAGTCTAATTTGCCTGGAGATGACAAGGATGATAGGGACGAGCATGACCTGGCTTAGCTGCTCTATATAAATGGCCTGTAAAAAGAAAAAAAAAAATCCCTTTTAATTATACATGAAATGGCACTAGAAGCAGCCAACTGCTGAGATGAATCACACTGATATACAGATTTATTGTTTTAGAAAATCTGAAGTACACCAACAGATTAAATGAGTATGGAAAACAAAGTGAGATTCTAATATGAAATTGTTAGACAGTAATAACATTTAATCTATTAAGTAATGTTGTTTTGTGATTAGTAGGTGTAGGCCTATTGTTTCAATTTTGATTAATATAAAAGTAAAAATTTAACTAAATATTCCATTATGCATAGTAACTGAAATTCAGTTTGTAATTCAATTGCGTTAATAGAAAAGAAAGTCTACAGAGATAATAAATGCACTCAAAACTGAAGACAAATCAAGCAATACACAATGGGAAAGGTGAGGGAGGCATTTTTTGTGAATAATGATCTGCCCCCTCCCATCCTTCTCTCAATTATAAGCAATGCCCTGCCCCCCCCCCCTCCATTTCAGCTTCATCCTTTTCTATTGATTTCTTAATTTTTCTAAAAGCAGGTCTGTGCTTACAGGGTTGTGATGATAAGCAGTTATTTTTAATTCCAAGGCGGCACCAGGATTGTTAAAGTGGGGGGGCAAATGGAGGGCAAAAGAAAATGTTGGGGGGGCAGGGGCAGTCAATTTTTTTTTGCATGTAATGAGAAATGTTGGGGGGGCAGGGGCAGTCAATTTTTTTTTGCATGTAATGAGAAATCGAGCGTGAAGCGCGAGTTTTTTTTTTCCTCTTACACACATTTTAATATCAATTTTGCGAGGGAGCAAAGCGAGCGAACAAAAAATAACCGCTTTTTTGGTTTTTAATCGCATTTTCGAATAAATATCCTGAAGTATGACGAGCGAGCGAAGCGAGCGAGCCAAAAATGGCTACTTTTCTTGTTTTTAATCGCATTTTAGAAAAGAACTCTAAAGATATGATGAGCGAGCGAAGCGAGCGAGCCAAAAATAACCACTTTTTTTGTTTTTAATCGCATCTTCGAATAAATATTCTGAAATATGACGAGCGAGCGAGCCAAAAATGGCTACTTTTCTTCTTTTTAATCGCATTTTAGAAAAAAACTTTAAAGATATGACGAGCGAGCCAAGCGAGCGAGCCACAAATAACCACTTTTTTGGTTTTCAATCGAAGTTTTGAAGAGCGGAAAATGGTATTTTAGAGCACTTCACAGCTTGAATATGATGCTTATGACAGCATCTACTTATTTACAAATTACTGTATAATTTTTCTTTTCAGTCCTCAAAATTTCTGGGGGGGCAACTGGGGGGGCAAAGCTTCTGAGTGGGGGGGCAAATGCCCCCCCATGCCCCCCCTTGGTGCCGCCACTGCTTATTCAGAGCCCGAGCTAGGGCAAGGTCCTAGTCTGGCCCTAAATCAGCTAGACTATGTGCTAGCCTAGATGTAGGGCCTAACTAGGCCTAACTTTAATCTTTATTTTACTCTGTGTAGGAAATACACTGTACATATAACTTGTTGGAGCTCTGCTAAAATTTTCTAATGAATTCCTGACTGGTAAATTCAGCATGGGAAAATTGAGGCCTCAAATATGTATCAACAAATTCAAGAGATTGGTAGGCCTATAAGCAGGTCTGAAGTTAAGATCTACTCTAGTCCCATGATTTTTATTTGTAGTGGAATAGACATGCACATAAACGTCAATGAATTTAAGGGTAAGGCATATCGTGCATTCAACTGCTAACGTTAACTAGCGGCAACTAACGTTTCAACATTAAGACACATCTGCGCTTTTTCTTGCATGGGACTGCTTAAATCTTGGTTTAAAGAAATTGCAATAGTCTACTAATGAAATAAAATTTAAAAAAAATGGATTTGTGCTAATCATCATCAATATTTGTTAGCTATGATATTTTCTAACACTAAGTAACAGTTTGTGCTAAAACATTTAAGATATTTGCTTGTGAACTTTTTCAATTGGCTGTTTAAAATCGACTGTCCGGATATACAACCTGTCCGGACATCCAACAACTGGGTATAATATGAAAAAGAAATAACAGAGGAAGGATATTTCATAATACAACGTTACATGTCGGAATTACAGGTATTAACAACTTTATCTGTGAAACAATGCATGCATGCATGCAGTCTTGAAGTTGAAATTGCAGCTGCACTTCGAAACGAGGTAACTAACTGTTAGTGTTGCTGTTAGACAGTCACCTATTAAAACTGAATTAAATGCACGAAATGCCTTTAAAACCCGTAATTTCTACTGGAAAAAACTATGTGAAGAAATTATAATAATAATCTTACCGATTCATCCAAGGAATGACATTTGATCATCAACTAGAGCCAGATTAATCGACGGACTAGTAACATAGGTCTTGAGTCACTGACACTGTTCTGGTATTTTTCTTCCGCACGTGTGTTTTGTTTTGGTTTGATATGTTTTTTTTTTCCAGTGCGCGCTCTGCACGTTTTGATATGCGCTGACTTTAGCGCGGTTTTACTGCGTAAGCCATTTGGAGAGCTAAGGGCCCTTTTGTCGCGTCGCGGCCCATATATACAGAGAGAGAGAGAGAGAGAGAGAGGGAGAGTAAGAGTACAATTATGAATTTTGCAGATGTTAACCTGCAATTCTCAGATAAATCATAATTAGAAAATATGTGCATAGATATACATGTACCATGAAAACAAAAACATTTTCACCAATTGTGAATGCGTAGAAAGATTAGGTTATAACATTTACAAACTATAACCTTGTAAAATGAAAGAGATTGTCTACCTAGAAAAAAAAAAATCAACATAAATCAAAATACAGATAGTTCAAGCGCCATGACATTCTCTCCTGAATCTTGTACACACACGAGCATACTGAATATTTGATAGAAGCAGTATAAACAATAGTTACCAGCATCAAATTCATCTGCCCTCCAATTTTCCTCAACTCTCCTTTTCACTGCTTCCTTCTTCCGTTCATCCATCCTCTTCTTCCTCCCTATATCGTTGGGATCCGCTTTCTCAATTTTTCCCTTTTGCTTGATCAAGGCGAGTGCCTTTTGCTTAGCCAGCAAGGCTGATGCACTTGACTTGCTCTTGCTGGGTGGGGTAGATTTGACTGGGCTTGCCCCAAGATCGATGTCCCCTCCCCCACTCCAACCCCGCCCTAACATGGGCGTGGCATCACTCGCTGGAGTGGCAGTGTTAAATCTGGTGCTCTCAGTTAGTGTTGAGGATGATGAAGGCTTACCAAGAGCATGGGCCCTGGCCACCTTCTTAGAAGCCATTTCTTGCTTGTGTTGTTTCAGCAAGTTGTCAGCAGATATGGCAGTGACATTTTTCTTTGCTGAAAACAGAAATAAGAAATTTGAGATCTTTACTGCTGCCTTTTGACAAAAAAAAGAGAAGAAAGTGACAAGTTGAATTGGTAGTATATACATTAGAAATAACATTACCATCTTAACTCCCAATAGTATTACCAGTCAATGAGCAGACTGTTGTTCCCAGCAGTATTACCAGTCAGTGAGCAGACTGTTGTTCCCAGCAGTATTACCAGTCAGTGAGCAGACTGTTGTTCCCAGCAGTATTACCAGTCAATGAGCAGACTGTTGTTCCCAGCAGTATTACCAGTCAGTGAGCAGACTGTTGTTCCCAGCAGTATTACCAGTCAGTGAGCAGACTGTTGTTCTAATTTTATTGACAATGCACACCTAAATATTTAGTAAGACTGAAGTAATTTAGTAATGAAGGATTGTGCAAAAAAATGAGCAATTTAATGCCTGACATAGAAAGGAATGCAAAACATGGGCACAGCAATAGCCCTTTAATCTTGACAAAGATACCATGTACTTGTGACTCACATTTTTCTACCGTTACCATGTGTCTCACTAGATTCTGGGCTCCTGGAGTAGGTGCTTTCAGCAGGTTTGTACTGAATGAACAAAACAAAATTAGTTTCAACAAAAATCAGTAAAGTGCTTACAAAATGAGTTGCCATCAGGGGTAAATGTATAAGCAGGCAAATTAAACTTGGATATTTCATAAATTCATCTAGACAAAGAAATGAAGTTTATGTAATTCCTCTAATTTCAATATCTGAACAAATCACAATCAAGTAGGACAAGGAATTCTCATTTGGGAAGAAATAAGTCACTTTTTATAACTGTAAAGATAGAAACAAAAAAAAAAATCAGAACAGTTTGAGCTGAATGGAACCTTCAAAAATGACATTCTTGTGAACACATAGAAGTGATTTTGTTTTTCATTGAATAATCATTTGTTTATCTTTTTATTTTTTCAGGGGGGGGGGGGGGTGTCAATATTTTCGGATCAAACTTTAAATTATACTCACAATTCCTTAGATGCTCCTGAAACCTTGACCAATGTATCTTCCTCCTTCTCTCCCTTACCCAGTAGAGTCAAGACACTGCTCTTAGCCTCCTCCATGACTGTATCTGCACCCTTCACACCAAGGCTCTTCAGGTTCAGCTTACTTGACTTAAAACTTGATGGCTTAGACTGAGACTTCACTCCTCCACCTACTATGCACATGCTAAAGGGTGTCACAAATTGTAAAATGAATTACAGAAAGAGACAGAAATGAATACAAGCGTATGAAGAACAAAACAGAATAAGAGAAATGGAGGAACTGGGCAAAAGTTTGGTAGAGGGAGAACTGAAATATCAGAATTAATAATCATCACTTTGCCCTCTGCAATGAATAATTGACAACACACAGTGGGATTTTACTTCACCAATATTACTCATAGAATTTTTAAAATGAAAAATACAATGAATAAGACCTAATAATCAGTACGGGGGAGAGGAAGTGGAAGGGTTAAATATATTGCTATGTCTTGATGATATAAATACTAAATTCTAAGAGATTTCCAAACATGAAAAGAAGGGTGAGTTTCCTCTGCATCAGGGAAAAAATTAATAATTTTTTTTTCCGGGGCTACTTTTTGAGCCCACCTGCCCGAATTTTCTACATTGTATTACAGTTTACATTGGACCCTATGAGTATTTCAGGGGCTCTTTTATAGTTTTCCAGGGCTCTTTTTGGCGTTTCGGGGGCGAATTCGCCCCGAGCCCCCGTGTATTTTTTTCCCTGCTCTACATTATGATTCTTTGACGGGGGTAACATATTACGAGTGGGTACGAACTTTGACTAAGTCTTTACTAACAGCACATCATTGACTAATCAACTAAGAGATCAAATCACATGAACTTCATCATCTTAATATACCTATACAAAGTATGTGCTTAGAAAGCTCAAGGTCTTACCTGGGCATGCTCACACTCTTTCCCCCATAAAAAATATTGTCTTTCTGGATTTTCTTCATGTAGGGTTTGGGAGTTAAACCGGAGTACCTGGAATCAAAGAAAATGACATTTACATCTAGGGTACCTGAAACATTTAGTCCATAGTCAAAATTGACAGGAAACAAAAACTTGGTATTCATAAATGATGATGTGACATTCTATTCAATGACAGATCTACGGCTTCTTCAATGGAGATTGTCTATGATATTCAGAGTACATCTAAGCCATCATAAAACATCTTTTCAAAAATCACTTTACAAACAAAGACTTAAAAGACTTACGATGAGCTGAGGTCTGTCCTCTTAGAGCCTGCTTTCTTGTATTCAGCCTGAATATGATATGAGCAGTACTGGCAGTCACTCCTGCACATGGATAAATAGAAATAATAAGAGTAAAGGGGCATTCAGATATAATGTGACATTCTGGTGCCACAAAATCCCTGCAACATTTTGGTGTACAAGTCAATGGGGTATGAGGCAACAAAAAATTGTCGCTGAGGCAGGACACATTTTTTTTGCTTCCTGGCTGCAAAAAAAATGCACATCAATCAAATTCCTAAGTTAGCACAAAATATGTTGTCATGCGATTGTATGTGCAAGTTTTGACGAAGTTCTCTTATTTGACAGGTGACTCGTTAATGCGCGTTCATTAACATAGGTGGCACCACAATGTCGCACCATATCTGAACACTGAAAATTTTGTGGCGCCACAATGTCACCTCATATCTGAACTCCCCTTAATAGACTTTTTTAATGAAAATTCTTACATTGAATATCAAATAGGGGCAGGATTAATTTTTAGTTATATCATCTGAAGCTTTATGTAATATTGAGTTAAAAGAATCATGACAGAAGAATTACAAAAATGATTTGTAGACATGACTTCTTACATGTTAACAATTTGTGAGCAGGGCTGACCATCTTTCTTGGTTGATCTGCATCTCCCAAAATCCTTGGACTTGCCCATAAGCAGAATCTTCTGAGGGTGGTCCACCCTAAGCTGGACTTTGTTAGAATCCTATAGTCAGGGAGGAAGAACGTATGTACATTTCTTTTTCCATACCAATTTTATGAAGGCTCAACTAAATAGTATTTTCTCTGCTGTAATCATTAAATTGTTTTGTTTGTAAGATCAACAAACAATATTTCCTTGTTCTGATTTTTTAAACGACTAATTCAAATTTTAGATGTACGTTGGTGGCAGGTTCTTGGTGAAAATCACTCTCACTCTACAGCACAGAAAAAAAAAATATTAAAGAGTATATGAATATTGAAGGGCATGAATACAAAAAAACCAACAATTTCTCTTCATACCATACCTTGATATTTCAACTAAATATTGCTACTAGTATAGAGTTCAGAAATAACATATCTATGGGAAAGTATAGTTATCTTGCAAGTAAATGCTACAAAGCACTGAGTATAGCATAAATTAAAACTGTTAACTTATGTAATGTCCTTGAACTTCTAAATGTAAATCCTTATCAAACATGTAAAAAAAACCAAAAAAAAAAACCACAGTATATGAAGACCATTTATGGGAGACAAGAAAAGTGGTCTTCATAAACAGATAGTTGAGGACATTTTAGATGAATCTGAGAGAAACACAATGTATAAAGGAAAATATAAACGTTTTAAAGACAGATGGGAGCTGAAGCAAGTTTCACTTTATGTACACCTACCTTGTAGTTAGTATTATCTCTTTTCTCCATGATGCTTGCATTGAGGAGTCCAATCACTGAGCCCTCGCTTGTCTTCCAGTGTTCCTCATGAACCTTCCCGAAGAGAAAGAGGGCTACATCTTGTTCCAGATCAGAGAGGTCATTTAAAGTCCAGATGCTAAATGGCTTACCCTAGGAAAAAATATCAACAGAAAAAGAAATGCATCAGAGAAAACACATGAGCTGGCAGCAGAGACTGACTGTACCAGCGCAACTTAGGAAGCCATCACAATCACTGTGTTCATCATGATCATATCATCATTATCCATCATCAAGATGATTGTAACCACCATTGTGCAATCATCGCAACTCATGTCAGATCTACAGATTTTTGAGTGGACAGCTGCTTGAAGGCTGTCTATTTCCAAAAAGGTGAACAGGATCACCTTACTTCATTTCCTTACCATTAGAATTGATGCCACAGGGCTTCAAAAATGCTTACTCTGAATCATGAGGCAACTGTAAGCATAGAACTGTACCTTGGTATCTGTCCTTGACGTCTTGCGTATGAGGACACCCATCGTCACCCAGTCTCCTTCCATCGCCCCTGTTCTGGAGTAGTGATTCAAAATGCTCATCCTGATCATCTTACGTTCCTTCATCCTCTCCTTCATGACAGCTGACGATACCAGCGGACTTCTGCTCATCAAAGTAAACAAAAGAGAAATTTCAGACATCTTTAAAGTTTGCTACTTCAGAAGTAGATCTGAGATTGTTAAGTTTTATCCATCACAAACTTTTCACAATCACTTTCTTTGTTGCTCCCTTAAAATGCATTATTTTCTTCATAAATGATGTTATACAGCTTCTTTCCTCATAGTGAAGACAAGACATTCCACAGATAAATAACAATAGAGCAATGCCAACAATGTTTTGTGACTGTGGCCCATGTGTTTTGGGAACAATATGGGAATACTGAAATCGAAACATAAAATTCCTCAGAAATAAAAAAGTTTTTTAAAAGAAGTTAAAAAATGAAAACGATACAAAAAGTTTATAAGGATATCTTACATAATTCGAATTTTGGAGAAGTATTCCGTCTCACACACTTCTTCCTCTTTCACAGCAGTCCGCTTTGACCCTAATCCAAGATGTGGTACACTCTTCAGTGATCCTCTACCACCATCGCTACCTTGAACAGTGGAACCACCAGTGTCATTAAAAGTCCTACCAGTTCCTTCATTGCTTCCTGCCTGCCTACTACTGGGTTCTGACTGACTTGCTTTGGATTGGTTTCCTGAAGACTGATGTGTCCTGAGATGTGTCTCCAGCTGCAGCTTACTTGTGAAGCTTTTAGCACAAACCTCACAGCTAAATCTGGAAACTTTGTGCTTGAATTCATGCACAGTCATAGCTTGCTTATTTTCAAATGTTTGGTCACATAACTTACACTTGTAGGGAGACACTGGGAATAAAAACAGAGGAAGAGAAAGCATTTAAAACAAATTTTGGGGAGTGACCCTGAGTACACTTGAATCAACAAGTCATACCATGAACAGGTTTTCATCTGAAAATACTCTCTAACAAAAAATAATCAAACAAATAAACAAATGAACAAACAAAAACAAAACAGCAACAGAAAGGAAAGAGCTGTTTCAGTTAAGAATTTCCTACATAAGGCTACTTATCAGTGAAGTGGTATGCAAGTTAATTACTAGATATTGCATTTAAGAGTGTAAAAAGAGTCTTATAGGATAATTTTTTATTCTTATCATATATGTATAGCATAGAGGATACTGACCTTTCTTGGGAGGAGCTGTTGAAGTCTGAGGGGTGTGGGCATGACGTTTATGGTTTTTCTTGAAAAGTGACTCTGCCTTCTGTGGTGTCAACTTACGTCCATCTTTCCTTTCTTGAACTTCACCTTCAAACTCATCATCAAATAGGTCAGACAGTCCATCATCATCACCATTGTCATCACCATCTGAAGTAATTACAAGTAAATATTAAATCACAGCTTTATCATCACGAAGAGTTTCCTAACTGATAAACACTATCACCCCTAAGGCTAAAACACAAATAAGTGTACATCAAAAATTTAGGTCCAGGCAAGCAATTAATTCCATTTGTTAGAAAATTTTGACCTTAAACTTTTAATTCAAAGGATATATAAGCAAAACCTGCATACAGAGCACTTTAATGTCTATGAATAATGGATGAATGCTATTTGTCTGTATGTTTTTAGCACGGTTGAGAAGAAAACTGGACACTTACTTATACTACATGTAGGAACATCCTGCTTGGAAAGCACAGGAATATCTTTCTTTTGCTTTGACTTTGGTGTTTGGTCTGCAAACAATGAATCTGAAAATATTTCTTTAGGAGCCCTGGGTGGACAGCTGTTCTGTGAAGTAGTGGGGGTCCCTCCCTGCATCTGACTCATTTGTTTTCGCAACCTTTGCAGCTCCTCTGTGGATAAAGAAAACATTTGAACAAATCTTTCGACCACTCCACTTCCTATTGCTTTAGGCTACTATAAGAAGTACGAATATAGAGAAAGGAAGGGAGAGAAAGAGACAGGCAGACAGAAAAGAAAGATTAAAAAGAGATAAAGCAGGAAAGAATGTTGTAGAAAATTGAAGGAGAAAGTGGATTAAAAATAATCTAAACATGAAAGAGATATCAGGATAAAGCAACAAATACATATAAAGAATTATTTAAACAATGAAGGAGCAATAAACTGGGTCACATGGTTTAAATATCAGAAGGGTTAACACATTGTTTAGTATGACATCAATATTTTTACAGTTAAAACAAGAGCATATATAAAAACTACATGTACTCAAGTGAAATCTTGCATACTAGCTTTACCTATCAACTCTTGTTTTGATTTTTCTTCATCACCACTACTCTGACTGGATCCAACAGATCTCTTTTTCTTATGTTGACTGGTTACTTGTTTCTTGACTGCTTGTGACACCTTCTGAGAGTGTTGACTCTTCACTGAGAAAGGTTCACCATCCTCATAATATGGATTCCCATCATCTCCATCATCAAGGAGCGAAGTGAGAGCATCCAGGTCATCTGCATAATCGTCTGCCATTTCTAACAATACTGGTGAGTGGAGTGCAATAAAATTTTCAAGTGATAAAACCCTTTTTTAAAAATATGAACAACTTTCAACCACAGATCCTTAAAAACGGATACCATACTAGATCATTATTTTCTAGTGTTGGATATAAACCCAGTGTTGTCACTCTATATTCAAAGGTGTAACCATGATCATTCGGCAACCCAGAATTTGACCCCTATTTTGCGGTGTTTCAAGTACATTTTCAGCCATTTTTACCCCTATTTGGCACAAATCGGGTACAAATTGGCCTATCGGGTACAAAAACACCCCTATTTTTCACATTCCAAATACACTTTTTGCAAACAAGGACCAGAAAAAAACACCCTTTTTTACAATTTTGAGTACAAGCTCATGAAAACAACCCTTTTTTTCGAACATGCTCAAAAAAAGACCCCCTTTTACGCGAAATTTCGAATGATCATGCGTACACGAAGTCAACACAGAGTGACAACACCGGGGATATATAAAGGGTAAGTTGGTATTAGGTCATCATGTCACAGTCCATTTGTGGTGCCATGATTGATCTCACCAATAACTGGTGTTAGACCCTACTTTGACTATTTGAAGAGGAACCTGTTAGACTTTTACACAAAAACAAGGAAAATTTCACCCCCTCAAAAAAAAAAAAAAAAAAAGAAAGTAAAAACAATTAAAAAAAAGGCAGTGTATACAGCCACACGCGTGTCTTTACCTTATGGCCACACGCATGTGGTTGTACCCACAGTATCGATATGAGGATACAGCCACTCATCCTATGTACTCGGTCAATGAATTGACCTCGTCCCCCAAATGTGACAAGTCTGTACCGAAACTACATAGCATGCTTTTCTATTGGTTACTCGACGGCATGCCGTCGACCTACGTGTCTGATAAGCGTCAGTTTTCTTCTTAAAATTCACCATTTTCAGTTCATTCATCAGATATGAAAGCAGAAAGTGGAAAATTGAGAACCTCAGGAACATTGCTGGTAAGTAAAATCAAAACTTTTCTTCTCTATTAAGTATTATAGAAGATCTAGATCTAAGTCAATGTATTTCACGTTCGCGTCAGCAATTAGTTTCGCTATTCAAATTCAAAACGCCGTTTTGACCTACGGGTGGATACAGCCAACAAGCATTTGACCATAAGGTAAAGATGCTTGCCCGTGTAGTCCAGGGACGTCAGAGGACACTGCCAAAAAAAAAAAATACAAAAACAGAACACAACACAAGTCACATCGAGTCTATTAAATGTAAAGTCAGTTCCTGCTCTGATGTGCGGCCGCTTAAAGGGAATTTGCTGATTATATTTAGTAATCAAAGACTCACACATAGTTCAGTACCATCAATGCATAGTCAAAATACCTGCTAATTGAATAGAGGGCAAACTTAAAATTATTGACCAATTACGTGGTCAGTAGTGTCCATTTTTCAAAACGATGTTAGGGGTCCTGTGTGCGGCCGCCCCTACCCCTGTCATTTGGCGAGCATTTACAGCCATATTTGTGAGGAAGTAAACAAAATTAATATTGAATTTCATGCTTTACACACCAATACTTCATGAAAAGTAATAATACTGTGTAGAAATCCATAAAATCTGTCGAAAGTGATGATCTACCAAATGCCGTGACAAAAAAAATGAAGGCAGAGTACAATCTCCTACAAAAACCTGCATTTTGTACACGTTTTACATAGGGTGGCCGCTCACAGGACCCATCTTGAAAAATGGCTCTGGTGAGCGGCCACCCCCATGGCAATGCAACTTTTTCTCTGGTGGTATAAATAAGAATTTCTGCAGCAAAATATGGGCCATGAACTTCATTGTCTTAAATAAAAATCAAATCAGTTATCAAATTGAACAAATAAAGCTTAAGTATTGGCTTAAGTATGTCAAAGTTTCTTAACTTAAAAGTTAAGAAACTGACATTTTTCAGTCAGTGACTGGTGGTGTCGACTTCTAACATGTCTAATGATATTCAGTGAGACTCATTATGCTTATTGCTTTCACTGAGTATGTTTTTTGGTGCACTAGAACCTACCTGAGACTGTCCAAGGTAATTTTTGAAGGGATATCAAAAATATTTTTTTAATTTTTAGTTTTTATTCACCACCGGCCGCTCACAGGGGACGGCCGCCCACAGGAGCACATACTCTATACTGAAATAGATCCATCCATGCCATCCAACTAACTTAGCCTTAACGTTACGTTAGGTCTAATGTTACTACTAACATAACAGTGAGTTAACGTTAGGACTCTATCATGGATTCATGCCACTAGCACTGTACCACCACCAAAATAGAGTAAGTAACAGTTAGATCTAGTTAGAGACCTCTAGCCTAGGCTCTAGGCCTAAATTTAACTGTTAAATGGCAATTACCAGCGCGAGTACCAAAAAAAATGAAAACGAAAATAACTCTTTGTCTTAGCTCACCTTAGGCTTCAGTTCAAAAAGTTGCTATTTACATCAATCATATGCGGCAACACAGTATCAGTGTACAAAACAAAGACTTGCAAAAGTGCAACGTTGTGGCATTACTATGCAAGTAAGCATTCCAGCTGCGGCGCCGACTACTGTATAAGCTGAAATTTTCGCGATGGTTTAATTTTCGCCGGAATTTTCGCTAATTTCGCGATGATGTCCTCGCCAAAATTTCCACTCAGTAAGATGCCTATATACTTGTATAGAAAGATCTTTCAAAACGTGAAAATAATAACTCGCTAATATGTCAGACTTGTCTCAAATCGCTAAAATATCTGTACGCTAAAATATTAGCTTATACAGTATATAGCTAGGCTAAGCTAGCGCTATAAGCTACGACTACGAGGTCCAGTGCAGCTAGCTAGTTACGGTGGCTGAATTTGGGCTGAATTTTGTTTTGCGCGCGCCGCGCCAGCTCCGACCGGATGTTGATGTTGACCTTTGACCACGACAGGGTAAATCTGCACATTGAGCTACCTTTGGCGACCACTCCAGCGACCACTCGGGGGCACTGAAGCGTGACGCGACCGAGAACAATGGGAAATCGCTGTATGGTGTCTTCAAAAGAACCAATAAGACACGGAAAAAAAAAGACAACGTAAATTCGGGTTCCGCATTAGTAGGCTAACTTCAATACTTGTCGGCGCCGTAGAATTGAGGTCTAGGTTCAGGTAAGCTCCCTACGTAAACAAAGGGTGCGATCATGCAATAGAACGTTTGAACCGCTTTTTGCGACAACTAGGAAGCTTGCCTGAGCTTGCCCGACATACCAGCAACATATATGCATAACAGGTGAACTGAATATGCGGTAACCAAGGATTCTGGACATAAATGATAACTTTATAAACCTGTCTGGGTTTTTTAAAGCCAGAAACAAGAACATGAATTATAATACAAAACAACGATTTGAAACATCGTTTCTGCGGGGATAGCATTCATGCAATTTCAGGTCAAAGCTGCATCGATCATGGCTGAAATCCGAAGCTCTGCTTGGACATGGCTTAATTATGCGCAGATTACTGGCCTGGGCAGATTGATCCAGGAAAAAATGCCCAGCTTCTGTCCCCACTTTTCTGTCTTTATTTTCATATTTCTCATTTCAACATCGTAGCTCCTTTTTCCTCACTTCTTTATGTCATTCTATGTTTTAGGTTTTTTATCATCTTTGCCGTCTATCATTCTCTATGTAGTTTTGTTTCCTTTCTTCACTTTTTACCTTTTCTGTTGTTATTCTTTGTTTTCATGCTTCATATAACTTCCTATTCTCTATTCATTTATGTTATTATTTCATTCTATCTCATATTTATCTATCTTTTCTCAAGTTCTCCTTTATTTTCCCATCATTTCTTTTATCTTTTCTTATGCCTTTACCTTTTCTTCTAACGTGTTTTCCTTCTGTCTTTCCATAATTTATCGTTTCTTTTTATCTTTCTATATCATCTTTCCTCATCTACCTGACAATGGCGCCCGCACTGACATGACTGAAGCTTCGCGCAGTTCAAATGAGATCCAGCATGAAGAGTTTAGTTGAAGTTCGCAAGACATTTCTTATTCTTAGCTGATTGCAGCATGAAATAGAGGGATTTTCAGCTTTATCATGATATAGGTCACTATATTTAGCAAGTTGTGTGGGCCTTACTGTTTCAACTTTGGTACGCCACATTCATCCTAAATATATGCCATCCGCTCTGAAAATACAGGCCGCACCAAAGCTTCGCACAGTTCAAAATGTCATCCCGCATGAAAAGTTGAATAAAATTCGCAAGACATTTCATATTCTTAGCTGATAACATCATGCAACAGAAGAGATTTTCAGCTTTATCGTAATATAGGTCACTATACTTAGCAAGTTGTGTGGACCTTACTGTTTCAACTTTCGTTCGCCACATTTACCCTAAACATATGCAATCCGCTCTGACAATAGCGCCCGCACTGAAGCTTCGCGTAGTTCAAAATGACATGCCGCATGAAAAGTTGAATAAAAATTCGCAAGACATTTCATATTCTTAGCTGATTACAGCATGCAATAGATGAGAATTTCAGCTTTATCGTGATATAGGTCACTATACTTAGCAAGTTGTGTGGACCTTACTGTTTTAACTTTCGTTCGCCACATTTACCCTAAATATACGCCATCCGCTCTGACAATAGAGGCCTCACTAAAGCTTCGCACAGTTCAAAAATGACATGCCGCATGGAAAGTTGAATAAAAGTTCGCAAGACATTTCATATTCTTAGCTGATTATACCATGGAAAAGAAGAGATTTTCAGCTTTATCCTGATATGGGTCACTATACTTAGCAAGTTGTGTAGACCTTACTGTTTTAACTTTCGTTCGCCGCATTTACCCTAAATATACGCCATCCGCTCTGAAAATGCAGGCCGCACTAAAGCTTCGCACAGTTCAAAATGTCATCCCGCATGAACAGTTGAATAAAAGTTCGCAAGACATTTCATATTCTTAGCTGATTATACCATAAAATAGAGAAGAATTTCTGCTTTATCCTGATATAGGTCACTATATTTACGCGAAGCTTCAGTGCGGGCGCTATTCGCAGAGCGGAATGAATATATTTAGGGTAAATGTGGCGAACGAAAGTTGAAACAGTAAGGTCCACACAACTTGCTAAGTATAGTGACCTATATCAGGATAAAGCTGAACATCTCCTCCTTTTCATGGTATAACCAGCTAAGAATATGAAATGTCTTGCGAACTTTTATTCAACTTTTCATGCGGCATGTCATTTTGAACTACGCGAAGCTTCAGCGCAGGCGCTATTGTCAGAGCGGAATGCATATATTTAGGGTGAATGGGGCTTACGAAAGTTGAAACAGTAAGGTCCACACAACTTGCTAAATATAGTGACCTATATCAGGATAAAGCTGAAAATCTCATTTATTTCATGATATAATCAACTAAGAATATGAAATGTCTTGCGAACTTTTATTCAACTTTTCATGCGGCATATCACTTTTGAACTGTGCAAAACTTCACTGCGGACGTCCATTGTCAAAGTGGATATATTAGGGGTGAATTTGGTGGACAAAAGTTGAAACAGTAAGGTCCACACAACTTGCTAAGTATAGTGACCTATATCACGATAAAGCTGAAAATCTCCTCTATTTCATGGTATAATCAACTAAGAATATGAAATGTCTTGCGAACTTTTATTCGACTTTTCATGCGGCATGTCATTTTGAACTACGCGAAGCTTCAGTGCGGCCGCTATTGTCACAGCGGAACGAATATATTTAGGGTGAATGTGGCGTACGAAAGTTGAAACGGTAAGGTCCACACAACTTGCTAAATATAGTGACCCATATCAGGATAAAGCTGAAAATCTTATTTATTTCATGGTATAATCAGCTAAGAATGTGAAATGTCTTGCGAACTTTTATTCAACTTTTCATGCGGGATGTCATTTTTGAACTGTGCGAAGCTTCAGTGCGGACGCTCTTTTCACAGGTTTCATTTGGGGAAATTCTGTCATAAAGTTCAATTTTCTGTTTCACAATAGCTATGAAATAGAATATAGCCCTAAATATGAAATTATATCATTCATATGAACCATTTGAGTTCTCTTATACTTTTTAAAGCAGTAAATGAATATTTTCAACTAATTTTTTTATGGTGAAAATTTATTTCCTTTTTCTTTCGGACCTTTTGTCCACACCTTAATTGGTCGCTGGACTTGTGGTCGCCAGATTCAAGGAGCGAAATCTGCAAAACTAGTTTCTTTCTCGTTTTTGTTTCGTAAGACTTATCATTTTGTTATGATATGCATGTATGATTTACATTAATGTATATTTCATTTGCAATATATTTCTCTACCTGTACGAAGTTTTGATCCTGATAATCAATTAGTGTTTCTACCTTTTCATTGTTTTTCGCTATTCAGTTATGAATATGATAATGTAGATTGTAGTCCCAGGTGCGAGTATTTTTGTTTGTTATTTGTAGTGACCTAACTTCGCGCAGGTCCAAACTTCGCGCACAGGACCATATCTCAAAAACTAGAAAAGATTGTGAAAAACTGGTAGCACCAACGGAAAGAGCACTCTAAAATTACCCTGGAAATTACTTTCCTTTTGAAATTAGAGATGGAATTTTGAAATTATGAATGAAAAATCGGCAAATTTGGCAGCGTTTTGCGTTCGTTCTGACAAAAACTGGACTTGTCGACAAGGGTCTAGAATTCCTCTTTTCAAGAGACGATGTCATCAAAATTGTAAGTAAAATGTGATATCAATTTATTCAGTGGCATTTTGCCTTCCTGGTAATGCAATTATCTTACCTTTTATGGATCTCTATTTTGTATTAATCACTTGAAAACTGGCGTGCGCGAAGTTAGGTCTCGTTATTTTTGTAACACTTTTCCAGGTCCAGAGCGGTGCGATACGACATCGAACTTTGCGATCGCGATATCTTGGGAATTCTTCGTAAATAACATGTTCTTCTTGCGCCCATTTGAAATCTAAATCTTTGCTTTGCCTTTGGTGTCATTTAAATCAGAATAATTTTTGGTAAAAATTGAGAAATTATGGATCGAAAATTGCCTTCATTAAAAAATTAAAATGTGCGCGAAATATGGTCCCCCCATCATACGTTGTTGGTGTTCGGTTGATTTGATTTTGAATTTGATCACTTATTATAAGTTACATGTAGGCGTACAAGCTTATCTGAGATAAGCTTGTACTCCATAATAGTCATTGCGGGGGAAAGCTTCAATAGCTTTTGTGTGTATTCCCAGGCTAACGTTAGGCATAATTTGGGCTTGCCTTGGAGGCTTGGTCAGTGTTGGTAGAAAATCACATGTGAGAGGAAAATAATTATTTAAACTCCATTTTCAACTCTGAACTTTTAACTCTGATCCCGAAATCAACGTTGGTGGAATACAGGAATCCTGAGTATACCGACGCAACCAATACAGATACAGAATTTGTGGCATATTAAGAGTTGAACATGTTGAAGAGTCCCTGAATCAGATAATCTAGCAAATTTGAGAAAGGCCCTAGGCCCGCCTAACGTTAGGCTTTGGCAATTTTGTTGTCTGTTTTTGACTGCTGCAATGGTGAATGTTCGCTACAGTCCCACACACATTTGGCCCTATGAGTGGATTTTGATTATTAAATATTGGATTATTGGCAGCATGTTAAATTCAAGCATTTTCACCAGCGAATATGTTTAGATATAGACCTATAGTATACCAGTAGATTCATAATCATGGAATTTCTTTTGTTTTACAAAATCATAATTGGGGCCTAAGTCTGATTGCTTTCCCTTTTCTTTGCTTGATTGAGTTTTTAACTAATGTTAACATTAGTCCACTCCACTTATACATGTACATGCTTATCTGAGAAAAGCATGTACTCCACAGTAGTCTTTGTGGTGGAAAAGCTTCAATAGCTTTTGTGTGTTTTCCCAGGCAGGTGCCCGGCGTTTGGGCTTGGTAGAAAATCACACATGAGAGGAAAATAATTATTTAAAATTCCGTTTTCAAATCTGAATCCCCAAATTTGTGGCATATTAAGAGTTGAAAAGTCCCTGAATCAGATAATCTAGCAAATTTTAAAATTAAATCTTGCTTAGGGCAATTTTGTTCTCTGTTTTTGACTACTGCAACGGTGAATGTTCGCTACAGTCTCACACACGTTTGGTCCTATGAGTGGTCCACTCACACTAGTGCTCGGTTAGTCTATGCACAACAGATGTGCTGTAGCATGCAAATTGCTGACAATAGGAAAATAGTGTTCTCTGTCCAATTATCTTGATCAAGCGAATTTTGAAAAATATTTTTCTGATCACTGGTGACACAGCTCTTGCCCTCTGTCCAATTTTTTGGACAGAGAGCAAGAGCTGTGTCACCAGTGATCAGAAAAATATTTTTCAAAATTCGCTTGATCAAGATAATTGACATCCAGTGGGAGGGATGGAATGGAAATAGGATATTTCATTATCTTAGATGTAAAAAGCAAATATTGTATATGAATTTGTTGATTATTTTAGTGATTTCAATCTTCGACTATAGAGGGCAGCATGTCACATAAATTTGCACAGCTTAGCATGCCAATGTAGCCCCATGTGACAGTCTAAACTATGATGAGCACTCATAGTCATAGCCCGGGGGGGGGGGGGGCACTGCCATTACAATGTTGACACCATGCTCGCACACAAACATGCGTAAAAATGATTGTTTTTCACAGACAGCCGATGTACCCGCATACAGTGAAAAGGATATCAAAATTGCAAAAATCAGGAAAAAAGGTATACTTTTACAACAGCTTAATTTGAAAATACTTGTTTAGGGTATTCTGAGATTGAAGGATAATCACTTGTTTAGGGTCCATTTTGAAAGTCCATGTACGAGTATGGTGTCCACCTTGTAATGACAGTGGCCCTCTGGGGGTCATAGCTACTTTTTTATCCTACTTGTGTTCATGGTCATACACAGCAACACCTACCAACACCACTACTCAAAAGTCACTAACATTTTCTCAAAATTAACATTTGATTTACAAATAACAGCAATAAAATATCAATGAAATAGATCTAGAAAATGGGTTGTTGCCCCATGTCTGCGTAGTGCCGAAATCTGCGCATGATACGCCTGACTGGGCAATTCAGACATTACGAAAAATGCAACGAACACAAAATCTTCATATCATACTTAGTGATGTGCAAAAATTAGGAAAAACTCATGTGAAACGTTTATATTGGTTATTACATATTTTCATTCTCGTGCCTTGAAAATGCCTTCTTTCATACAAAAAAATCCCAAACTGCATGTAAAGTGAATGAGTGTGCAGACATGGGAACCTTCCTTTTTTTGCAATGTCAGATTGACACCATTGCTTTTTCGTGTGAAAATGACATTTGTTTTTACTCAAATTTGATGAGATTTTCAGCACAATTACTCTCTAGAATTTGAGGATTAAAGTGAGGTCAGCCTTTAGGGGAATACAAAAGAAAAAAAAAAGGCTTGTCAGTTTCAGATGAAATGTTAGGTGCACAGACATAAGCCCCCCCCCCCCCCCCCCATTATACAGTAAATTCAACTTATCAATGTCCAATGTAGGGGGGGGGGAGAAAAGAAATCTGCAGTTAACCATCAATTCTGCTGATGAACGGAGTCAAAAAGGATTGGGTGCATTTCTTGATAGGCGAGATAAGCGATAAATGTGATTTAGCATTTATCTGGTGTAGACTTCACTGTAATGCTTAGAAAATATGAAAGTGTTTGTACCCCTTTTCCAATATTTTTTATTTTGGTGTAAAACTTATTGTCTGGATGTATATACACTGTGGAAGACTTCAGCTATTTTTTTATGGTTTTATTTCAGGATTGATTTCTGACCATAATCATGGATCCAGCAGAGGTCCCTGAGGAGGAAAACCAACCCATAGATAGTATGTCATCAAAGGAAGACCAGACCAACCAGGAGTGTGAAAATACAACTCCAAATGAAAACATCTCAGAGACTGAACATTCTCAAATGGGTACAGAAGACCCTAAGACAAACCCTGTCAAGGGCGAGACAGAAATTGAAACAGTGACAACAGATGAGAATAAATCAGGAAGTGATAAAGCTTCTGCGAATGTTTCGGTGATGGACAGTGAGGAAGATGTGTCTGTGTCCAAGGATTGTGAAGCTGCTATTGATAATGTTCAGCATGAAAACATCAAGAAAATGGACAGTATGGATGAATCCCAATCAGATGAGACTCCCCAGGAAATTGTCGCCCCTATTCCAATTCCTGCCCAAAATGATTCTAAAGAAATTTCAAAAGAAAAGGACAAAGCCAGTAAGCTTGAAGATAAAAATGAGAAAGGGAAAAGTAGTGCAGTAGAGGTAGCCAGTTCTTCTGAGGAAACACCATGTAAAACTGAAGGAGTGAAAAGAGAAGTAAATACAAAAATGGATGCTGGTAAGAGAAGCATGAATAAAGATGGAAGGAAATCTTCAGCATCTGATACAGATAGTGCCCAAGAAAACAAAGAAAGTGCAGATAAACGTGAAAAATCAGTTGAGGGGAAACCAGGGAAAACATCCAGGGGTCGAGACCACACGGAAAGTGATTCTCCAAATAAAGAACGTGGTGGAAAGTCATACTCTGCTCAACGCTCCGGTAGCAGACCTGCTAAGAAAATAGAGGATGAGCCAAAGAAAATGGGCAGAGGTTCCAGTGAAGTCAAGACTTCTGATGGGAAAGCAGGATATGATGACAAAAAGGGTGGACAGACTGGACAGAGAAGAGGTAAAGAAGCTGATGTCAGGAATGAGAGGAGCAATCAAAGAGTCAAGGAGAAAGACAAGCCAAGGGGAGACTCGTATAGAGACAAGACATCAGAGAGAAGGTGAGAGTCTGTTGGTCCTGCTGTGAATACATGTCATGAACTTCTCTTTGAGCATGATCTAAAGCTGTGGTAGGAATTTTTTCTTAGTTATTCTCAGTACTCTAGATATTGTTTTATCATTGTGTGATTGTCATATTTCCGTTTTTCTTATTTTATATGAATATCTCTCTTTTTTCTTTTTCCTTCTCATTTTTTTTTTTCCTTTTCCCCTTTCTGCCCCCTTTCTTTCCATCTAATTTCTGTATCGTGATATTTTGTGATGATGTCATTCACATTCATTATGATTCAATAAATACATTTGTGAACACATAATGTAGGGCTCCTTACCAAACTTTTTTGTAGGGGGCCTAGATAGAAATTCCAGGCTCTGTATGCATTAAGCCCTGTTTTTAAAGTTTTTCATGTTAAAGGGGTCTGTGGACCTAAAGTTTGTGTGCCCATGTGATATGGCCATGTATTCCGAAAAAAAAAGAAGCTGTGTGGCAAACCAAGCCTGCTACAATTGATTGAATTAAGCTTCTGTACATTCATCTCCTTTTGCAGAAGAGAAAGTGATTCGCGAGGATCAAGAAGAAGGGAAGAAGACCATCACCAGAAATCGAGGGGAAGGGAGGAGAGAATGAAAGAAGATGAGGAGAAAAGGAAGAAAGAAGAGGAAGCCCGGAAGATTCGGGAGGAGAAGAAGAAAGAAGAAGACAGAATAAAGCGGGAAGAGGAGAAAAAAAGGCAGGCAGAGGAGCAGGTATGGAAAATGAAACTGACAACGTTTCTAAATGTTGTTAAATCTTAACTTTTGAAAGATAGACGAAAAAGATTTCGTAGTAAGATTTTGATAAAAAAGACATCTCTTAAATGATCTCAGTAAAATGGTGCATGTACACTTCAGTAAAGACTAATGGTGATAAGAAAATAAAATTATCTGTAGAAGCAAAACATTTTTTCCTAATTATATGCCCTTTTCTGATTAAAAACAAAATGAAAGGAGGAGATGTTCCTTTGAAAAAATTTATTGTTGCAGTATTATATGTAAATGAATATAATCAAGTCATTAGAAAGGTCTGGATCATTGTCAAAGTTCATATTTAGTGAAATTTGAATATTTTTCTATATCCACCTCTACCCACCACCCCCCCCAACCCCCCCCCCCCCTTCTCACCCGAAACTTGATGCCTTTTGGGCATATGTCAATGTTATGATTTGCTTTAACATATGAGCAGTTCCAGCATTTCTGAATTTAAAAAACTTTCAACTTCTTTAACTCTTACATAAGTGCTGTACTGGATAGATCAAGTTCGAACCCTGATTCTGTGGCCCTCGGATTGCTACCTCATCATTTTAACAAAACTGATGCAGCAGAACTGTTCTACTACACCTGTTCGACAGTTTATACGAATATGACTGAAAACAGCTTTTAAGCTTTGAAAAAGTAATGAGGACATATCAGTCATGCTAAGATAAATGCCAAGCTGTATTGGCTCTATTTGGTAGGGGAGGCAGAGTGAAGAAACTTTTACTGAAATCTTGATAAATAACAGACATCATGATCTAGTTTACCACTTACTTATAATCTTTCCTTACCAAATAATAGGAAGTTGCAAGGGGAAGTTGTAGCAATATTGAACTAGATATTGATAAGCATTAATCTTGTTCATTTGAGCAAATTCCAGTAGTGTTGTTTGTTTTTTTTATACAGAAACGTTTAGATGAAGAGGCTGCTAAGAAGAAAGAAGAGGAAGAAGAGGTGAGTTTCTTGATCTTATCTGATGTTCTTTTAACCTTGTTTTGCCAGTTCAGATTTGTGTGAGCAATTTCATAGTGCTACGTAATTTATTTTATTTATCAGTTGACAACTAAACCTTATTTGATTGAATATGGATTTTATGATGTGTTGATGTATATGCCAAAATGTGTCTCCTGACTACCATGTGACTTTGTATGCATCTTATACAAATGACTAAGGAATTTGTGGTATTTTATATATTGCTCACATTTTAGAAACATGCCAGGGATACCCATGCTGAGGCAGTGGAGCGAAAGCAAGCTAAGATGGCTGACAGAGCAAAGAATCTGTCTGCTGCATCAGAAAGACCTGATGAAGATTTCTTCGTCAAGCTGGACTCCAGTCTCAAGAAAAACACAGCATTTATCCGAAAATTGGTGAGGATTTAACCTATAAGTTGCCATGTCCAGAATGTATTACAGTTGATATTTTAAAAAGTATTTTTTTTAAAGTATATGCATCAATATTTTGATCACCATTTGTGTTTCGTTAATCTGAAAATGAAAAGGTTTGTTATTCCAAAAGTTCATTAATCCGGAAATGAAATAGGGTTCGTTAGTCACGAAAATAACTAATGAACCATCGAACCTTATTTCATTTTCGGACTAACCAACCTGTGGAATAACGAACCTTATTTCATTTTTGGACTATTAAAAGAATCTTCGGAATAATGAACTGTAACCATAAGTTCAGGAATCATTCTACCATTTTCTTCCTTTCTGATTAAGACATGAAATATATCAGGCTCATTTAAACTTACAAGGTATCATGGGATTTCTTTTCAGTAGCCCTGTTTGTATCTCTCCCAAATTAATGAAAAAAATAGCCCATTATGCAACTGTTTTGCAGAAATTCTATCCTTAGTGCAAATTTTTCTGACTTTAATTCAATATTCCTTTTGATATTTCCAGAAAACCTTGAGTGAGCAGCAAAAAGATTCTCTGACCAAAGAGTTCCAAGGTCTCAACCTGACCAAGTATGTAGAAGAGGCTGCCATAGCTTTCAGTGAAGCTAAGCTGAAGATGGCTGACATCAATTGTGCTGTCCACCTGTGTTCTCTCTTTCACTGTCGGTATGCAGATTTCTCTTCACAGCTCATACAAGGTCTACAGAGGGCGCTCCCAGCTCCATGCAAAAAGGAAGACAAGGACAGCAAACAACAGGTATGACATTGTTTACATCAAGTAGCAATTTCTATTTCCTTTGGAATTTGTTGTTCCCCTATTTCTATGTTAACGCTGATAATAGAAGTACAGATTAATTATTCATATTCGATAACTGTTTTTGACATTCTTCATAACATTACCCACTATATTTCTTCATTGTTTTAAGTTGAGCATCATGTGATCTTCTTTTGTTTCTTTTCTTTTTGTGATTCCCATAAAGATTGTATTTGATAACAAGATAAGGGTTGAACTACGCTTCCTTGCAGAGGTAAGTATCTTTCATGATGTTCATTTAACCCCAGAAGGAAAATACATGATTATCGTATATTATATGGTTGTAGGGTCAAATCTTTGTGTATACACTTTAATTAATCGTTATAGCTTTGCCCGTTGTCTCTCAATTGTTTTCACTAAAGTAGTCAAGTGTGGAAAGATATTATTTCTTTGAAAATTATTGTAATAAGGATAATATTAGTGATTTTGAATATTTAAGAGCACTAAAATAAGAAGCACCATAGCAATTACAAAAATTACATATTCATAAAGAATACAGAGAAATTACAGGGTTACAAAAATAAATCACATTTGATGTGATTTGACTGGTGGAAGAAGTACGTTTGAAAGATATTTTGAAAGTAGCAAGACCAGTAATGTTTTTCTGGTAGAATGGATGTTGTGGACAAGTCTTTGTTTGCAGCCAGGGAAAAGTGTTTTTGTTTTGTTTTTTTAGGTGCTTAGAGTCTAGGTATTGGGATGATGAGGTAATATTTGTGAGTTGTATAGCTTGTATAGATTGTATCGCTATAACTTTGAAAACACAATGTACGATATATTGAAGCATACTTGTTACAATTGTGAAATAGTGACCTTTAAATATTTCCACACATACAGCTGATAGTGCATGGTATCTTCACAGAGAAGGAAGGTTTACCACTTCTGAATAACCAACTATCTGCTATCATGAAAGGAGACAAAGAAAATCATAACTACATCACAATTATCATCAGCTTCACCAAGCATTGTGGAGAAGACTTTGCAGGGATTATTCCCAGGAAACACAGGTACAGATAATTTGTTCCTTCTCTCTCTCTCTCTCTCTCTCTCTCTCTGTTCTCACAACATATGTAGCAACAGTTTGTGGGATATATGGATTGAGATCAATTCATTCATTGTTGCTTTGATTTCCCTGTGATAAGTGTGTATTCATTTCTCTTCAAACAGCATTTGTGCTAAATATCAGTGATGAAGTCAGGAACTGAGGTCTATAGATTCAAATCAGGAAATGCATTTTGTTACATTCATGTAGCATGATCATTCCTAATACATGTACAGGTGCTGGTCTGGATCACTACTTCATATGCAAATTTGCTTATTGAATCAGTACTGATCTTTTGGCATATACCATGCTGTAGTACAGATTTACAATTTCAGTCGCAAGTATTTTTCATATTTTTTGCAGGCTCATGGCAGAGAAGTACACCCTTGAGTTAGTATCAAGCGAGGTATTCTCTACCCAACTCCAGACTGCTTACCGGAATCTCCTCAAGGACCATTACTCATCACTCTCCAAGTATCTTGAGAGACAGCACAAGGATCTCCAGAATATGGAGAGACAGAACAGGAGAACACTACAGGTGAGTTCAGAAGCACTGATTTCATAGAAACTGAAATTGAGTTCAATTTTACAGATAAAAGTTAGGTTCATTATGTAGGAGTAAATATAGCATGTAGATCGATAAACATGCATTTCTTTCATGGGAAAGCTATTATTATGTATTCTGTAATGAATATCAATTTGTCCATATTTTATAGGTTTGCGAAGAATAACCTTTGATGGTGTCTTCATATATAAAAAAAAGATAACACAGCAACTTCAGATTTTATGCATAACCATTCTTGGCCTCTTGAAAGAAAGACACATTTTTAGAATTTTGTGAATATGGTAATATGTTTGCAACATATTTCAGATTACAAGTAATAACCAATCTTCTTGATTTTGAATAATATGCATTTATTGAACAGAATAAAGGTGAACTGAGTGAGGAGCGAAGAAAGAAACATGAGGAGAAGCAGGCAGCATATCAGAAGCTTCTGATGAATACATCAACATTTGCAGTAAGTTGGTTATAAATGCAGTGCGGATCGTCATCACTGTTGTTTTATTCCAGTAGTAATTCTGATTGTCTTGAAATACGTGTGTATTTGTATATCACGAGAGTGAGAGACACAGACAGACACACAGACGCAAAGACAGAGACAGAGAGAGGGACAGAGACAGAGCTAGAGACAGACAGACATACATACAGAGAGAGAGAGAGAGACAGATAAAGGCTGAGAAAGATAGAAAAAGTGAAGGGGGAGAGAGAAGAAAGGAGATGTGGAAAGTGAATTTCAGCAGAAATATCAGACCAATTTCCCTTGCTATGATGCACACTTTGATTTGAATAAACTTTATCTCTTGTCAATTCCAGGACTTGCTTGATGAAGATATGCCAGATCTACCGGTAGAAGGTAAGTATTTGTGCAAGGGAGGATGGTTCCCAGAATGATCTTTTATTATTAAGATTTAATGTACATATATGGTATATATGAAATGTGAGGGGGTGGTGTTCAAAAGAAAAAGAAAAAGAGAAGTATGAAATTACGTACATATATGTACTTTCTGTTGTTGATGTATGCATATAGGGGCAGGATTGGATCGTTTGAAAATTGTGTAAATAGATGAGAGACGGACATTCTAGTGTGTAATTTTGATCAGTGATGTTTTAACAAATGACATTATATGAATGATATGAATGATATGAATTATATGAATGATATGAATGATATGAATGATGCCGTTGTGAATGAATCCAGAGTTTGCATCTGTTATTTTTCTTTTCAATTTATAATTTTATTTTCCAGAGCTGAGTCAGACTGAGCTTGAGTTGATGGCAATTGACATGATTGGTACAGATGGTCAACTGACTGAGTTTGATTGGGCTAACTCTCTATGGGAAGATGATGATACCAGGACCTTTCATGAAAACCTCATCAATCTTAGATCCATGGTTCCTGCTGTAAGTCACCACAAATTAAGTAGGGAAAATGTCTTGAATGTGCTATTTTTATGAATACTGTATGTTTCAGTATCTTACCAGGATACCAGGACCTTTCATGAAAACCTCATCAATCTTAGATCCATGGTTCCTGCTGTAAGTCACCTCAAATTAAGTAGGGGAAATGTCTTGAATGTGCTATTTTTATGAATACTGTATGTTTCAGTATCTTACCAGGATACCAGGACCTTTCATGAAAACCTCATCAATCTTAGATCCATAGTTCCTGCTATAAGTTACTTCAAAATTAAGAAGAGAAAATGTCTTGAATGTGTAGTTTTATGATTATTGCATGTTTCAGTTGATCTTCAGCAAAGTAAAGAAAGGTATTCAAAAGAAAAAAGGAGTGCCACAGTTGATACTAAATGAATATTTCCCAGTATGCCCTGAAATGAAAGTTTGATCTAAGTGTCCGAATGTCTTATGCATTTTGCCTGTCATGGTTATTAATCCAGTTGTGTTTATGACGTACAACTGTATATTCACTTATAATTTCCTTTGTATAACAGATTCTGTTCAAAGATACTGATAACACATCCACACAGAGACCTGGAGATAAGGAAGATGAAAAGCTTGATAAATTAGAGGATGGTATGAAAATATCCCATGAAACATGATATTTTGATGTTTAAGAACAACAGTCTTGATCAGTAAACTTGTATGAATTCTCGTGTCTCACAATTCATGCGCCACCAACGTCCGTACCACGGGAGGCCTATTTTCCCACTCACAGGTCAACAACTATTTCTAAGATAGCACACGAAGCGAGTGAGAGTTTGACTATTTAGAGAAATATTTAACTGACCAAGGTGTCCCAAGCGCAGGCAAGAAGAAGAATTAGCATAACAAGCAGTGAGAGCCCAGACAAAATATGAAGTATTTAAATGTGTAATCACTTAGAATAGGAGCGGAAAAGTGTTCTCCGTATGTAACTCTAAGGTGTGGATGGTACTGTTGTCTACCTATTAACGCGCTAAAGTGACTGTGGCAACTGAACCGAAAAGGGCGCTTGGATTATGAAATGTGAGAATTAACAAACATTTTGAAACTTTTTATTTTATTCTCCCCCCCCCCCCCCCCCCCCCCAGGGTAACCTCATCAGTGATTGAAACACTGTTTCCTCTAGAGCTCACACTTATGAACACTTAGAAATATGAAGTAATACATGATACAAAACAAAATGTAGATATTAAATAAAGGAAAGAACATGAAAATGTAGGACTTAAGAACAAGTCATACAAACTAACTGTATATACATGTAACTTCTATCAAAATAAAGAAAATGTTTAAACACCTTTTTGTCATAAAAAATAAATAATGTTATGGTACCATGAAGTTATAATGTAAGTAGGTACTGCTGAATATTCCTATAGCAGAGATTCTGATAGTAATGATAGAAAACATTAATAATGTACCTAATACTATGTTTCTAGATGCAGATGATAGAGATTGTTAGATTTTATGTTTTATTTAAGGTATTCCATTTTATGCTAATCTATGATCTATTGCCACTTCCCCCTTGATTTTTAGATATCAAAGCTCTTGAGATAGAGGCAGATGAAGAAGAAGCAGCCATTGAAGAAGGTGAAGAGACTGTGGAGAGCGAAGAGGAAATGGTAGAAGAGGATACGGAAGGGAAGGCAGGAGAAGAGTTGGTACTAGATGAGATAGAAACAGCTGATGGGGATGATGGTAAGCTAGTATTCATTATGTCTTTAAGAATATTGTAAACTGTATCATTTCCACACATTTTTCCATATTGCTCAGTGCTGAAAAATTGTGATGTACATTTACTCTTACCAAGTAAGTTTAGTTTGAAGAACTGATATCAGTTCTCTGATACACAGTATAATTTCTTCAAGATTTGAGTTAGTAATCAATTCCTTCAGCAAAAATGAATTAACATATCATTGTCTTTAATATGTAATTATGCTTATTAGGTGGAGCTTTACTTGCACTATTTTTCTCTGGCCTATTTTTGGTACTATGTATTTATATAATTTCTTTCTTTTTCTTTCCTTCTTGTGTTCCCTTTTTTTTCCTCTCTCATTCTGGTTCCCTTTCCATTTTTAACTTTTTCTTTCTCTGTTTCTTTTTTTTTTTTTCTTTCTTTTCTTTCCTTCATCACCCTTATTTCTTCATTATTCTTCATTACTGTTTCACTTTCTTATACTCTCCTGCAATAATTTTCTTACCATTGCCACCTCTATCTTTCTTCTCCATCTCTCTCTCTCTCTCTCTGTCTGTGTCTCTCTCTGTCTCTCTTTCCATCTATTTCTATTGATTTCATATGCTCCTACAGATGCTGAAGAGGGAGAGCAAATCAGTAATGCAACACTTAAGATGTTGATGGATGCTTATATCAATGGTCTACCACATTGTGTGAATAGGGATCATATTGATAAGGTCAGATATAGTCACTATCACTATGCATGCCAGTAATGATAAATCTATAAATATATTTAGATATATTTTTGCTTTTTTTTCCCATGTTTGATTTTTATCTGTTACAGATGTACATTGACAATGTGAAAGAAATATGACTTCATTTTCAGTATACTGCAATATTAATTCTCATGATTTAACCATGTTTTCACTTGGATACTTTAAAGTTTGTAGCTTGTTCAAATGAGGCATCTAGCAGTGATGGAGTCGAGGCTGGTAGTTCCGAGTCACGAGGGCACTGGATAAAAATTTCTCCCATAGACTTTGTACACGTGACTCGGACCGAGGCCAAGGCCAAGGCCAAGGCCGGCAAAATTTGGCCTCGAGACTGGCCTCGACTCCATCCCTGGCATCTAGAGAGTTGAGGCAGTATATAGATAACTAGAGGTCCTTATAATAGGAAATTTAGAGTGTTTTTTCTCTAAAACTATTCTGTTACCAACCAATATTTGTATTCTGTGTAAAATATTTTATATATATGGAAACATACATGTATGCATGTGAAGGTTTATGAATACACTCCATCATAATCTTTATGTACATTTAGACTGCTTTCCATTTTGCTTTCTCTTTATCCACTAGGCTGCTGTGGATTTTTGCCTGAATCTTAACACCAAGGCTAACAGGAAAAAACTCGCTAAAGCCCTCTTCAATGTACCAAGAGTTAGGTAGGTTATGCAAACATCATTACATGATATATGTGCAATCATATTAGATGTCCTTGCAGGAAAATGGGTATGCATATCTGTCTTAATATTTGTAAGTAATAGTTTATAAAAGTATAATTTTCCTGGACATACAATTAGTATTAGCACTGATTGTCAGTGATTCTAAAAAGAGTAATGTCATTTTATCTCTATCATTTGTCACCTGTCTTTCTGCACATTTTGAGGCGAAACTCGGTTTTGCAGAAAGCGCGTATAAAGGAAATTCTTTTAGGAACGGAAATTTCTGCATCTTGAAATAAATGATATTGAAAACAAATGGAATTGCCAGATAGCATAGGTTTTAAGGTTTTATGCAGTATGTGTAATATTTTTTCAAACTGGGTATTTTAGCCTACAATTGGTTTGTAAACAGAGAGGATAGTTCGCGGAAAAGATGAAATACGTGATCGCGCTTCGTGATTTCACTACGAACTGTCCACTCTAACTGTGCGCGACCCGACTATATAAATTGAATGGAAGTGGAAAAAACTCTTGGGAAATTTCGATTTTACAGACATCGATATTCCGATTCAAGTTTTCAAAGAGTTTGGGGGATGGTGTATATAACCATTGTGATTAGAGTATTTCATCATTTCCATGACATATTTGTTCTCACTCAGCATCGATTCTTCCATATCTATGGAATACTTTTGTCTCTACTGAGGAGACAGATGCTGTCTTGATAGAAGTATTGGAAGTATCACGCAATTGTCATAACTGATACAGAAAACTTTCATTGGTTGGGGGTAATTGACACTAGTAGTTTAAAGGCATTGGCTAACTTTGTGAGCAGCTGATTTAAGAAATTCTCAAACTAAGATGAAACATGTGTATGAGTACTTGTATTTATACTAAAAAACCCTGAAACCAACCATAATTTGGAAGGAAAAGCTGTAAGTTGGACACAAACCGCGATTTTATTAGCTTTCATCTCGAGAGACACTGAACTAAGAGGACCGTTTGCACGAATTAAAAAATACCGTTACTTGCCTTCCGCCGCGTGATACGTCAATACACACAGTGCGGTCCGTTGAGTCATGTGCGCATGCGCATTCCTTACGTTGGGTCTATGCAACCGACCCTCGTATATTTTTCAAACATTGGTTCACATTTCTAATATTTAAAAATACTTCCCGTGGATATTATGCTCTGAAACTTTCAGACTGGTATTTTTACACTATAACCCTAATGTTTATCCCATTTTTAAGTAACAAAATGAGATTTTTTAAAAATCATGACAATGTTAGCCAATGCCTTTAAGCTTCTACCAACCTTAAATTTTATAGACAAGCTTTCGTCCACTCCTGTGGACTTTCTCAAGCCAAGTGATCAGTCACACTGCTGTCTTGCGATCACTGGACCAAAGATAGGTGTCAGTGAATATCCAGAGTCTCTATTCAGTGTAGGATTTATCCTCTTTATCCATATGGATTCTTTCACCTTTCTTGACATGTAGTTGCTCTCAAAGTCAATGATAAAAGCATCATCCCATCCAATGTTATGTCCTGTGTTGAGGGCGTGTTCAGCTACAGCTGAATGGGATGGATTGTTTGATCTGAGGGCTCTTTTGTGTTCCTTTAGTCGATCGTTGAGAGTTCTGTCTGTTTCCCCAACATAACAACTGGAACAATCTGAGCAAGTAATCTTGTACACAATACCTGTCCTTTCTTCTCTTGGTACTTTGTCTTTTGGATGAACCAGCCTGCTTCTTAGTGTGTTGGGACTTCTGAAAGCAACACTAAAATCCTTGTCGTGGAATGCTCGTTTCAATCCATTGTTAAGTTCTTTCTTTTCCTTTTGGGGGGTCTTAGATCTTATCCTGTCCTTTGCTCTTTGTCTCGTCCATGCTGGGTATCCACATGATGTAAGCACCTTGTCAATATGTTGCAATTTACTCTGTAGTTCATCATTGTCCTTCATCCGATCTACAGTTTCATACCTGCGTATCTTCATGAAGGAGTGCCAGAGGAATGTCAAACTCGTCATCAGATGATTGAGAGTCTTCTGAATCTTCTGAATCTCGTGAGAGAACCTCCTCCCAGTCCATGATGATTCCTTGCCTTTCCTCAGCTTCCCTGTCCACTGAAGTTGTGATGAGGGAACAATGTTTTCTGTGCCATTCAGTTTCCATTTCACCAGGACATCATACCCTTCATCAAGTCTACAAAAGTTGTGATGAGGGAACAATGTTTTCTGTACCATTCAGTTTCCATTTCACCAGGACATCATACCCTTCATCTAGTCTAAAAAAGTTGTGATGAGGGAACAATGTTTTCTGTGCCATTCAGTTTCCATTTCACCAGGACATCATACCCTTCATCAAGTCTACAAAAGTTGTGATGAGGGAACAATGTTTTCTGTGCCATTCAGTTTCCATTTCACCAGGACATCATACCCTTCATCCGATCTACATAGTTATTCGAAATTTATACACAATTATTCAACATTATATATATCAAAGCTGTTTTCAAATTGCACCATCTTTATTATCACAAGCATTTGGTGTGTGCATTCAGTAATACACATTCATATTATGCTGTTCCATAAGAGATACACTGGTATAGATTAAGGCCTTATATGTAGTAATGACAGTTTCATTTATTTCATAGTTATATGAGCTAATACTTCAACATAAAAACAAACAACTTTGATCATGCATTAATCTAGATTTGATTATAGTTGGAGTGGTCCGAATGAATAATGAAATGGCTCCATATGTTAATCATTCAATGCAATGACAAAATTGTGAGGACCTCTTCCAGGACAAATATCTAAGCATTACATTATGACCAGATGGCCATAATGAAATATTGCTTAAAGCAAGTGTACACATTCTAACCTTGATCTATTCCTCCCCCTGTACTTGTTTGATCCAGGCGACTTTACTTATCTCCTCCTTTGCCAAGGTCGTATATTTGCACTGATCTAAAAGTGCAATATGATAAATAAACATCAAAATTAAGTAATGGCAAACGAGACAATTCATTTTGTGAAATCATCGCTATTTCTTAGAAAAGCTGTAGAGCATACTCAGGATATATCCCGTTCCAAGTAGATCTTCAACAGTACCGGACACTTTGTGTTACAGCCAACAGCTGCAAATTGCATCTAATTCTTCATAACGAAGTGATCTGAGCACGCGCTCTGGTACTGCGCCAAGTGGGGACGGTTCTTGGTCCAGAGAAATCCTATTTATTGCTTAGAGGACGCTTTATGATGATGTCGGTATTACGTAACCACGCATTTTCAGACTCTGAAATTTTCACAGGATGGAGGTAACCATGAGAAAATGCGAAAAAAGGCACAAAGCTGAAAAAAATGCGAAATTTGGCCAGAGAGGACGGTTCGTAGTGATAGCGAAGAATTATTATGCTCCATTGAGATTTCAATATCTGATGTATTTCATTGATTTCAATATATGTATGGAATCTAAATGTGTCAAATAAATGAATCTTTTGAAAACAGGATGATTTATTGGTGTATTTTGAATTCATAATAATGTTTTTTAATTTCTGTTTAGGTTGGATCTTCTTCCTTTCTACTCCCGGCTGGTAGCTACTTTGTATGTATGTATGCCTGACATAGCAGCAGATCTGGTGGAAAGACTCAAGGCAGAATTCAGATGGCATGTAAGCAATTATCATAGCTTTGTGATGCATGCTCATTTTATGGCGAAAAGTAATGTATGCACTTACAGGTACCAAACTCTTGTTTATAACAAGGTCTTTTCAAGAGGGATTGAAGCTATGCTTAAGTACCATTTTATGTTAGTTTGTTCTTAATTTGTAAAGAAATCATAGATGTAATAAATTACATTCATCATGCTAAATTTTGAAATTTATGAAAGAAAATGTTAACTGCATCATTATTTGTAGAATTTAAACTCTCTTCAACTTTCCTTTTTTAGGTGAGGAAGAAAGATCAGATGATGGTAGAATCTAAGATCAAAGTGTCAAGATTCATAGGTAAAACATATCGAGATTTTCAAAAGTTTTAACCTTTTATATGATATTACTTTGCGAGTGAACTCAGAAATATCTCATTTTACTTTTGGGGTAGAAGCTTTATGTTACTGTAGTTTAGAGGTATTTTAGATATTGGAGGTATATATATGTGGTATTTAAGGATATTGAAATACTTGAGGTCATTTAAGTTATTCAGAAAGAAAAGATCTCAGTTGCTCTGGTTACTGCAAAACCAACATTTGAAAACAAAAACAAACAAAAAAATAGATTTAATGAATTTAACTGTGAAGGCTGGAGTACAGCTAGGTATATTTCTAGAGAAAGGATTTGTCACTCGAGAGGATGCAGTGTATAAATACAGCTCATATAATAAGTTTATGTTGTTAATAAGTTCCACCGACTTAGTCTTATGGTTATACCATAACACATCAGAATTATAATTTGTCATGCATTTATATTCTCAGGTGAGCTTACCAAGTTCAAAATGTGTTCCAAGGCTGACACTCTACAATGCCTCAAGGTATGTTTTCAATATTACATCGGTTAATTATTTATTAAAAGCTATAGTTGTTGTGGATGAAATTTGTTTTTGTTTCTTTCTTTTATATCATGGCATACTTTTTTATGTATTAAATAAGCTTCAACTAGGTTCCATATAGATGTTAAGGATACACTATGGGTGCCTGAGTATAAGCCTTCTAGAATTGAAGAGATTCAAATGATCAATATTACTATAAGAAAATGTGATGAAGCAAGTTATCTAAAAAGAGAATAGCATCATTGGAAAAACTGTTTGGAAATAGTTTGATTCTATTCGAAAAAGTAATAATAAAACTGACTTTGTAGAGGGCACGTAAAACCTATAGGAGCTTTATTCATAGCTTTTGTGATATATACAAAACTGAATATAACTTAATTTATGCTGGGAAAAGGATATTTATATTTTGTATCTAATTTAATTCTAATTGTAAGTTGAATGTGTTTGATTTCTAGAGCCTTATTCAAGACTTCCGTCATCACAACATTGACATGGCATGTGCCTTACTGGAGAGCTGTGGAAGGTTCCTCTATCGTTCTCCAGACTCTCATCTCAAGACCAATGCTCTCCTGGTAAGCTATTGCTATCATGCTACCCTTTCATACAAAAAGAAACAATTCCATACAGCATTGTATGGTCTGTAGGAAAACACTTGCTTGTCACCAAGTTTGAATCCTCTAGATAGTGTTGTATATGGGTCAGGAGAGGTTTTGCTTGAAATCTGAGAAAACTAAGGATGTGATTGTTGACTTTCAAGTCTAGTAAGTGAAGATGTGGTGTTATTTAACAAAGACTCTGTGAACTCTTTGCTGAGTTCTATGTAGTAGACTCATGAAATCACCATATCCTCAGTAGTATCCCTGGCGGATGTTGGTAGATCCAGATTACCCACTGCAATTGATCCCTGATCCAAGTATGAGCCTCATCTTCTGGATGGTCACTTTTATATTTTGATCTTCGATGTAAATGCCATGTCTTTATTAACACATGTGTGCAAAGTCCAGTTAAAATATACACTCACCAGGACACCAGTTGTCTCTTACCATAGTTGACTTGTTATCTTGGAATCTGTCTGTTTGTCATGCAGGAACTAATGATGCGAAAGAAGAGCAAGATGCACCTGAATGAGAGACATAACACCATGATAGAGAATGCTTTCTTCTATTGCAATCCACCAGAAGTCATCAAGGTAAACTACTGTGTGCGCCATATTTTTTGTAGGGGTTTTATTTTCACGAATTTCCTGAGTCACAATAGATCTCGAAGTATCAGCACATATTGTGAGATCACAGCTGAACATCACCTTATGCATAGTAGTACAGGTATGTGCTACTGCAGTTATAGCCATGAGCAACAGTAGTAATTTCCTGGAATATTACAAAGAAATACTGAAATATTACTGAAAAAATTATTTGTAAATTATTTTGGTATCCTGTAAAAATACTTAAAAATTCAGTGTTTTATATGGAATTGTCATTGAATTTAAAAGTTTCTGATCGCGAATTTAATCATTCGCAAATGATGTGACTAGTCCTATTGGTGACAATTTATGTCTGAAAATATATGGCGTATACAGTATTTTTTATCATATTCTAGATGTAACATAAAATAACAGGTCTCATGCATTGCTGGTATACTTTGTCCACATGTTTATGGGCCTGACTGAATACTTGATTGCTTAGATTAATAGTGTTTCTCATTTCATCCATGTTGTAGGTCGAGAGGAAAGTACGGCCTCCAATGCATGAGTACATACGTAAGCTACTCTACAAGGATCTCTCCAAGGTGTCGGTGGAAAAGGTCTTGAAGCAGATGAGAAAGCTACCCTGGGACAACCTACAGGTAAAATACAAACAAACAAACAAAATTATAAAACACTATTATCACAAGAGCTATTGAAAAGCCTCAAAAGCCTTGGCAAGCAAATTGGACATGATTTTGTGGGTAATGGAGTGGCAGAAGTACATGTTTGAGGTAAAAGAGACATACCTGCTTTCTATAATGATCTTGTAATATTCATTATTCAGTATCCTCACAGATTAGAAATTACATTTTCTTTCACTTTCGACTGAAATTATGATGTACTCTGTCACTTTGGAAAATGCCCTTATGAATTACATATACCTATATATACTTCATTGTTAAGTTGGCATTTTTGCTGAAAGAAGCTATCTAGATTTCATATGATCATTTTTCTCTCAACATATTTCATTAATATGGAATGTCCTTTTGAATTCAGTTATTTAGCTAAATGAGAGCTTCTGCAATGCTTCATGTTCTGTGTTACCAAAAGGATTCACGTATCTTCTGCAGATCAAGCAGTATGCAGTGAAGTGTTTAAGCAGTGTATGGAATCTCAAGTACAACAACCTGCATTGCTTAGCTAATCTACTAGCAGGACTAGTTCTCTACCATGATGATGCTGGTATACAGGTGGTGGATGCCATCCTGGAAGACTTCCGCATTGGAATGGAGGTACATGTTGCTTTTGTAATACTGATGATGATGATGATGATGATGAATATAACAAAGATCATGGTGATATAGATGATGATGTTAATGGTGATTATGATAGGATGACAACAACGATGATCGTGTTTCATGATGATGATGATGATGATGATGATGATGATGATGATGATGATGATGGTGGGTGATGATGATGATTATGAATAGGATGACAACAATGAATGTGTCTGATGATGATGATGATATTGATGATGATGATATTGATGATGATGATGATGATGATGGTGGTGGTGGGTGAATACATGAAAAGCTAAAAATTAGGTGACTTTTAAATGTTGATTCTACATGTCTCTGAGATGTACACATGATACATCATCATGTTGTCTTTTTATTTTTTGTCTCTTTTGCACTTTAGATCAATCATCCCAAGTACAATCAACGTAGAGTGAGCATTATCAAGTTCTTAGGAGAACTGTACAACTATCGTATGGTGGAGTCTAGTGTCATCTTCACGACCCTTTATTCTCTCATTAGGTTTGGAGTGATTCTGGAGGGTAAGTAATTATATTTCATCAAGTGTCTTGTCAGTGATTTTTACTGACAAATTTGCTCTCAGCCAATTAGATGCAAGGATTTCAGTAGCTTATAACAGTTGTCAGTGAAAGTCACTGACAAGACACTTCATGAAACGCTCCCCAGATCATTGTTAAAGATGTGTTCATGAGAATGATGAGATTTTATGCAGTAGAGATACTTGATATTCTTTCTGAAAGCAAAGCCATTGGCTGATCAACTCTGGAATCTTTGTAATGATATGATTTTGTAGAACTCCCCTTATTTGAATAAAGCAGTGATTGCTGGTTCACGCTCTAAAAGTCTCTTTTTAACTCTAAACTTATTTTAACAAATAAGAGAGGTGGATGTAGGTAATTTGCTATATTTCCTCCCGACTTTTGCAGAGGCTGGTAGTCCCCTGGACCCCCCTGAGCATCTATTCAGAATCCGTCTGGTGTGTACCATGCTGGATACCTGTGGTCAGTTCTTTGACCGAGGCTCAAGCAAGAAGAAGTTAGACTGCTTCCTTGTATACTTCCAGGTGAGTCATACACTTTGATTACTTCTTAACTGTTATTGTTTCACTTGGAGAAAGTATGTATATTACAATACAGAAGAGGAAAAACATTTGGACAGACAGATAATGTAGTGGTGGAATGTCAGGAAGTGAAATAACTTTGGAATGAGGTGCTCTGTCACAATTCCTGTGGTTGATGACATGAAGTATATGGTAAATGACTTATTTACCATAAAAACTCCATAAAACTATCAAATGTAATATGAAAAATTCAACACCATGTTATGCCAAAATTAATTCAAACCACATCTCCCATTATATATCACTTGGAACTTGGGAGAGAATATAGAAGAAAACTTAAGGGAAAAGGGAGGATGCAATGAGGGAGGGCAAGAGAGAGAGAGAGAGAGAGATCGATCATAGAATGAAACAAGGAGGTGAGGAGACGAAGAGAGCTTACATATATTCACAAAATTCTTTGCTACAAGTGAAACAAAGAAAACCTGTTGGCTTTTCTCATTAATCTTCATAGTCCTATGGGAATCACTCTCATTTACACTCATTTCATACTGACAGAATATATTGTATTTCCAATTTTTTTTAGTGCCATTACCCGCTGGTCAAAGAAAAAATTATGTTGCAAGATATATTTTTGTACTCTTTCTCAATTTGCAATAATCCTGTTAAATTTTGTAAATGAAAAATATTTGTATGGAAAGAGTGATCTTCCAGACAGGAGTGTTCTGAAGTATAAAAATGTTATTCACCCATCTGCTATGAAATATTATTTCTGTCCTTCTTTTTCACCAGCAATACATCTGGTACAAACGCAGCCTGCCCTACTGGACATCTGAAGGCCACCCATTCCCCATGGATGTTGATAACGCCATCTCTGATACCATCGAGGTTCTCCGCCCAAAGCTGAAGCTCCTTGGTTCCCTGGAGGAGGCTACCAAGGAGGTGGAGCAGCTGGAGAAGGATCAGATACAGAAAGTCTGTAAGTCTCTGGATGTGGGGCTAGGTTAAGGTAGAGTGTGTAGACACTGAGAGTAGAGGTGTGTTCTTGTGAAATTAGTCTAGAGTTTATGGAATTAAAGAGAAAATTATATATTTCATGGTGCTGTATTTCATCAGAAATTAAAGAAAACAAATGCCATGCCCCCTTCCCATCAGAAGAATAGAAAGTTTACCTGATTCCCGCTAACGATACTTTATATGAATCCATTAGTTAACATGTGAATGTTCAGTGTACTGTTGCAAAACTTTACTCAGAGAAAGTTAAATCAAAGTAGAGCATATTATGTGCATATCCTTTGACCAGAGAACCTTCATTTTGTGTATCATACAAATTCCCCATTGTTCTACTCTAAATGACTGAATAGTGAATGTTTCTAGAAATAATTTGTATTTGTATCAAATTTCATTTTTAATCAGCTACTGTGTTGCCAGAGGTTCACCTGACCATTGTCCAACCACCAACTTCAGGAGGTCAAGGGTTAATGCCTATCATGGAAAGCAATGAGGATCAATCCAGCTTATCTCAAGGTTTGTCCTCTTTTCTGTGCCTTATACTCTTTTGTAAAGGATACTCTACGTTATAGTGGCTTGTTTTTACCTTCCAAAGAGAAACACACTCACACTTAAAGAGGAAAATTAGTTTACTGTGACATGATCTTAACTTCCTTTAGTTTTCTTTGATTTAGTATTCTTTATCAAGTCTTTACAAAGAAGATTTTATGTGTAGTGGTATTTGAGATACAGAGTTATCCTGAACAGGGACAAGATGCTGTGTAATGGATTGTATTGTCTGTAGCATTCTCTATTTGCATTCAAGCTTCATATCTAAGAAGAACGACTAAGTTAGAGAGCAATATTGAGGTGTTACTTTATTGAGGCTGGGCATCCAACTGACCCTTCGGCCTGCAGCTGCAGTATATTAGCATCATACATCAGAACTATAGATATATTACCTCTACTCACTAACAGGGTGGTCATCCTGGCATAGTATACCTAATCGTGGTCTTACATGTTTCATTACCTATTTTAATTACTTGTGGTAGCTAACGTGGTCTGGCTTCCTTGTCCATCAAGACACTGCAGTGTCCATTAATTGTAAGTACTCTGTGTCTCAGCAAACCAATGACTCATTTATGATCCTGTGAATAGGCACGGAATCCATGTCACTTAATGATGATGAAGACGAAACCTCAGATGGAGAGGATGATGGGCGTGGTCGAAGGGCAGGAGTGAATAGCGCCTCCAACAGTCAAAGTCAGAATACAGGAGAAGAGCAAGAAGAGGTTTGTTTTAGCCCCAGTCCTAAACTCTTCAAATCCAAGGTTTAAAGTAGGTCTTAGATATAAAGTTTTGATGCAATAGAATATTGAGACCAGTAGTTTTTAATGTTCTTGGGGAAGAGGCTTGTTCTATAGAAGTTTTTTTTTTTTTTTTTTTTAAACACACATGCACACATTGGTATCAATATGCCAATAGCACTTCATTTATTTGACGATAAAAGAGCAATGCAGATAAAATGCCTTGCTCAAGGACATAAGTGCTGTGCCGGAGATCGAACCCTGACCCTCGTGTCTCCAGTCAAGCGCCTTAAACCATCGGACCACGGCACCTCCCTTGTGCTATAGAAGTTAGAGAATTTAAAGTGATCTCAGAAACATTCAAGAAAGGAAAGATTTATCATTTTTCGTTTATATTTCAACATTTCAGGCTAGTTTTTATAAAAGACACTCTACATTTGTCAATGTGTCCATATATTTTTAGCATGGATCAAATGCAAGTATCCCTTATTTTTTTGATTATTTTGGAGCTACAGCAAGGTCATTTAGTTAACCAGGGAGAACTTGTAGCCCCAGTCTGCTGCATATTTATAAAAAGTACCATGTTTATGGATCCTGTCAATCATTCATATCAAATGGTCATGAGGGGAAATGTTTATCACCATATGATTTTGATCTTTAATGTAGATTTATGGTGACTATGAAGAGAGCTTAACAATGGAATCAGCAGGAGAGAACGAAGAGGATGATAATGTAAGTTCATTGACTCACATGTCGGATGTACATGTACATCTTCAGTAGTGATATGAGATACATCAGCAATTAAATAAGTTTTTGGCCTATAAGAAAAAAAATGTAGGGTTCCATCAGAGATGGCCAAAGGATAGGAGAAAAAAATGAAAGCAAAGTATACTTGAAAGTAAATCAAAGTTCTCACAGTATTCAGTATCGATACAATTTCTTTAGGTTTATGTGGCATTTCTCCTCCTGATGCTTGATGATATGAATTCTAATCATTTGAGGTTAGTTTTATATATGTTACAAGTCAACCATGAAATAGTTATAACTTTTGTGATAGGTCTTAGAATTGTTGACAGTATACTTTATTCATGATAATGGCTGATAACCCTAACAGGATTGGCTGTGTATCCATCACATTTTATTACTCAACTTTAATAATTGTTGAAAGTTGCTTATATCAGACTAGTTCTGCAAAAATTGAAATATGAGAGCAGAATGTGGATAGTAATATATGAATTATCAGTCATTACATCAATGAGAGAATCAATGTATTATTGCATAAAATTGAGATAGCTAATTGAGGTCACCTGAACAGAAAAAAATTGTCTATTTTCTTTGGTTTTACAGGTGACTGTAATCACAGGAGGACCCAAGCTATTGAAGTGTGAAGAGGATGAGGACTTTACTGCGGCCTTTGATAAAATGTTGTCAGAAAATATTCAGGTAAAAAATAGTACCAATATTCTCAGTGTGGATGATTCGCATCAAGTCCTTTTAATTGGTTGCTATTTTGGCATTTTTCAATCTCTCATTTTATCAATTGTCTCTATGTTCTCAAAATAGGTTGCTTACTGTATAAATGTACATTGCATGATATTTGGTATGTTTCCTGTAATGTGCATTAACTTGTTGCCGGCTTCATACCACAATTCATTTAGTTTTATATTTATGGATTTATTCTAAGTATGAATGGACTGTAATTCAGCATTTTGGGGATCTGTCAAAGATTGGCTCTGAACCAACTGCTCCTGTGCCACAAAGTGTTTGAAATATTGTCATATGTGAACTTTTATGTGTTTTAAATTTGATTAGTTTCACTGGCAAATCAAAGAAAGTTTTTTTTGTTGTTGTTGTGTATGTGTGGGGGTGGGGCGCACATGCCATGTCTGTGCATGGGGGATTCATGATAAAGATACATCTTTCTTTCATTGAAAAAGCATCACTGTATCTGTTCTTGGTAGAATATGACCAGTGATATGTGAGGTTTCCATTTCACAGTCTAACCATGTGCATAAAAGCAGTTCCGCCTTTATCCCCCCACAGCAAAGGAATGCAGAGTCCATGAAAGTAACTCAACTTGACATCGGGGTGCCTCTCCATATCAAGGCTAAGACAGCCATCAAACCAGTGAACTTTAACCCTTTCCAGCCAACAGCAGCTGAAACACCAGAGGAACCTAACACAGTGAACTTTGTGCTCATGACCCGGAAGGGAAACAAGCAGCAGTTCAAAGAGTTTGAAGTTCCAGTCAACTCTGAGCTAGCTGCTAATCTCAAGAACAGGGAGGAGGTATGTGTTTTGCCTTGTTTTTCATCATTATAAGGGTAGGATTAAAGGATATAAATATTGACTATTGAATTCATTCATGCCCTATAGCTAGAAGGAACAAGGGGTGAATTAATGTCGTTCATATTGGCTTTCTCTTTGTTGTTTTTATTATTTATAAGTTGACCCTCTTTTTTCTCATTATTTTTTTTTTGTCTAATTTTTTTTATCTTGTCATATTTCCTTGTTACTTTCCCTAATTTGGTCTTTCTTCTGTATCTTATTCTTCATGTCTACCTTCTTTTTCCTCTGTTTTCCTTACAACATTCTTGAAATATTTTTTTCAGACATGATATAATCTTTTAGTTCTTTCTGTATACATTCACTGTCCATAGGCAGAGAAAGCAGAGAAACAGAGAATGAAAGAACTAACTCTCCACATCAATGAAAGGCAAGAAGAAGAGGACTATGAAGGTAGGTATAGCATTCCTGTGAGAGATGCCATAGAGACAAAGATCAACAACATCCTGTTAGCATTTTAGCCATTGAAATCATAAAACAAAATGCTCTAATGAAATACTTTGGGTGATTTGTAAAACTTGAATTTGTCAATTTGCCCTATTTGTATTCTGAAAGCAGATTGCTACCTGAAATAGATAGTAACATCATTTGTTGAAACAAGATATTGTCACAAACTAAAGCCTGTTTCAGTAGTCTGCTTTAAAAAAAAAAAAAAAAAATTGTGAGTTATATATCTGTTGCTTGAATACAGATTATTTTCCTCTTCTTCTTTTTTTCGTCTTCTTTATAACTGTTTTATTTTCTGTGATTGCTTTTAAAAATAGAAATGTTAGCCAGTATGCAGAGACCAGCCATCAGTGTTCCCCAGAATACCAAGACTAAATTCCATCATCCTAAGGGGGCGCCAAACACTGAGCAAATATTCAATGCAAAGGGAAATAGGTAAGTTATACATTCAGAGGCATCCAAAATTGAGAAATCACTTTCTGATAGTTCAGGCAAAAAAACTGATAGATGTATTAACTGGTATTCTTTGCAACTGAAATCACTACTTGTAAAATGATTCCAATTAATTACTTATTTACATTTTTCTTGATGACAATTTTGTTCAGAATTTTTGTTCAAAAGGATCTTTTGGCACATATGGCAAACTAAGAAAAAGTTACAAAAAGTCACAAAAAGTGACAGTTCATCCTTTTGTCATATGTTTAACTGGTCTAACACAGAAAAATTTCATCTCTTTTTGTTTGTAGAAAGTGGTAGAAAAAAATGAGGGGCAGTGGAACCTGCAGTACACCAGATGAAGATCCTGGATGAGCGATGGAGTTAATCGCCATGGATACAACAGCCCAAGAGAGGGAGACGAAGATGATAGTTCATCCAAGGCTGAAGCATTCTCCCTCAACATCGGTCCATCATACAGTAGAGCTAACAATGCGATCACATAGCTCACTATCAGATTATCGGGCCATGTTTGGGTGTTTTTTTGAAAGGCCCTAGTCATTGTTAACTTGTTCTGAAAATGGGAGTTATACTTTGGCAAAAGCTGTTGGGAAAATTGTTCTCCCTGCATAGTGATATTTGTTAAGGGAATTTTCAGAAGATAACTTGATATCGGGAAGTTACGATATAAAAATACACATGTACTCTGCCAAGGTACTGAAGACGGTGCTTGTAAACCATTGCTGGTTAAAGTTATGAAGGTTAAAAGAAGAGATTTCTTTGTGATCTTATTCTGTGGTAGAAAACATGAAACTGATGAGAAAAGCACAGACAGCCAAGAAATTCATTCTCATGTGTTGTGTTTCATGGAAACACACTTTGTAGACCTGTGTAAAGTCAGTTGTAGAATTCTATGGTTTTTTGTCACTGGATGTCAAAGCCAAGGGTGCATAAACTTAAAACACCAATGTTTCAATTGGATTAGTCAGATTTTTTGTTTTAAGCAATGAACTTCATGTTAGAATCAGATTATATGAACAGCACATCCCCTCAAGCTGATTTGTGTTCTATTTGATTGGTATTCATTGTGGTGATAGACCCTGTGATGCAACCTGCAAAACTACCATACATGTTTTACAAAGTCTTTGTTCATGATCAACTCTTCTTTTGGTCTTTACGTCATCGTCAAGTGACTTTGTTCATTTACATGTACTACCATAATCCGTGTCAACTCTTCTATAGCTAAGATGAGGGTCCCAGACCAATACGTGTACATGTAACACAACAGACCAAAAACAATAGCTGTGATATCTGTTAATCCATTGCATGTTAATATGTGTAGGTGTTTATTATTATACAATCACAGATTATGTAGTTTTCATTTAAAATACAAACATTTTCTGGGGTCTAATGCCATGTTGTTGGAGGCTTAGTCTACCTAGCCTGTAATGATGAAATTGACAAATTGGTTTTAGGGCAAGGCCATGGTTGTAGGTCATTTGATGTCCTGCACTAAACAAGCATGAATGGATATCACATGCATTAGTTAGCATGGCACCTGGTTCGGTCCAAGCTTGAAGACAATCATCAGACTCATTAGAATCTTAGCAGTGGTTGGTAAAAGATTCACTTTGACTTGCCAATTATTCTTATTCTTCGTAGATGCATCTCATTTATTGCACAATAAGGTAATAGAGTTGAACCTGCCTGGAAATGTCCTTGTGACCCATTCATGTACATGATGAAGGTGCATAAGGTGATGCCCCATTTGCTTAGTCAGTATAATACTGGTATGTGGAAGCAACACTTGCACTATCTAGTTTTTTATTTGAAATTTACTGAAATAAATTGAATTACTACTTATTTTACTTTTTTAGTAACCTGTTTCAAATTGCTTTGGAGGCAATATATTTTTAATTTAGTGTGTATAGACATTATTCATCTTGGATGGATTGCTGGAGTTTTCAGTAGCGACACTGTGTACACTTAATTTCTGTAAAGGGGCTTTCACATATCACTCCGGGGCCCGTACGGCTAGTAAAAATCAGTCGTTTTGCCCATGTTCGTACGAACTGCTCTGTACCCCAAAAAACAGCTGTTTTTTACTTGCCGTACGGGCCCCGGAGTGATATGTGACACAGGCTTAACGCATTCGCAACAGAACAACCACATTTTGTGGTTTGCCACGTTTATTTTTAATTTTTAATTTTTTTGTTTTGAAAAGTAGTTTGAGAGAGCAGATAAATCCTTTCCAAAAAAATTGTGAAAGCGTAAACAAATTTGGAAGACAAGAACAGTATGCATTGGAAAGTTTACTATGGGAATCAGAGATTGGCAAAGACGGCAAAGACATCCAAAAAAAACAACAACAAAAAAAAGAACAAAGAAGATACAATGACCTTTCACTCATGATGGTTAGATTGTCATTGAGAGTTCAGAACATTAATGATCATGACTCCCTTTTTATTAAATGACCTACCAAAATGCTTGATTTTCATCCACCGAATTAACTTTTTCCAAGGGGTTATTTCTCCTTATATTTTCCAACACTTTTATACATGCAAGCATTTTATTCCTATTTATTAAGAATTCATGGAAGATTAATGTGCAACTCCATAATTACACTACTTGTTCTTTCATGTCATTATTTTTAGTCTTCATATGGGTAACAAAAAAACAAAAAAAAAAAAACCCAACAACCACCCCCGCCCCCCTCCGAAAACAATTACACACACGTGAGGATGTCTAGCTCAAAACTTTACACCTTGAGATTTAAAATTCTATGTGTATTGCATACCATGCATTCATACTTTGTGCAGTAGAAATAGCAACTGGGGTTAATTTGTATTGTTGTGGAGTATGAAATGGTTGTCTTAATAATAAATTTAATTGGTTTAAAGGCATTGGCTAACTTTGTGAGCAGCTGATTTAAAAAATTCTCAAACTAAGATGAAACATGTGTATGAGTACTTGTATTTATACTCAAAAACCCTGAAACCAACCATAATTTGGAAGGAAAAGCTGTAAGTTAGACGCAAACCGCAATTTTATTAGCTTTTGTCTCGAGAGACACTGAACTAGAGGACTGTTTGCGCGAATTCAAAAATACCGTTACTTGCCTTCCGCCGCGTGATACGTCAATACACACAGTACGGTCCGTTGAGTCATGTGCGCATGCGCACTCCTTACGTTGGGTCTATGCAACCGACCCTCGTATATTTTTCAAACATTGGTTCACATTTCTAATATTTAAAAATACTTCTCGTGAATATTATGCTCTGAAACTTTCACATTGGTATTTTTACACTATAACCCTAATGTTTATCCCATTTTAAAGTAACAAAATGAGATTTTTTTAAATCATAACAATGTTAGCCAATGCCTTTAATGCACATTTCTCTTAAGGTTAATTGCAAATCCACAAGCCTTGCACATTCTTTTCAAAAATTAATTTTTGGTTGTATCTTATTAGTGAGTTCTCAAAAATGCTTCTAAATTTACCCCCCCCCCCCCACCCCCACCTTCCCTTCACAAAAACATATTTCTTTTCACAATGAACCAAGGACTTTTTTCTTTTAGGTACAGAGGCCAATCTCTTGCTTTCCCAGTCTGTATTAAAGCCAAGCATCACATGAATGAAGATTTCAATGTTTGGAAGGATCTCTGTATTTTTTCATGTTAAATTGTACATGATCGTTACCCCAGCAGTTATTTGTGTTCAGCTGTTCTTTTATTGCAATCAAATGTAAAATTCTAAATTGAAGATTCCATTAAATGGTCTGTCGTCAGGGGCAGTTGCTTGACCTTAAAAGCTACAAATGTGTGTGAATTTGCATTTTGTCCAACCTCCCCTTCAGAGGCTCTCTTGAACCTTTAATGTTGGTTTTTAATCCTTCACTATGTACATGTAGACATTGCTACCCTCGCCACTCTTATATCAACTTCACCTCAACATTCGCATTCTCTATTGTCCTTCACAATCATGTGATATATCTCCACCTTTCATCTCATCTCATTCACACACTGCCCCTCCCTCTCTCTCTCTCTCTCTCTCTCATTCCGCTCTACATTCATTCTCTCTGATGTCCTTGGAAGATAGTATACAAATACATACGGCCATGAAAGGGTCTGATTGGAAACTATGGTACCCGAAGTAACGCAGCCCCAAAGGAAAATAGTCGCATTTGTGTTACTGAGGGTACGATAGTTTAACCAGGCCTTTTCTCGGCCGTATATATTTGGTTTGTATCCGTCATCTTTAAAAAGATTAGAATTTGCACTCTATAATCACGATTCGATAATAGATTCTAAATCTAGATTCTCGATAACATTATAGCACTATTGCAGTGTTTGCATTGCACATGCAATCTAAATTAAACAAAATGACATCATCGCGCCTTGGCACTAAAACAATAGACGCGCAAATAAATGTGGTCACAATCTAGTGCACACTTTTTGTGTGTGATGTCATACGCCGTATATAGTATCCGTGCCTAGTAGTACTTATTCACGGTTTGTGATGTCAGATGTTACCCTCCACGACAAATTTGCTCATTTGCATGAAGCTGGTGGGAACTGTATTTTATCACATGATGCGCATTGGACCAATCAAATTCAGAGATTCTTATCATGACGGATATAATACTTGCTTCAACTCTACCATCAGGTAATCTTTCTCCATCTTCTATCAACCTCATCTTATAATTCACACACTATCCCCCCTCTTATTCCTGCAATATTGTAACTCTACATTCACATTCTCTCTGTTGTCCTTGTTGTCCTTCATCTCTACAATCATGTGACCTTTCTCTCTTCTTTGTATCAACCTAATCTCATTCTAACATTCCCCCCTCCTCTCATTCTGCAATATTGTACTTCTACATTCACATTCTCTGTTGTCCTTGGAAGATATTACTCACTTTATCTCTACAATCATGTGATCTTTCTCCATCTATCAACCTCATCTCATCATTCGCACACTCTCCCCTCCCCCCTCATTTTGTGATATTGCTACCTCTACATTTACGTGTACCCTCTCTCTTGCCTCTAAATTCCTGTAAAATTTGCCATCTTTCTCTACCTTTACGTAATTTCCCTCAACTTTCCTCTTGCCACCTCTCTTCAGCTTTGTGTCAGCTTCTGCCTTTAGATTCCTGTAAATTTTCTCATTCTCTACGTTATTTAAGGTTGTCCGGATTTTGCCAATAGCCAATGAGGAAAACCTAAGACATCAATTGAAAATGAACCCTCCGTATCTTTTTGACACATTTCATACACCTTTGGAGAAGGCTATGACATAAGGCTAATTATACATAAAACAATATTCCATGCAAAGGATGTGAAACCAAATTCACCTTTCACAACAAATTCCAACTCCCTTCAAGAACTCCAGAACATGCATGAGACAAAACAAAAAACATGTGTCACCATATTGCCTACATGTACATGACAGTTATTTTATTGACGGTAATCCTTGCCACATGATCTATGACCTAGGACGCTCCTTCTTTCCCTTGAAGAGAGCCCAGAGCGAGACGTTGGCCACCTTCACCACCTTGAATCGAACTCCTGGGATGTCACCAACAGCGTGTCCCTTACGACCGAATCCAGCCACCAACACCTCGTCATTCTCCTGTAAAAAGATAGCAAAGACGCATGTAATTACACAAACCTACAACACAATAAAGTGGGCATACATAACTTTACTATGCTTCATATGATGCATCTATCTTGATACTACATTTTCAAGACAACTTAGGCAATGTACTCTCACCATGTTATGCAACACTTAGATTTTGATAAGTACTTTGAAGAAAACTTTCTTCACATAAAGTGACACTTCATGAAAAGTTGATCCTAATAAAGGCTTGGCTTTCAATTTCTTTGCTCTTGAAAACTGGGATTTCATTTGCATTTGTTTTTAGTTTTACAATACCAGCATTCTTGTCTGAATTTGCACTCAGTATTATTTAGCAGGTAAAATGATTTTTGTTTTTCAAAATAAACATTCATGGCCTTCACTATCCTATTCCTGTTTTTCTTTTTTTTTAAACTTAAGGAGTAGAAAATGATCTAAAGAACCCTTAATGAAAGATCAAATGCATGCCTGATGGTAAATTCAAGAGATTACAAATACAATTGTATTACCGTTCAAAGTCAATACAATTGATGAAAAAGTAATGCTAAATATACAATCAAACATAGCTATGAAACATTCTGCAGCAGTTAGGAACATACCCCATTGCATCATATATAAAAAGAGGCTTCAAAACCATACAATCTTCACAAGAAACTTGTTTTGAGAAGGCATTAAAACATTTTCTCTTAATAGGAATAAAACAAAAATAGGTTTAGTTTACTAGTATTTCTTGAATCTACACTTTTCAGTGTTTGTGACTCGTGAATAGGATTTCAACAAATTACTTTGGAAAGAGATTTTAACAATTTAACGCTAAATTTCAGTCAACCTTAGCAGCCAGTTTGCAGAATGTTTCAAAATGCTTATCTTTTACAAAACTTGTCTGCACACCCAAATGACACTTATGAATATTCATAAGGGGGTGTTTCATAAAGCTGTTCGTAAGTTATGCACGACTTTACGCACGACTGGTGATATGTTTTTGTGCTACATGTAAATGATTGAGAATCTGATTAGCATCCAAGAACATGTTCCAGTCGTGCGTAAAGTCGTGCGTAACTTACGAACAGCTTTATGAAACACCACCCAGGAGTGGCAGAAAGCTGCCAATATTTTTGCTACCTCTGAATGGATTGTGACAATTATCATTCCAAATCAAAGAATAATAATTTTATCCATTTCAACTTAAAATCTAATACTGTGGTTGAGAAACTTTTAAAACTAAATAAAACATTTTAAAGTGAAAATAGGCCTTGTAACAATGAAAAAGGGAAAAAATAATGTTCACATATCTTGCATCAAAGCAGCTTTCAGCTGAATGGAAATGTGATACAATACTCTTCCAGAATTCACTAAAACCCGTATGATTTAGCTTTTACACCCATCAAGAGCAAGGCAAAATCAAGCAAAATTAGTACAGATTTCTCACGCTACATTGTAGTTAAACATAATGGATCAATGTGATTAGCCCAGGGACTATGCTACTAGTCTGATTGGTCCGTTCATCAATTACATATCATGGCATCTGCTAGATACTACCAAATGAATTCGGTGCATGCATGATTGTACTTCTGCAAAAAAGGTGCAATATACATGTATTTACTGAATAATGAATGACAAGACAGCTATGAGTTTTATCATCCATTTAAGATGAAAATTTCAAGTACCGCCTGTATAAATTACAGTAACCAGCTGTATAAATTACAGTAACTTTCAGGTCCGTAGGTACCTGGGACATGGCAAAAATTCTTTTGTCAACCCACCTCGATGTAGTTGAGGCAACCATCGTTGGGAACGAAAGCTGTGATCTTCTTGCCGTTCTTGATGAGCTGTACCCTGACACACTTGCGGATAGCAGAGTTGGGCTGCTTGGCCTCAACACCAACCTTCTCTAGAACAATGCCCTTGGCGTGAGAGGCACCTCCGAATGGGTTGGCCTTCAGAGCAGTGCTGGAGTGGGCCTTCTTGTAATCTTTGTCATGCCATCGCTGATCTCGGCGGTGGGTGCGCAGCTTGCGAGCTGTCCTGAGACCTCTTGGCTTTCCACTTCCTAATGAGGAAATTTTGAATATTGTTTATACATATGAATAGGTTGATGCTCTCAAAAAAAATGAGTGGGAGTTACTCAGTTAAATGTACATTTCCCAGAGCCACTGGAAAACACAATTTTTTTGGCCTTCAGCTCAACAGCACATAACAAATGATTGAAAGATGATGAACCTTTTCAAATTACTAAAATAATAATTTTTAAAATAGCAAATAAAAAAGCAGGAAAAAGGAATAACAAAACAAATGCTTATTAGCACATATGAAAATCTGACGACCAGTATTTGTTAGCTGAAGTTGCACATTAAAAATCTGTAAAAAGTGAATATCAGACATGTCAGATTTATGTTTGATTCTAGATCTAGCCTTCTAGGTAATATTAATCTTTTTCATTAATGACAAGATTACAGCTTAGAAAACAAAACTTTCGGTTTTGGAATTATAATCTTGTCATTAATAGACTAAGACCGAATGAATAACTTTCATGAATTTACTAATCTTTTTCCTGTCTTAAAATTCACTCCAATTTTGCTTATGATCTGAATTCAAATTTTCTCATAGATTATTATCCCTTCCCTCCAATAAAAATGTGACCAGACAGGCACGAATTTACATGCATGATCAGCAGAGGCATATGACTCTCTCCTATTTGAAAGACTATCATCAGAGATTTTGTTAGTACTTTTAGTAGCTTATAATTTGGGGGACAAAAAAAAGGGATTATCTTTGAAAATGTGATGATATTCACCATGCAAAATAACTCATTTTGAAAGTCTACTCTATCCACCATCTAATTTTGTGTTCATAAGACATTTTTTTTTATAGTCTATACATGTAACAAATGGACTCCTAACCTCTGTGAGACAAAAACTGGGTTGAAAAAAAACTGCCTTGTTGTTAGTATTGTTTGTCGTTCTTTTGCATACCATATAAAGTCTCCAGTATCTGAGTGAGAGTATCTCTCATTGACTGTGCACCTCTACTGTCCTTGAAACTAATTCAATTTCTTAACCTTGGTCACTTGGTATGCTTCATATGATGCTACTGTCTCACTACATTTTCAAGACAAATTAGGCAATGTAATCGCACCATGCTATGCAACACTTTGATAAGTCCTTTGAAGAAAACTTCCTTCACATGGTGACACTTTATGGAAAGTCAGTTCACACAAAGTAAAGGCTTGGCTTTTCATTTCTTTGCTCTAAAATTGAATTTAATTTTTATTTAACAATATAATTCTTGTTTTAATTTGCACTCAGTAAACTTTGATAGATATTTGGCAGGTAAACATAATTTATTGTTTTTCAATTAATATTCATGGCCTTCACTATAAAGGGTCAGGAAATGCTATTAAATAAACGTGATACATCAACATCAATGCCAGCTGAGACCGAGTGTGCTAAGCTGCATGAAGTTGCGACTGAAAATTCACTGTTGTTTTTGCCCTTTTAAAGGAACATATAATTTTAAATTTTATTTGAAATGAATAAAAACTCAAGTGAATAAGGACACTGATATTTTTTTCAGCATTTTCATAGAACATTAGGGACTGAAAAAATGCTGTTTTTGCCCTTTCTTCACAGGAATATATTTTCATTAAAAATCAAAACAGAGTAGGCCTACAGGGCTGTGTTTCTCCAAACCATCCCAAGTTTCATGGACATCGTTGAAATTGAAACTTGACATCCTTTTGTCTATTTCAGTTAGAAATCTACAAGTTGTACACACATTTCAGTTGGATGTCATGGATGTCCAAGTCACCAGGAAGACAACGGTTTCGAGAAACGGCCCCCTTACATACACTGATCATAGAAAAGTCCGTCACGAGGGTGGAGAAACAGCGAAATGAAGCCGTGAAGTGGGGGTACTTTCCAACTTATCGTTCCGTTACGTTAGACACAAGTTGAAGTTAGCAGCACGTCGCATTTAACGTGCCAGTACAGTCTAACTCAATATGGCTATGCGCTTACCACACAGGTCCACAATGCCAATGGCATCGACAGTGGCCAGCAGTACAACTACGATCGTCAGGCCTTATTTGCACATTAATATTCCCTTAACTTGATAGAGTATCAATATTTTCTTACAATAGATAATGAAACCAAGTTTAGGAATTTCATATGAACATCAATACATGTTATTCATAATGACGTAAAGTGTAAAATTTTGAGGTAAAATGGCACGTGGGATAACTAACCCATTTCGACTGAGGCTGATATACGTAAAAAGACCGATTAGATTAAATCGTCAGTCGATGGGGGCGGCATTTAAGAAGTGACAGAGTGGATTTATAGAGAAGTGAAAGCATAGGGCTGAGTACCCGGCAGAGTACTTTTGTTTCTTGATGCTTGGTTGGAAAATTTATCTAATTTAAGCCGGGAATTCAATTTGTCAGTCAGAATTTTATCCTTCATTTCCTTATTTCTGGCCTCAGTTACCATTAGAGAAATTTTTATTAGAAATGAATAAAACTTTCCAGTGAATAAGGACACTGATGTAATTTTCAGCGTTTTCGTGAAACATTAGGGTTGCAAATTGATTGCTACAAGTCTTCCGGTAGCCATTTACAAAAAAAAATCCTATTGGACCGTTCAAACGCTATCTTTTATGTTTTGCCCCATATGAAATACAGGTTATTTAAGCATGATGGAATATCAAGGTCTAGTGCAGATAAAGAGATAAATAATTATTCTTATAGTGAAAATTCTTGACACAAAATATTTGTCACAATTATAGGCCTATTTTCTCAGTTCAGAAACTTATTGTCAAAATAGGCCTAAATATAACAAATATTAAGAAAACATCGTATAATTCGTAACGCCTTGATCTAATTTACTGGAGAATATATGTCATCAAGGGCGCAGGAAGTGGGGCGGCGGGAGGGGACCCAAGAGAAAAAGTGGAGGGGCAAAACGCATTTTTCCCCCCTCAAAATATCCATCCCCTTCAAAAAATAACAATTATAATTCAACAGTAAAGGAGGGAAAAAAGGGGGATAGTATCCTTTCTTTCATTTTTTAAAGCCAAAAATGAAAAGTCAAAGAAAAAACACCTGATGTGGATCACATACTAGTAACAAAATGATATTTCATTCAAAGAAAAGGAGATAAAATGAAATGAAATTTCCTACCCTTACGGCGTACCCCCCCCCCCAAAAAAAAGTTTTATAGGACTAGGTTTCCAAGTGCTTTGCACATGACAGAACTTTTTGATACTATAGAAGTACTTCTCAGTTAAAGAATTAAGCTCGATTTACTCGCCTTATTATGTTGCAATTTTCTCAAAAAACAGAAAAAGAAGATACTTCAGGCATTTCTGGTAGTACAACTAGAGCTGGACTCATACGTACTCGTAGTGGTAGGATAGTGAAAAAACCTGTATTGTTTACTGTATTGTTTTTAAGCTTGTAAATAGACTATTTTGTACTTGCATATTATTTCATTGTATACTATCTATGCAAACATTGTGTTTACTAGTTGGTTATAGTCTACACATGTACATTTACATTGCTTGTGTTCTGAACTTTCTTACATTATACTACAAACCTATTATTATTATTATGTCATTATCTTTGTACAAGAAAAGTTCAAAAGTCATGTATTGTTATTTATACTTTTGTTTGAACTCTCATACCCCGAAAGGGGGTCAAAGAGTCAATAATCTACACTGATTCTACAATTCTACAATCTATCTATTGATGAAGATTCAGTTTCATCTTGGTGAAGGACAACATTAGTTTCAATCTGAAGCTCAGCTCGACTTAATGTACATGCATTTCAAAGGAAACCATTCAGAGGTGTCACTCCCGGCGGAGCGGCGGGGGGGGGGGGGGGGGGGAGTGGCACAGTGATCTTCCACCCCACCTTTTCAACTCGTGAAAAATGTGTCCCTTTTTATCATTGGAAATGCCCCTTTTCACAATAGCGCCCCTTTCTCTTCCAATAGCGCACGGTTTACTTCTAAAAAGCGTGGCATTTCTCCTTCACCAGCAGAATGCACACCGATGTGAATACTTAGGAGTGTGCATTCTGCTCGTACAGCATATTAGTTTAAACGACGTTCAACATTATTATTTTGACTCAAAGGCTTTTACATTTGTGAAAACATTGTGTTGGATTTGACCATTTCTTATCATTATTATTATTTTATTTTTATGTTCATGTCACATTATTCTCCCCTATATGCTGCTAGAATCAGAAAACGAATAAGCCCCCTTTCTTTCATTCTTTCTTTTTATTTATTTATTTATTTTTTTAATTGTATGTGAGTGGCACTATACCATGATTTGGGATTTTAAAAATCTCATTCCGCCAGAGGGGTTAAGCGGAAAAAGACCTCAATTATATATGAAATACATTTTAATAAGCGTTTTGTTCTCTATAGAGGCATTTGAAGGCACTGAGAGAAATGGGGCACTATTGCCAAGCTTGAGGTAAATTTCGGATCGAAGGGGGGGGGGGGTCGGCCGCGGCCTCTCTTTTGAAGCTGAATACCTTTCTTCTTCTTCTTCTTCTTTTCGCTTATCAGCGAATTTATTTGGGGGGTAAATAGACACCTGATAATGCCAAGGACCCCTTTATCGCCCCCCCCCTGAAAAATTCTGGATCCGGCGTTGGTTTCGTGCTCACACTATTGATTATTTGGGTATTTTAATCCATTCAGGGTGAAATAAGAGATTAGATATAGTACCCTGCAAGCTAGGTGAAGAAATGATAATTGCCAAGTTTCTCTAACTGGAATCCAATGTAATTATTTGAGGAGGGCGGATGGGTGTATGAATATGATCTGTTTAAACTTCTTGTCAAGCCTCCTTAAAGGTCGCCAATGAAACTGTGTATCATGACAAGGTAATCCTTACATACACCTGTCCATAGCATATGACCCAAAGTTATGGAATAACATATACCCGCCAATAGGTGCTTGGTAACCTTTTGGAGTCTTGTTAGATGAATTGCGCTGTAGAATGATGTTCAGATGCACGATAAACCATGATAGTGTCAGTATGGTGGCCCTGAATAACAAATGTCTTGAAACATATTAACAAGATATCTATGATCGAATACCTCCATTTATTGCATTTTTGCAAGCGATGGAAAATGCATTACCTCTTTGCTTTACGTATCGTGTTCTTATCGCCTCTAAATCAACTGCATGCGGAACTATCACGATCAACCATCAACATAATGATATATAATTATATGTATGTATGTGTGTATTTATGCATGCATGAATTATTAAGTTATTTTTTCGTATTCATGGTGAGAAGACATGAGCTCCTAAAAAGGTGAGCCTCTGGGGCCCTGTGACGTTTCCTCCCCCCCCCCCCCCCCCCATCCCAAACTGCTTCCGGCGCTCCTGTATGCCATAAAACATCTGTTATCAGAATTATCTTTGTTATATTATTACTATTACTATCATCCTCTTCAGTCTTTCCCTTTCACTTTATAGGTTCCCTATCATCTTCTCCCTCTCTTGGTCTGCCTCTCTCTAACCGCTCGCAATGGCGGTCTCCTGCGTTATATTATTTACTTCTTTAGTTTAACGTATAATTAGTATATTCTGTATTCTTGTTTGTATCCTATTATGTTTACCGTGTAACACCTATTGTACTTGACATTTTATTTATGTAATATTTATGTAATATTTATGTAAAGATGTATAATTTATGTTGTTTTTTGAACGCAGAAATAAAAGCAAAGAAACAATTGTTCTTGTGTATTCAGGCGTATTATATGTTACAAACATTGCATGTGTTATTTTGTTTTGTGAAAATGCTAAATAATAAAATGATGATGATAATAATGGTAATAATAACAATGATAATAATAAAGCGCACATGATTACAGGGATTTGTGCCTTCTTACATTTATTCTTTATTACATTCATGTTAATGTATGTAAATTGTATTATTTGAACTGGTTATCAAATATTACCAAATCAATGGTGGTTTGGAATCGAAAAGAATAGTAATAACGGTGGTGGATCTGAGATGAGGTAGGAGGGAAGGCTCATGTATTCTATTTTCAAAACGACATGTAAATGCCTCTGCAGTCTCTGCCAGAAAGTGATACTGAGTGAAACTATTTCGACGGAATCTTATGCTACATGTAGATTTGCAGTTATGAAGTTCCGTTTACTTTCCTAGCAAAAATGTTATTCTTTCTCTAATATGCAAAAAATTGTATTTGTGTTGTGTGCTTTTGAAGGCAGCTTTTCTTCTTCATATGAAAATAATTATATATTATATCGAGTACTGCCCACGCGAGCTATAACGAGCAAGTACATAAGGTATTTACACACTAAGAAAAAAAAAAGGGTTAAAGTTTCCACCCTATGCAACACTGGCAGCACCTTTTTGGGTGCAATCTTGCACCCTACATGAAAAAGGTACAAAAATGCACCTTTTTGTTCTTGTATGAACACGGAAATGCCCGTTTGCACCCTAAAAGGTGCAACTTTGCACCTTTAAGGGTGCAGAAATTTTTGCATTCGAAAGGGTGCAAATTTGCATGCACCTTCCCTAAAAGGTACAACTCTGCACCCTTTATAGAGTGCAAAATGTAGCTAACTGCACCCTTAAAGGTGCAAAAAGGTTCTTAGGGTGCAAAGTTACACCCGAAATGGAGCTCCCAGTGTTGTAATTGAAGGGTGCAAAATTTGCACCTTTTTTTCTTAGTGTGTAGCAACTATAAACACGCCCATCACCCACTTATTGGTCGGCATTTTATGATATCATCTTATCGATGCACTTAATAATATTGTCGTTATTGTAATGATTATGCTGTGTGGAAATGTTAAAGCAATATTGTATAATAACTGGTATTTTTATACCGTATTTTATATTTGTAAATTTTATCGGTGAAATCATTGCAGTGAATAAGAAATTTCCAACTGCCGGGGGGGGGGGGCGGGACAAGGTCTGTTCTGGTGCTAAAATTGTGTTTTCTTTTCAAGTATAAAAACAGGAAAAAACAAAAACGACAAACATAAAACTACTAAAAACAGACAAAGGCCCCCATTAAGAAAGAAAATGAAGCAAAATAATTTGGAAAACTCACAAAAAATTAGCAATCGAAATAACGTGGAAATAACATCTTTATTGTGAAACGACCATGCATCATTATAAACAATCACTATAAAAACATATTTCTATTTCGTATGTATTTCACCAATATACTGCACACAATGTGAAAATTAAGTGCAAACTACAATTAATTCTGTTATCAACATGTGAATAATCTTGAGTATCATATCAAAGTTTGAAGTGATCTTATCATACACTTTCTGCTGATTGTATTAAATACTAAATAAACCGCGTTTGAACACACCTCCACACGTTGCCATTATGATTGTCAATTTTCAAAGCAATTCGGAGAAGAGCTAGAGCAGCATTACTGCATGCCAAACTTTACACAGATCGAATTCATAACAGGTTCATGCATGCTAAGCTGATGTTAACAAAATTAATCTCACTTTGACAAAGACCTTTTAAAACAAATCATCTATTTGTTGTTAATTGAATAATCTAAACATTGGCGAAGTAGGTGCCTGAGAAAGGTAATTCAATTCATAGTTGACACTGTTGTAAAGATTGCCAAAATAAGGAAATAAATTGTGACCTTGCTTTGCAATCTTCGGTCCCTCTTCGGTTTAGACACGTTCTAAACTGTCGTTTATTTGATACATGGTGTAATTTTTTTCATTACTATCAATTCCACCTCTTTTGATAAGGCTTTAAAAGATATTCAACATTGCAGCTAAAAACCGGTACATGTTGAATGAAAACTTATCATATTCGTTGAAAAAGAGAAGAAAACAAAAAAATCAATGTTAGAGCTAATGAAAATAAATAAACGTGTGGAGTATACCATAGGTGATAGAACTCCGGGGGGGGGGGGAACCCTTCCACCCGCCCCCCCCCCCCCACTTTTCATGCCTGAAAAGGGGGTTCCAAGCGAAGTAAAAAAAAAAAATTTAAAAAAATTTTAAAAAGAAGGAAGAAGAAGGAAAGGAAAGAAGAAAAGGAAAAGAAAAAAGAAAAAGAAATGAAAGAAAATGAAAAGGAAAGAAGAAAACAGAAAGGAAAGAGAAAGAAAAAAAGGGAACAACTTGGAAGCGCTCGCTCGCATTTTTAGGCATCTTAACCAATGCCGGGTAATTCTTATGAGAGTTATTTGGTTGGCATCTTGTGTCTCTAGCTAATGTTATACTATTATTCTGCTCATAGAATGTTAGCAATAGAATTGCAAGGAATCGAGCGGCAATTTGACCTAAAGAGATGAATTGACAGGAGATAATGGCCTGTATGTGACCAATAACCTCCTGCCACGATAATGAGAAGACAAAAATGAAAGAAAAAATGAATCCATGTTTAAAACAAATAAGACTTTACCTTTGATTTGAAGGTTTCTAATGTCTGAAATTTCCCGATATCTAGTGGTAATCTGTTCCACAGTCCAGGGGTTATACAAAGGAATGATCGGTCGCCCAGGGTTACTTTTGTTTTAATTGGGGGAATCTGCAATATGCAATGTATCGTGTGTACTACGGAGATTATGACCATGGGTTTGAGGGGCTTTATTGTTTAATAATTCAATAATATAGCTAGGAGCGTGACCATTTAGTGCTTTATATACTATCATTAATGTCTTAAATTCGATTCTTTTTCCCTTAGAACGTGACATGAGAAAATCTTGAGAGATTACCAATCAATCTTGCACATGTGTTTTGAACTCATTGCAACTTTGCTATCTGTGAATCTGGTAGTTCATGCAAAAGGCTATTAAAGTAATATAGTTTACTTGTTTGAATGAACAACAGTATTCATGCTATCTTGATCAAAATATTTACGGATGCGTCTAAAATTATAAATCATACACAGTAAAAATTATTTTAAACAACTGTTTTAAAACTCTTAAGCAACTGTTTAAGCCAGTCACTATAACAACTATTGTTTAAACTATATTAAACAACTAATGTTGTTTAAACTTTAAACACGTTTGTTTAATATTTTTTAGCGAATTTCCAACGATATTGTTTAAAACTGTTAAACGATATCATTGGAAATTCCATCGATGCATTTAACAACGTATTATTACAGTACAGGTTATGTCTTTTAAACAATATTGCTCAAAATTAAACAACACAGTTTTAAACATCGCCAATTTAAACAGCGTTTTTACAGCGTATGATATCATTTTGAGAGCGAGGTTGTATTATAGAGAGGGTGATGAGAGGGAAAGAGAGAGAGAGAGATAGAGAGAGAGAGGGGGGGGGGGAGGGAATAAAGAAGCTAAACTTTGCAAACATGTAACACATTATTATGAGAAAACAATAATCTAAATGATTAACTGATGAGAATAGGGTTTTACAGTGCATGCATTTTCATAAGGGCGGAATGTTAATTTGTTTGACAATGGTTCAACAAAAGAGATTTAAATTCAGTTTTAGAACGATGCTCTGTACTATAATTATGTACCATGAAAAGAGCAAGTACTCTTTATGAATATGTATCATTAATTAATTTGAGAGAGCGGGAAAGAGACAAAAAGAGAGAGAGAGAGAGAAAAAGGGGAATAAAGAAGCTAAACTAAAAAAAAAAAAAAAATGAACAACCCTCGAATATACTATGAAGATCGGGACTTAAAACGGCCTCGTTAATCATTCTTTTAGTTGAATTAAAATCGACTGAAAGCGATGTCGGAATATATCGCGCGAGCGTAAGAAAACTTACGAGGAATGTTGCATACTTACAAAAAGGGCATTCAGTATTGTGGGTTTTACTAATTATAGTGGCTCTCACAAGGCTCTGGGTTCTGATAAGACCATGATTTTTAAAGGAAACCAACTCTCTCAACTCAAGTATTTTTTATAATCAAAGCTAAGACAGAATAAAACAGATCTGAACGAAATCAGACACAGAATAAGAAAATAATAAGCAATTTTCTGTTTTTGACACTATACCAATGGTTGGGGGACAACTCTCAGTAATATTATGTTTGTATACAGAATTTCACATGTTCTTTATATCTTGAAGAACGCATGTTTTCCTTGTCCATATCCCAAATATGTAGTAGAGAAAAACACTCCTACATTAATTGAGTGTGGCTTGCAAATCTTATAGCAAAATGAAAATGTTTAATTATGTGTACAAAACATATCGAGAATTGTCCACAAAATGATCGTCATCAAAAGTACTGTCAAAAAAGGTCATACAGATAAATTTCATGTAGCCATAACTTTATTATTCCGTGTATTATTTCGTTGATCTGTTTTTGTTTGTACAATAAAGGAATGCCTTTCTTTCATTGTGGTACTGAAGGAATGACCTACCTCATAGAAAAATGTGAAAATGACTCTTCTCTCTCGGTATAACATGTAAAAAAAGGTATGATTATTCTAAACATGTTGGTGGTTCCATTATCTTTTTTAAAAACTGTCTTAAACATTAACACTACCAGAGTAAACTCATTCGTTGTATGAAATAAAACAAAGGAAGAAAAATGTGAAATTTAGCTCAAGGGCCTCAAAACTAGGCCCTTCGTGTCTACAATTCGACGAGAAAACTTAGAAATTTTATTAACAACATAATACCAGTGGCTATTGCTATGATGATAAGCACAAAACATTTGATATTACACAATCATTTGGCCATTGCACACCTTGTAATCTGGACTGAATATCAGCTGGGTATATGTATGGTGTGAAGTTACGTTGTCATGACCCGCTCATCCTGATTCTTGACAATCAAACTGTATCATGCATCATTTCGGGAATCATTTAAAAAAAAAAAAACATCCAAGAGTATATTAGTGCTGTAGTTATTTTCATTTTGAAATGGTTATTTTGTCATCTTTCGGTTGTGTCAAAATAATTATCCGTTCGTTTGTCACGTTTGTTGATAACTGAATTATGCTTTGAAATTTGATCTCACACTTCGGATGATATAGACATTACCCCCCCCCCCCCCCCCCCCCCCCCCCCCGTCCGATCTGCACGTAGAGAAATCTCTACGTAAGGATCAGTGCCCCACCCCGCCGCCCTCAAATAGTGCCTGTATCAGACATAATGTGGTGTGGTGTATCCAAAATGTAATGTAATATATGCTTAAAAGTTACCCCATTTACCCTTTTCATAAGACTAGATTTTAGTAGCACCTTGTCAAGTGAGAAGGCCACCTCCTCCCATTTAATCTGATTTTAACTAGGTATGTGTCGAGTTAGTTCGTTTGAACAGTGAGTCGAACAGAGTGCTTTGTACCATGCACTTGTATCCATACACAGTATCCAGGCCTGACAGCTACACATAATTATGTAACTCAAGCAAGATCACTCGTGGACGAAGTTTTGTTGAGCTCTGTACCAAATAGTGGCACGTTTTTCTGCATGTTGCCCATAAAGATTTCCTTTATGGCCGAACGAAATTTGGGATAATGCGCTGCGTAGATGAAAGGGTTAATAGATGAGTTGATAAAAGTAATCAAATTAAGACTCTGGCGAACATGGATGAGGCTTCCTTGTACGTAGGCTACATGCGACCCATTGAAAGAAAAGACAATAAATGCGATCTGACTTGGAGCCCAGCACAAAATAAAGATAATGACCACAACCAACATCATTTTGATGATACGATTCCGAGCCAGGATGTGAAAAGACTGCTTTGAACTCTGAGACATTGCTCCCTGCAATCGACTGGATTGCAGATGCAGTGAGATGGCCATTGTTATCTGGGAACCCATCAATAATATTGTAGGGATCACCAGACGAATGGCAAAATTTATGCTGGTAATGATACTTAATCCATAGGATTCAGAGTCTGCTGGTGCGCAATAGATTGAGGAAAAGACATCAGTAGAAAGAAAGAGTGAAAGAAAGTAGTAGCAACATGACAAAATCGAAAAAAGCCATACTACTATAATAAAGACGTAAACCCTGCGTTTAGTGAGGAAGTCCTTAAAGCGCAGAGGATAGACAACCGCTGCTAGGCGCTCAAAAGAGGCTCCCACTAGGATATAAGTCGACGAAATGACACAGATCCAAGACAGGAAACCAGTGAAAATGAATGCGCAGTAAACCCTACCTAGTAATGTATAAGCCACTTGAAGTGCTCTTGGAACTGGGATATTGAGAACTGATGTCAGCATGTCAGAGACGGCTAGAGCCCCTATGAAAATGTCTGTCGAATTGGTGGTGGATTTACGAACTTTCATGACAACGATAACCAGCAGATTACCTAGAATACCGATCAAAGAAATGATTAACTGAAGGCTGGTTACCCATGTCCAGGAGAATTTTTGCCATACCCAGATAGTTGTATCCAGGGTGAATGATTCTGTTGATGATTGGCCTGTAGAGACATCGCTAGCCAACTCGCTCAGGTAATCTTGAATGGTTTGTAAGTGATGGGATCCATACCAACTTGATGGACTTGTATACTTAACATCTTTCGTTAGTGATGACGGAGAAGAGATTTCGGCGTTGACTGCAGATGATGTAAGCAGGAGGGTAGTCGGGACAATGACGGAACTCCTCTCCGAAGTGTGTTGTTGCTCCTCTGCATCAGATGGACTAGTCAATGGGGATCTGATTGTTGTTTCCTCGGAAGAATTAACTACGATGACCAGAAAGAGTAAGATGATACGAAGCATTATTCGTAAACCACTTTGTTGAACTAATTTCTTCATTATTTCTATTTCTCGTGAGTTTTTGATAAATCAGTTAATGGAAAGCAACGTTTTAATTTTTTTCAAGCCACAGAAACGGGTGTGTGTTTACCGGCGATTCTATCGCAGAGATGAAAGGACCTGCGTTCTATAACGCAATCTTTTATATGCACCTGTGGAAGGATCTGCATGAGGAAAAAAAGTATAATGAAAAAAGGGTCTACACAAAATCACTTATTTGACTAAGTCGTACAAAACAACTTTAGGAATTACTGATTTAACACAATATAAATTTTAAAAAATAACAACAGAAGTGTGAAGGAGTACGCGCAATAAAACTGACACTCCATCTTGAAACTTAGACGAATCATTATGTAACATCATTCTAATTTTCGGAGAGCAGCTTTTTAAAAAAGAAATCATTACGTTTATTAACTTCCAAAACAAGCGCAGAAAAGAAATGAAATGGTGAGAGGAAGAATACAAAAATACAAGAAGTATATGCATAAAATAATGTATATCTGAATAAGTAAAGGGATTTTTTTAAAACTGTAGCTTTAATCACCTTGTTTAAATTTAAGGAAGGTAAATTTTTCAATTAATCTATAATAAATCAGCATTTCAGCAATTAGGAAACTTCAAATTGACACACAAGCTGAATCGTATTGTCGCTTTTTGTTCTATTGTCTGCGTTTTTATGAACCTACTAATCAGTCATGCAGTCGATACACAAATTCTTCGGTTTATAATATAAAAATGTTTATATATCAACAAAACTATAAGGACAAAATAAGAGGGCCTCGTAATTCGTATTTAGGTCGATGAGAATTAGTGGTAAAAAGAAGTACATGAAATACAACTTACCTTTGATAAACTGAAAAAGATATCTTGTAGAGTTGATGTGACCAGGTTGGGGTAGAAAGTATCACAGTTACCTTATTCGCTTCGTATATGTAGCAATACGATCACCGGCGTGCCCGCAACACCCATCCACACACACACACCCACCCTCGCCCAAACCCACACACCCCATTTTTTCATACCAACACAACACTCGTGAATAGCGTAGGTATAGAAGCGCGCGTGAAATGCCATGGTTAATAATCTCTTTCCCTCGAGATCTTACAAGGCCTCAAGATATTCATTGTATACTTTCGTGGCAACTCTGCTCTACCGCTTTTCATGGAATTTAAACACCTATCTACTTTGAAAGATCTTTTCATGAAAAAAAAACTTTCTCTCTCTGATGATTTACTGAGTCACCCATCTGATTACATACATTACAATTGTACAATAGTCATTTTCGCTTACTATCAAAGATTGGAGGAGGAATCCTCTTTGCACATCCATCTCTTTCTTTAGGGTGACACATCCATCACTTTATTTTCATAACATGAAAACTGATAACATTTGTATTTATGTATGTTATAAAGGTATCGAATTATTCAGACGTACAAAAATCTTTGAAACAAAAAATCAGATTAAGAAAAAAACAACTCTATAAACTATGTACTAAATCGTAAAGGGCTATTATTTGCAATCATATCATTTTCCGTATTAAAGTGTATTATAGCGGCATCAAGTATAATTTCTGAATTAAAGTTGTCAACTTTTTTTTTTCGAAAGCCTTAGGAGAAAAAAAATCAGTTCCAATGAACTGTTAGTCAGTTACAAAAATAATAATAATAATTTCGACTGTCATGACAAATGAAAACAGTTTGAATTGATATTTTTCAAAATCAATAGCTTTAGAAATTGATCTCTTTCATTATTTCCTCGCGACCGGAGGGGAACTTTGACAACACTCTATATGGAGCGTGTTGCTAATTAATCATTTCTCTTTTTCGCTTAAATAAACTCCTTTTGCTGCGGTATGACCTTTTCGACTTTCTAACACATGAACTCGGTTCGCTTATTACTTCTTTACCGTATACAAAAACATATACCAATTCATGCATGCGCATTCATAACGCTGCTATTTTAATAAGGAATTATCAGCAAACGCGATGGAAAGGTTTAATCATCTGTTTTACTTTTTTATGGAGGTTAAAGGCACTTGTAATCCTATTAGCGGGAAAAGGTGCCTCATTCAGTCACTCTAATCATGCTAATGCTTTTTTTTTTGTTTTTAATGTTTGTGTGAGTGTGTCCAGAAGACCAGCTTGACACGTCAATGTATACTTTTAACACAACAAAGCATTAAGCAAAACAATATTATTGCTGATATATATATATATATATATATATATATATATATATATATATATAATTTGTGTTCCCAAAAGGCAAGATCTAGAATAGAGAAAAGACTATATTTCTATAGGAAAATCTATATATTATATAGATGGAGAAGGTCTACAATAATATGTATCCCCTTTCAGGTTGAGTTTCATTTCTTCGTCACTGTGTTTCATCCCCATTAAATTACCTTGCATTAGGCTTTTTTCAAACTTTTCAATTAAAATAATGTACTAGTATAATTTGAAGTTTCCAATAATCACAATTGTTAATTTTAATAATCAAAATTTACTATTTCACTTTAGGAATTTTCGTTTGGTGGTTTGTTTGTTTGTTTGTTTGTTTGTTTGTTTGTTGTTGTTTTTGTATAACCAAACATCATAACACTTCGGAACATTATTTAAGTGCTCTAGAAATGTAATTCATTATCACTTCTTATTATGATAAAATCCCAAAATCTTATAAACGGGCGATCAAAAAAAAAATCAGTGAGATAAAGTGAAACATATGAGTTTACCAAATTACCAAAATAAACTAATGATAAAAATATTACTAAAAATTACTATTATTAAAACTTTAAAATAAGTATAGTGGTCGATCAATCGGAATCTATTCAAGTCAAGACAAAAGATGCGATCGTCAGGAAGAATGGAAAATGAATCAAGAGATATGATGGCCCTGAAGTAAGCTCGACAGAAGGTCATGTGCGACGTGAATTTCGCGGCTTACTCTGCGTCCCAGTCGCGAAATTCATGACCCGAACGGGAAATTCATGACCCGGAATGCGAAATTCATGACCCGGAATGTGAAATTCGCGACTGGGACGCAAAATCTGCGTCAAGGGTCGCGAATTTCGCAACTGAGATGTAAAGTTGGCCGCGAAATTCACGTTGCACATGACCTGTTGTCGAGGTACTTCCGGGCCACCATAATAAGAGAGTCCTTGGAGCTATACATGGTTCTCGCCAGTACATAACACCCATGGTTCTAGTACCGTACGTAAAGGGTTTCAGACAAGGAAGAACCATGTGTGAAATTGCTGCACCATGCGTGGCAACAAGGGTAAAAAATATTGGAGTATATATATTCCTAACAATGATGATAAATGTCACAGATTGTTTTGCTTTTTGGCAATGTATTTTTACTTTTATGCCATTAGTAGACAACTCCTGCTTACCAAGAAGTATTTTTCATCCCTTTACTATAGCATATACTGCCGCCACACCTAACTTTAGGTGTTATTCCGTAAAACTTTCGAAACTTCTGCGCAGAGTGTGTGGATTTTTTTTCTAGTGAGAACCCTGGAGCTATACACTGGCGTACTGAGAGCAGTCCTCCCCCCTTCTCCCCGGTTCTCCCTCCCCCCTAAAGTTACGCTAAACGGGGGGGGGGGGGGGGGAAGAAAAGGAAAGAAGAAAGTGTCAAATTATTTCATGACATTCGGCAATTAAGAGACGCCAGCCCCCTCAAATATGTTGGCTCATTACGCCACTGGCTATCAAGAAAGTTTCACAGGCCATCCAGAACTAGATTTTCCTTCAAAGAACTATTTATTTTCCTTTGGTTACAAATTTTCAACACCTCCTTGAGCTGCCACCGGATACATTTCTGCCTGAATAGGGACATGCGGCCAGTTTTCAGATCTGACCCTGTGGGCATTTAATTTACATCTGCGACATTAAACCTTCTGACACGGATACTGGGTATCATCCCGGTATCATACTCTTGTCGTGTTGGGATCGGATTTATTGTTTAGTTCTTCCAGCATAGAGAATACGTATGAAGACACGGAGACTCAGAGTCAAAGTATGAAGTTAACATTTATTCAGTTGAAGATCAAAAATATGAACAGAAGTCTAGAGTAAGTCTGATGGTGACTGTACTCTGATGTAGTCTTGAATGTAGTCTGAAGTATTCTGAACCAGAGGCGTCGATCCTGAGGGGGGGGGGGGGGGGGGCAGGGGGGCAGTTGCCCCCCCAAAAAAAAAATTTCGGGGGGGGGCAAATATATCATTTTGCCCCCCCCCCCATAATTTCCCAACCAAAAAAAAAAAGAAAAAAGAAAAAAGAAAGAGAAAAGAAAGGAAAAGGGAGGAAGGAAGTGAAATGAAAGCGTAAAACAAGAAAAAAGAAAGAAAGTGGGACACTGGGAAGCGCTCGCTCGCTTCGCTCGCTCGCATTTAGGTATCTTAACTAATGCCGATGATAATTACTATTCTTATGAAAGGAAATCGGTTTGCATTTTGTGTTTCTATCTAATGTTATACTATTCTTCTACTCATAGGAAGTAATATAACCAAACAAGATATCACTCCTAGAGATCGAGCTGCCAGTTGACCTATAAAAATAGATAAACTTTCAGGAGATAACGGCCTGGATTAAAAAAAAAAAACCCTCAAAACAAAAACATATATTTCGTTAACTCGCTCGCTACTCTCATTGGTAAAAGCTAGCTACAAGATGATTTCGGGCAGCAAGTAGCTTATCATAACAGCGAGATTCCAAAATATTATTATATTTGGGCAGCAAGGTGATTGACAAAGATTTTGGGACGAATCCATATAATTTTGCCGGAATCGGTCGTTGGCTTTGCTCGCTATGGTAGAAAGAGAATGGATTCGGACTGCAAGCGAGGTAGCTAAAACAGTTTCATATTCGGCACACAAGTGATTGGATGTATTATTGAGATATCATACAGGCATGACAGGTTTATTCTGATGATAATTGTAATAATAATATTCCGTTCTTGTATAGTGCATATCACATTTTTATCACATTATTATGATGACGAAATAACACTTCTATCATATGGAAAAGGGTATATTTTTTTCTCGCTCGCTGCACTCGCTCGTTTCATATTGATGGTTTTGAAAAGCAAACGAATTCGGTGAGATGAGACCGAATAGATAATGTAGATGTTTCATTGGCTCACATCTTAATTTACCGAAGGGTTTACTACATCTACCATAAAAGAGTGTGTGCTTCCTCGCTCGCTCGTAATATTAAAAAACAGAGTGGTTTGGGGGCAGCAACAATGGACCAGCGATGTGACAAAATAGAGTTCATATTTGGCAGCGAGGTAACCATATATATATATATATATTAGGTATCATTTATGTCTATATGATAACTAAACCCTTCTCTCATTACAACAAATTTGTTATTTTTTGCTCGCTCGCTTCGCTCGCTCGCAAAATCGAAAAAAAAAGGCAAGATGGTTCACATAGCAAGTTGCGTAATTTCCCCAAATTGAAATATATGTATATATACATACATATATGTGAGGGTGTGTGTGTGTGTGTGTGTGTGTGTACAAATACGTATACACACACACACACATATATATATATATATATATATATATATATATATATATATATATATATTATATATATATATATATATATATATATTATATATATATATATATATATATATATATATACGATCAGTAGCCGTGGGTTCATCTCCACTTGGTCGTCTTGCCCCCCCCTCCCCCCCCCCCCAATCCGAAAAATGGATCGACGCCTCTGTTCTGAACTATTCTGGTTCTCTCATTGGAGTCCTGAAGTGAACCCCTTTTATAATGGGTAAACCCTCTATTGGGAGTTGGTCAACCTTGAGCTCTTGACCAACGTTATAAATTTTACTCAGTATTGGGGGAGTGGGTCAGTTATCTGGCAGGAGTGATGTAGTGAATAAGAAGACAATAAAGTGACCAGTGCCTCATAGCTTTAGTTGGAAGATGTATGAGTAATATTTTCTGAAGAAGAGTGAAGTTTGTAATCATTTAACCTCCTGTTTTACTTCCTGTAGAAGTATTGATTAAGTAATTATAGAAAATGTGAAATTGGTCTTATTATCACATAACACTCTAATGAGTGTCTTGTAATCATTGTTTAATAATATCATGCACAAGTGATGCATTTTATGATATCCATCAGGTGAAAGTATTCTTTTTAAAAGGTGAACAAAAGTTGTTCGTGAGGCGCCTCAACCTTTCGGGCAGCAAGCACTCTTATTCCAGCAGTTTGTCATATTGATATTTGGTCAGCGAGGTGTCCGACTATCCTCGAATTCTACAGGAAGATGTATGCATACATTATATAAATCACCACTGTGGTGACGAATCTACGTTTAAAAGATTTTTTGTCGGTCACTCGATTCGCTCGCTCGTAGAAACAGAATGTTTTCGGACGGCAAGCAAGGTGCCCAGATAGAGGCAGATATAGGTGATCGAATATATTATTTAAAGATTTTATCGGCGTATAGCGTATTTTGATGACGAATTAACACTTCTACTACGAAAAAGAGTGTATTTTTCCGGGTGGCCCGTATAACAGGATAATAGGATGGTTTCGGAAAGGAAACGAATTCGTCAAGCGAGGTGGCAAAATATAATTTATATATCTTTTAAGCCCATGTTTATTTTGTTGACGAATTATCACTTGTAATATGAATATATATATATATATATATATATATATATATAATTTTCCTCGCTCTCTACGCCCGCTCGTACAATATTTACATTGGGTTTGGAAATCAAACCAATTCGGCAAGCGAAGTGACCAAATATATAATTTAGATATATAGGCCCATTGTGTATTTTGATGACGAATTATCACTTCTACCATGAAAAAGAGTGTATACTTTTCCTTGATCGCTGCGCTCGCTCATCATACACGACGGTTTCAGAAAGCAAACAAATTCGGCGAGTGAGCTGAACGAATATACATATAATCCTACATGTATTTCTAAGTATCTCATAGGTCTAAAGCTTATTTTGATAACGAAATAACACGTCTTCTACTGTCGACTTCTGCTCGTCAATATCTAAAACATGGTTGTTTCGGAGCAAACATTTGGACCAGTGAGGTACCAAATTAGAATCACATTTGGCAGCGAGGTGACCAAATATCATCATTTCGTATAGGATATGTTTTGATGACAAATTAATACTTCTTTCAAAAGTTGTTATCTTTGTCTCGCTCACAATAAAAAACATCAAGGTACATAATCTAGCGAGAAGTGTAATTTTCCCCAAAATCAGAAGAAGAAAAAAAAAAAACCACGCTGACCTCGAGGCAAGGTATAGTTCGCGCTTCGCGCTAGTGGTGTGCGCCTACATTAAAATTTTCTTGGTGTGTGTTTCAGCCCCCCCCCCCTCCCCACTTTCTTCTTCTTCTTCTTCTTCTTCTTCTTCTTCTTCTTCTTCTTCTTCTTCTTCTTCTTTTTGCAGGAAGGACCCGTGGAAAATTTCACGTGTGCTCGACATTATTTTGCGAAAGATTCTTGAGTGCGACTCAGGGGAGACATTCCACAACCGATATATCGATACTCGCCAACCGAGTATCGATATATCGGACTTCTACTTAGTATTTTTTTTGGCATACTGGCAGTACTCGCCGCATACATGTACCTAACCCTAACCTAAACCCTAAGCCAACCCTAAGCCAACCCTAACCCTAACCCTAATTCTAACCCTAACCCTAACCCTAAACCCTACCCTAACCCTAATCCTAATCCTAAGCCCTAATTCTAACTCTAAAACCTAGACTAAGTAAAGTAACAGTTAGTCTACCCTAACCGTTAGTCACGTACGGTTTTTTTTTTCAAAGTTTCACCTTATTTTCCATTGAATGAATTTTTCATTACCCAAAACATAGCCTTAACCATCACCCTAACCCTAACCCTAAACCTAAAAAAAAAAAAAAAAAAAAAAAAAATGTAAAACAGAAGGCTTGAACCGGGGGTCCTGAGATTATGAGCCACAAGCTTTACCAAAAGACTACAAAACATTACATAACTATATGTGGAACTTACACAATATATCTTTGACTAAATAAACCGTAGTGTGGAATGTCTCCCCTGTGCAAAGAGATTCCTCCGCTTGGCGAAGAACTGCGCTTGCGCGCAGAAGGTAGGCTGACGTTATCGATGGTTCTGTCTGAGGTTGGGAAGAATGAAAGACAGAATTGAAATGAAGAGAAATCTTGTGATTTAGATACGGGTCAGCATGACCAAAGTCAAGATCTGGGATGAAACTCGTCTTCCCCAAGAGAATAAGATCCGTGAGTGCAGTCGACATCGCAATGGGCATCAGGGAATGAAGCCTCCTGCTTGATGGAGGCCCCGGGGGGGGGGGGGGCCACTCTATGTACAACACTGTAACCATGCGCGTGCACAAAAACGCGGAATAAGGGGTGTTTTTTCAGGCAGAGCACGGATCCGCGCGGATCCGCGATAAGGGTATCAAAATCGCCGATTTGAGAGAAAAGGGGGGTCTTTTCAGCGCTAAATCCGCGCTAAGGGTCATTTTTTGCATAATCTGAAGTGAAATAAAAATGTACCTAATCCTAGTTAAGGGTATGCTGGAGAGAAAAAATCCTAGTTAAGGGTAGCTTTTTTGAGCTCCGCGAATCCTAGTTAAGGGTACTTTTTGAAAGGGTGTGCACGAGCATGGTTACAGTGTTGTACATAGAGTGGCCCCCCCGGGATGGAGGCAGGCTGGAAATAAAATGCGGACCTCGCAGAAAAGCCTATCAGTCACGGACTGCTCAGGTGTCATAATGTGGACCATGTACCTCCCAAACAGTATCAAAGGTCCGTTTTCTTGGCTTACGCACCACCCCCTCCCCCCCTTGAAAAATCCTGTCTGCTTTTTACAACTTAAATGTAAATTTTTGTCCATATAACATCTAGATATGATATTAATTAAACCATGGATCTTATGTTCTCATAAGATCCATGATTAAACCATCTGTGGCTTGCATTATTGTGAAGTGGTTGTTACAAAACACCCCCTCCCTCCCCCCCCCCCCCCCCATAATGTTGGGGGTCGAGCCTCTTTGACAGTGCAGTACGGTACATGTAAATGAATAGGAAAGGGAATTTCCCGGAATACGGGCGTACGTCATGCGATGTTTGCTCGATGTGTGCATGTAGGTACGGTAGTAGCTAGGTACTCAGACTGCGCAAGACGGGAAGACGACATCGACAGTGTTCTGCTCCTATTTGAATTCTGAATTTTCTCCAAAATCTGAGCGTAGATACATGTACATGTTAATACTGGAATGCCGCTTTAGTCTAGAGCCAAAGTCTAAAGAGCAAGGTCGTACGGTAATATAACTACTTGTTGGTCTGTGCTATATATTTGACATTTTCTCAGTTTGACACTTTGTTGTGGTTGTGTATCAGTTGATTGTTGCCGGTGTGGGTGATGTGTGCGTTAACATGTCATCAGGAAGTAGTCCTCACTCGTAGATCTTGAGGCTGAGTAATGGTGTATGACATTTCTCGTGGTGAACAGTGGATAGGTTTTCCGGCTATATTGTGTTTTAAGACAGACAGAAAATACACTGCACACAAATTGCCGAACTAGTGAATAGGTCCTGGGGGGTCACTCTCCACATGGCCTGCTATGGCATGCACCCGCGTCCAGAAAAAGCGTTGAAAAGGGTCTCGCTTCATGCACTCAGGTATCGTCGACGTCTTTGGCAAAAAGGGTTGCTTTTCAGCACCATTCGCTGGTAAATCGCCTCTTAGGGTAGCCTTTTCTCACTCTTATGCCATTTAGGGTTGCTAATTTGGTTATGCAGATTATGCCATTTAAGGGTGCAAATTTAAGTAGATCTACACCATTGAGGGTTGCAAATTTGGGCAAATTTGAGCAAACCTACGCCATTAACAGGTTCCAGCATTTATAGAGAGTTACAAAGTTATGAATTACACAGCGCACCTGATGATGGTAGACGGGTTGATGTCATAAGTAGATCTGGTAGATCACGCAAGCAGATTTCCTATACGTGCTAAGCTGTGCTGTGAATTCTCAGTTTTAACTGTATACTCCCTGACACTAATCCTCTTCATCGCTCAGCCTAGTGAGTGTAGGAAGCCTGACCAAGAAGATACAAGTTTAATGAATGTATGTATTTTTCATCACAGTAACTGGTATGGATTCCATTTTTTTCAAGTTTTGATAAAATTGGTAAAAGGAATGGTAAGTGAAGCATCAGTTAGTCAAGGAAAGCAACATTTTCCACTTGCATTCATTGATTAAGGCTAAAAGATGGCTATTCAAAGTGGCTAAGAGAGGTGTCCTTGAGAGTAATCATGTTAGTCCCACTTTCAATAACTTTAAAAAATGGAATTTATACCTGTTGTATTTAACATCAATTTAACGTCAGTCATCAGTATGGTATCAAATTAATTGATTTCAATGTTTACGCCACTTAGGGTATCAAATTAGGGGATTTCCCTGTTCATACCACTTAGGGTGGCTCTTCTCATGGGTTACGCCATTTAGGGTTGCAAATTTGGTTAATGTAGTTACGCCATTTAGGGTGCATTTCTGAGGTTGTCGGACAAGGGTGGGTAGCAGGTCATTTGGAGAGTGACCCCCCCCCCCCCCCCCCCCCCCGGGAATAGGTTACCTTTTCCATGCATCTCTTTTGTTCTCGGTGCGAAATGACTACACACAACTCTCCATCATCGCGACCTGTCTCTCAGACACAATTTTCAAGTGGACAGAAAATGCTCTGACAGCCCAAAACAAATCTTGCTTCATCAAACATTATTTTTGGCTATAGTATGATAACCAAATCTCGCCAAGGCGATCCAGCTCTAACTTTGATTATCTGGGTTTCAAATTTGTTTCCACCAAAGTGGGGCGGGGTTTCGAGTATGTCATACACTGCACTCAGCTAACTAGTTCGCTAGCTATGCATGGCACATGCGATCACTGTCAGTTAATTTGCAGGTCATGTACAGTTTTATTTCATCACATGATAACAATTATGATTGGCCAATCAAGTCGCTGACATGCGAACGCGCACAAAAAAATAGATGAATCACAGAGCAGATGGTGCAGGCCTTAGCGCTGACTTCTGACCATGCGCATAATAAACGAATCAAAATGTAGGCCTAGACTAGACGGTGACTTCTTTCTGAACTTGTGCAAACTTCTATTGGGTGTAAAGTCATGAATGAAATTGACAAGCCACGCACCGCATTGCTTTCCCCTGTCCCGGCTGAGGACAAATTCCACGGCGATGTATGAAATACTAGTACACTAGCTGAAGCAAATCCCATTAGAGGAGTAGCCAACCAGCTCTACTCATCGAAATTGTCATCAGCTCAGCGATTTCAGAGTTTGGGGGTTTTTTTGTGCAGCTGTTGACAAATTCGAAATCAGTAGGGGCTGGATAACTAACTGAATATTGATTTATTTAGTAAACAGCTAAATAAAACAAATTCAAACTCGATATCATTTTGATTTATTTAGTCCATATCTAATTATGAGTGGATATCTAACCAAGAGGAAAGAAATCCACTAAATAAGTCAGACTCAGTATTATTTTGATTAATTTAGTCAATATCTAATCATGAATCTAACCAAGAGGGTAGAAATCCACTAAATAAATCAAACTCAAACTCGATATCATTTTGATTTATTTAGTCGTCAATATGAGAGGATATCTAACCAAGAGGAAAGAAATCCACTAAAATCAATTCATATCGAAGTTTTCATATTGTCGTATTGAAGTGTAGCTTGTCGTGGAATTTGTCACCATTTTCTTCCATTAAGCCCACTTTTCCCTCCTCTTCAAAACCACGCTGCAAGAGTAAGCTATTTACTAAATAAAGCAATATGTGATATCGTGCTTTCTCTATATATTGGTCGTGGAATTTGTCTCCACTTACTATAGAAATTTACAGTAACTAACCTGATATTCCATCAACCCCACTTTTCCCTCCTCTTCACGACCACTCTGCCACTTTCAGACAGTAAATTAATGCACTAAATAAATCTATATATTTCAGATTGAGGTTTCTATAATACCATTCGTGGAATTTGTCACCTCTTTCTCAAGAAAATTAACGGTAATTAACCTTATATTCCATCAACCCCACTTTTCCCTCCTCTTCAAAACCACTCTGCCACTTTCAGACAGTAAGCTAAATCTATATACTTTAGATCGAGGTTTCTATATATTAGTCGTGGAATTTGTCACCAGCTGTACAAAAAAACTCTGAAATCCCATAGCTGGTGAAGACCATAGACAGTTGGGTTGAGACTCTGTGTGTGTGTGTATGTGATAATATTTTGTTCACATAATCGTAGAGAGTTCGTGAAATTTACAAGTCAGAGATCTTCATGCTGGAAATGTACAAGAAGGCTGTAAAAAGTATGTTTGTGGAATTTCTGATCACCTGTAATTAACAAAGATCACTTGTTCAATGAATTATTTTAAGCTTATGAGAAGGCCTGGGGATCGGTCCTGGGGGGATATATCTCTTTGAAGCCTGTACATCACCCGCGTAAACAAAAACGTAGAAAAAGGGTTGTTTTCAGCACCGGGCGGAGAACCCGGGGATCCAGGTAAGGGTATCAAAAACAGGTAAAATCAGAAAAAAGGGTATCAAAATCAGGAAAATCCGGGAAAATGTTACTTAATTAGGAGATAATGATGCAATCCTTGCATAAAATCCCTGTTAAGGATATAAAAATATCAGAGATGTAATACATTATTTCCATCCTACTTTAATCCCCGTTTAGGGTGCTTTTCAAAAAGTGATTTACGTGGATGATGTACAGGTCTCAATGAGACATCCCCCCCCCCCCCCCCCCCCCCCCCCCCCCCCCCGGGATCGGCCTTGAGAGAAAAGGAAAGAGAAGGTGCTTTCACACTTACCTGATCAAGAAAAATACCTGTAAACTACAGTAACTTTTTCAGGCCCTAAAATACCTAATGATTATTTCGTGCTTTCACACCTCCCTGAAACAGACCTTCACATGAAAGTTCTATTACTTATAAGCATGTGCATAAGGCCCATAGAAGTTCTCGTAATTTGTTTTTACATTACATCAGGAAATATACCTGCGACCTTTGAGAAAACACCTGGAACTAGAGAAAGTACCTACTGAACGTCAGGTATTTTTCTTTGGGGATATTACTAGAACTTTCGTTTCACACTGGCAAAATACCTGGTATTTCTGATCGGGGTAGAATGCTGGATCAGAAAATACCAGGTATTTTTCCTGATCGGGTAAGTGTGAAAGCGCCTAGAGAGAAAAGGGGACAGATAGAGGGAGTGATAGCAAGAAAGAAGCGCAGCTTCAGCGTTGATCAAGAATCGCACTCAACTCTGTGTCTTTGGTTGAGACTAGCCGTCATATCAGGTGAAAAACTGTCCCCCGTGGAAATTTGTCACTGATGACTTATTTCACGATAATGCCAGTTTTCCATATGGGGTGTTATGTTTAGCTAGACAGAAATGTCTGATGTGAGGAAATAACATTTGTCAGCCTTCCCCATAAAATCACGAACATATGATTAACCTGTTGAATGCTATGCCCGAGATAACTCTGGCTATAGACTGGAAAATGCATGTCATACCAAAATAAATTTGTGCTTAATGGGTTAGTAGTAGCCACATCTGCCACACTGCCTACAGTGGAATTGAAACAACTGTAGTTACAAGAGACTGCATGAGGTGAAAGCAGGGTAACCACTGTCCAGTCAGTCAGTCACCAGATGTCCCATATTTTAAGGGATTATCCTGTATTCCAACCATTTGCTTCGGCAGAAAAGTTTCAAGTAATCCTATAGCTATAGTGACTGATAATCACCCTTCGTTTCCCTTTGCAAAGAAGACAAAGTGTAATTATCAGTAGATCTATAGCAAGCAATACATTCCCCCTCTCTTACAGTGATACATGTATATTCCTAAATGCAAGAAAATTTTCATCTGAAACTGAGAGCTATCGAGTATCGACATACATGTTGGTTGCCTGAGAAAAGGCCTGTTCCCCTATTTATCTATCAAATTAAAGAAATATGTTTTAAAACACCATAACCCTTCTAAATCAAAGTACCGGCTTAAAACAAAAGAAGAGTGCATTGAAACTTTCATCAGGTATGAATCAATTTAATTTGTACAAAATTAATGCAGCACCATTAACTAATCCACCAATGAAGCCCCTTCATCCTAAATATTCAGGAATATGAATCCATAAAGCCATCTACATGGGGGGGGGGGGGGGGGGGGGGGGGTTCTGAGGGACATTAATACATGTACCCTTCCACCATAATTAAGAAGATTCCACTGTTGATTGGTATTACTTTTATGGACCCATTAAACAGACTAATAATAGAGTATTTTTTTCAAAAATTTGGCTCACTTGCTTTGTTCGCTCAAAGGTTTGTTGATAACTTAATAGGTATTTTGCCATGCTGTCTGGCTATCAGAGGTCGAGACCTAAATTGTTCCCTATCAGAATTCAGGATCTGGTCACCCTGGGTGAAAGTTTTGGTTTAACCAGTCTGTAGTTCCTACATGTAACCCATATGAAAGGAGCAGAAATTTGTATATTAGGGGCAAGCTTCATCATTTGGTACTCCTATTATCACAGTCAGTTGTTCTACAGTTGATGCAAGCGTGATAAGCAGCAAGTGATTATGATGTACCTGTATAAAGATGGAATTATGATCATGATGAAGATGATGATTATGATGATGATGATGATGATGATGATGATGATGATGATTATTGTTGTTGTTGTTGTAGCTGTATTTATTATTGTTATTATTTTCATTATTATTTTTGTATCACCTGGGCCTGGGAGGGGAAAAGCGAACTTAATTACGGTGACCCTCTGGTCTCTCCTCTCGATATAACTTATTGGGATGTGCAGGTGTATCACTACAGCGTGGTTTCCCCCTACTCTTCTTTAAATAGTGCAAAGGTGTTGACTCTCCTCTACATGGGCCTCCATTTAACATGCTATCTGAAAAAATAAAAACAAAAATAAAGAAAGGGAGATGTTATGAGATATTGAGGTCAACGCCTTAATCAAGACTAGCAGTGAGACTACATGTAAGCGTGCCTGTAAGCAGCGCATGTGAGAGACGATACATAACATGATATCAGTGAACTACAGGAATCTCGTTTCAGTGTTATTTATTAGCTTAGTGTGCCCCATAAGCTAGTAACAAGAATATTTTCCACTGAAACAGCATGCGTCTATGAAACCGGAGGGGCACGATAACAAACAATGCAAGGCTTCAGTCATCTGCCCAGGATGGACTCGTACCAATGATCTTTGGTTCTTTGGTACGGACTGAGCCAACTCGCCTCTTTATAGAATTTTAGAAGGGTGATGATTTAATTTTCAATGGAAGACTTTTTTATGCTTGTTTTTTTTTTTTCATATTAGTCTTCCGAAGGAGACAAGAAAAGCAAGGAGATCTGATACATCCTAGGAGAGATTGGTGAAGAAGATGGAGAGGGGTGGGCCAGCAGTGCCGCAGATCCCTGCAAGACCAACCATCTTTGAATATGCAGAGTCCCTCCCATTCTTTCATGGAAGACTTACTAATACTGAGGTGAGGAGGGGACGTAGCATTTTTATTGATGTTCTTGTAAACAAAACATATTGTAATCAAAATGAATGAATCAATAATCTGTAGGGGAAAAGTATAACTCACTGGTATGTTCGCCGGCATTGTTGGATCTCTGGCGACATTTTCATCAGAATTATTGTTTCATAAAGTAAGTTAAACCACCCTTAATTTTTCTTTACAATGCTTTGAAAACACTATGAAAAGGATTGTAAACGGCTTTTTGAATACGGTAAGGGGTGGGGAAGAGTGGGTAGGCCGATGTATCATTGAGGTCTGTATGATTATATACAGTGATAAATTAGGGAAAGAAAGATGATAGAAAGATGAAATGAAAGAATAACAGTGAAAGACAGGGAGGAAAGATGATAGAAAGCCAGCACTTAGAGAAGTCATGTAAGGAAAGAATGGTATAGATAAATTAAGAAATACATAGGAAGGATAGAAGAAAAGATGAACAAAAATGAAGATGGAAAGGAAGACAGATAAAAACAATTACAAAGAAAAATGGAATTTAAATAAAGAAATAGGTCTACATAGGAAGGATAGAAGAAAAGTTGAAAGAAAATTAAGGAAGACAGAAAGGAAGATAAAAACAAAGAAAAACATAAAGGAACGACAGAAAAGATAGAAAAAACAATATTAGCCTCTATACGGAAAAAAGAAGAAAAATAAAGGAAGGCGGAAAGGAAAAGGCAACAAAGAATGAAATGAGGAAAGACAGAATCAAGGAAAAAGTAGGTCTATACATAAGGGAAAGAGAAAGGAAACTGATGAAATAGGCGAAAAAATAAAGGAAACATGAGGAAAGAACAATATTAGATAGAAATGTGATATCAAAGAATAAAATGTAAAGATAAAGGGTGACAGAAAGGAAGCAGCAAGAAGGAATAATGTGAGGAAATTAAGACACAGAGAAGAAAAATAGACCAATAAAATATTATGGAACACGTACGACAAAAGAAATGATGTAAAAAGGGGAAAAATAAAGGAAACATGAGAAACGACAATATTGACTGAGATCGCCAAACTGAAACAGGAATTTTGTATTTTAACCATTTTGCCAGAATCATCGCTTGAAAGCAACGGGATTTCAATCAGGTATAAAAGATGATTCTTTGGATGGATTCAAAAGAGGTATAAAGGGGAATGAAAGAGAAATACAAAAGTGAAGTGGAAAGATAAAGCTAAATAGATACAGAAACAATAGAAGACATTATGGAAGAAAGAAAGAAAAGAAAAGAAATAAGAAGTACCCTTTTAGTAAAGGGAAGGACTGAGGAGACAAGATAATCTAAGGCGCATGCACTAAAGGTGACAAGAAAACAGAAAGAAAAAAATATCAATTAAAGACAAAAAAGAAGATAGAAGAGGAAAAAAAGGAAGAGAATTAAAGAACTACATAGGAAATGGTATAGAAGAAAATAATGAAAGGGGGAAAGGTCGAAAACTTAGGAAAAGAAAGGTATCTAATAGAAAGCTGAAATGAAAGAATAATAATGACAGACAGAAAGGAAAATGATAGAAAGACAGTACTTAAACAAAGTACATGTATAACATCTAAGGATAGAATCAGATAGATACGAAAGATAGAAGAAAAGATAAAGACGAAAAGGAAAAGGCAACAAAGATGAGGAAAGACAGAGAGACATGATTGCAGAAAGAAAGAAAAGAAATACACAAAGGAGATGCATGTATACTATAAAAGGATATGCAATATACCGTAAGGGGGTAAGGGGGGAGGGGGGTAGCATGAAAGAATAAGCAGCCTTCAACTACCAATCATATGTGTAGTACACTTACATCCTTCCAATTAATGTATCCAAACGAATCGGTCCACCCCCCCACCCGGCAAGCACCCGTGGAATTTCCACGGGTCCTCTGACCACAGCTAGCTTTTATAATGTTGCAAGAGAAAATCCTTCTAAAATGAATAATAGTAGTAAAATCTATGGCAAGCTGATACTGAACGCGTACTTTGGCAACAAGGAAGAAACAATGGGAGCTATCGTCCCCATCCAAATACGCATGCTCATCATTATTTTTCCAACTGAAATTATAACTGACAGTAATTATCATGCAGTGATACATTTTCAAACAAATACATCTTTCGCAAAATAATTTCGAGCACAGGTGAAATTTTCCACGGGCCCTTCCTCCTAAAAGAAGAAGAAGAAGAAGAAGAAGAAGAAGAAGAAGAAGAAGAAGGAGAAGAAGCAGAAGAAGAAGAAGAAGAAGAAGAAGAAAGAAGAAAGGAGAAGAAGAAGAAGATCATTATGCTGATCATTATGATCAACATTCATGTATTCAGCAGATCATAAACCTAAGTTCAGTTCCAAATTTTTGTTCTTGGAACCCCAAATGCACGGAAACATTGATTCGCGGGACCCAAACGTGCTAGCTGTACCCGGCGCTACGCGCCAGGTACAGCTAGTTATTCAATTATTCTTTGTTCCTGTTTTTACATTAATCTGAAATGTAACTGAATGAATGAATCAATTGGCTATTTCAAGTGATAAATCATACAGTACATTTGCATTTCTCAGTAATTTCATAAACTTTTGATGTATTTGTAGCTCACTTGCAAAGATAGCCATAATCTTTTGAAACATGAGATATAGTTTGAAAATGCCATTTTATGGAACCCTATCTTTAGCTCTTTTCTCAGTCAAAGTTGAAACTCTTCCCTAGTCCTGAATTTTTGTAAATGTTTCTAAAAAAAAACGACCACAAACATAAAAGAAGAAAAAGAAGAAAAACACTCTGGCACACTAACCTTGTCATCAACTACACCTACCAGTACTTGTGAACACACATTAAAAGGTCATTCTGGCCTGGAAAATGAAGCTATACTAGCATATACATGTACACACATTAAATCAGTGTTTTAGTGCACTGTAACAAGTTAGGGTTCTTAATGGTATAAAAAATAAGAATCTCCTCTTTCACATGATATACAATCTTGAGTTAATTGTTTTATGCATTAAAAGGAAACTCCATATTCTAGCACTTCAGAGTCTTGATTGCTATCATTTATTGGAATATATACATTTACTGAGTATGGGTTGATATTTCATTACTATTTGTCAAGAATTGTTTTTCAAGTACTTAAATAATAATAATGATGGCTTCTTATACAGCGCCCAGGTCCGTCAGGCATGATCTCATGGCACTATATATGCAAATACAAACTTATCATGTAGATGAAAGTAGGTGATAATCTCATGCAGAACTGCTTTTTTGAAGTTATAGGAGGAAATTCTATATTCAGTCTAGTGAAATTACATACAGTTCCCCCATGTAAATACATGTATAAATTGCATGTTGTTCTTTCCAAAACTATATGTAACTATTCGATATTCTTAAAAATGAAAAATTTGATGATTTTTAGCTTTGATTCATACGTGTGTATGAAAGAGATATCTGTTTTTCATGGAAATGTCTGTGCAGTTATTGGGAATATGGACATAAAGTAAAGAACACAAAAGCCCACATAAACTGCTTTTGTTGCACTGTTTTGGTTTTTCCTACATATGATCCAATTGAAACCAGGAAGATGTAGTTCTTGGAAGGAATCTCATTTAATATCTCTGTGAAAGTAGGTTTCCTGTGCAGGCCGTAGTACTGTATGTCTACACTATTTTGGTAAAATCTTTTCTCTCACCGAATTATCAGAGTACATGCATTATCATCATTGAGGAACCAGGAAGATATAGTTCTTGGTAGGAATCTCATTTAATATCTCTGTGAAAGTAGGTTTCCTGTGCAGGCCATAGTACTGTATGTCTACACTTTTTTGGTAAAATCATGTCTCTCACTGAATTATCAAAGTACATACATTATTATCTTTAAGAGAAAAATTGCCAGAGTTGTTATGTTATGTTTTTTTTTTTTTTTTCATTGCCGTGTTCAACTCTGAAGAAGATCAGTGTCGCAAGAAAAAATATGAGATTGTAATCCCTATATTTGCAGTGTAATAATTGTTCTTGTTTTAGCTAAACTGAGGTATACATGTAATTTGCATGTCATTTGAAAAAAAAAACAAAATTTGGTCTTTCCAAAAAGTTGTGTCATCATACATGTAGTAAGCATTTCATCATGATCTTCCTGCAATCTGTCAGTAAGCTTGTTATACCATCCTATTTCAGAATACTTGATAATGGATTCTTACACTGTTTAAACAGAATGCTAATTTTCATGATAAACATTGATGTTAGAATTATGGTATATGTTTGCCATCTCTGGTTTAGTGTCAGGTCGTAGCAGTGTAGTGTGTCCTGATGTTACATGGACACCATGATGTTCAAATAATCTAAGAACTATAGTTTGTAAACAAAGATCGTAATTTTGTAAAACTTTGCAACCTAAAAGAGCTGCTCATTGAAAGGAATGACACTGTACTTGAGTGCTTGCTTTATGAAAAATGAGTGACAAATAGAACCAAGATGCGACTGCGTGTGCCATATGCCTATATTCAGTTAAGGTTCATGGCTCAAAATTTTCTTGGTGATAATTAGAATGAAAATTTATTCTTACATGTTAATTGACCTTTAACCTACCCACAACCCAGAAGTATCTTCTTAACCGTTACTCCTGCATACCAAAAAGTTGAAATAAAGCTGTAACAACTTACAAAACTAACAGATCTTTAATTTCAAACGTATTGACCTCTATGACCTCTGATCTTTAACCGATGTACCCCCTAATCTAATCAGATTGTCTTCCTATGGTGATACATGCCAGCACCCAGTTTGAAGTTCATGTATCAAACGGTTTCAACAGTATGTATGTATGTTGAAATTACATCAGTTGACCTCTGTGGCCTTTGCCCTTTGACCAATATATATTCCAAAATCTAATCCAATTGTCTTCATAATTATGGTGATACATACTATACTACGGCCAAATTTGAAGATAACACCTCAAATGGTTCTTGAGATATTGAGTTAACAAAAAAGTTGGACAGATGTACAGACGGACAATGGGACAACCCAAAAGCATATTGCCTCTGGCACCACCTTCAGTTGGAGGAGGCATAGAAAAAGTTGAAAGTTGAAACATCAAACTTTCTTAAATTTTCACATGTGCATTTGATACCAGTTAAAAGTTCTTGTGTAGCTTGTGCTATGGAGTCGAGATTGGATTTCTATCATTTTCATCTATATTTGCTCTGTTTTTCTCAAAGGTATTGTGTGAATATTTTTTTTCTTTTCTTGTGGTTTTTCTTTTTGTTAGGAGGACAGAATCTTCAAATACTACTTAGATACAAGAGGGGCCTACCTGTTGAGAAAGAGTAACTCACAGCAGAATACTCTTGTTATTTCTATTGTGTAAGTGCAAGGTTTTTATTAAAAAAGATTGATTAATCAAATTATTTACTTTAACATGTTAGTGTATGTCTTTATGTAGGCTATACATGTAATACCAAGAAAAACACAAATTCTCAGGGAATCTCAGCAGTACTTTTTTCTGCATTTCCCATGTAGAACATAGATGTATTAGTAGTACCAGATGTTAGTTGATATATCAGTGAACAGTATAGTTTCACATGGAATATTGTGTACTTCAGTGAAAGGAAATCCTTGCAGTTGGTTTTTGTTTACATAATGCCAATAGTGAAACTGCTTATGGTCATTATTTGAATATAATAGATTGTCACAGTATTCTTCTTAATTGCTAACTGATTGGTTTTTTGTTTTTTTATGCATTCCATCCTTTGAAAAGGTGCACTTTCAAAAATAAGAAGGGGTTGCTTACAAAATATTGTTTTCCCATCATTTGATTATCAGATTCTACAAAACTGAGCTGATACACCCTAGCATTAAAGATTACCAATATCGCAGCAGAGAACAACCTGTGGGTGAATTTATATGCTTGTGGATAAGCGACAAGGATGTATGGAATTATCATTGTGATAAACTGGAACTCTATTTGAAGCCAAACTGTCAGCTGTAACCCAGGATGATACTTTCTGAGAATCATCACAAAATATCTCAGATATACATCTACTTCTAAATTAGAGCATTGTCCTGACAGTATAATGTATTGCATTATTTTTGTCCTGTTAGGTCAGATCTGTGATTAAAGTTATTAAATGCATGTTAGAAGTATAATACATGTATGAGTACTTTCTTTTATGTTTTTTTATGTACAGGGTTGATCGTAAGAACATCTTTCACATTAAGGTAGAGCAGAAGCATGGTAAAGTTTACATCCTTCAGAGCAATGAGGTTTTTCCATCCCTACAACATCTTATTGAATACTTCCATGCTCATCCCTTCCCAGCCACCAAGCACAAAGACCTCTATCTCACCAAAGCCATCAGTGCTAACAAGTTTTCACCAGCACCAGTTCCTGCCCCTCCACTAGGGGGGCCAGCATCTTCTCTCACCAGCGATGACAGGAGGTCTTCCATTGATGAACGTCCACCCATGCCACTTCCGTCCCCTCTGAACCCATCTCAGAACCCGATCTATGCAGAGTACCGCCATCTTTACTCTCGTGTTGACAAGGTAGAGTCGGATCAGCTGAATCTAATCTTACGACTGTGTGAAGAAGTGGACAAGGAGATTAAAAATGTGAGTAGTATGAAGTGCTCATGTGGTCTCTACATGGAAGAATCCAAGCTCATAGACGGTTGGATGATGCATCGAGATACAGAGGGTGAAAACACAAGAGGGCGTATCTTCTTCCTTGATACGCAGACAAACCAGTCCACTTGGAAACTGCCTTCACACATAGAGATGGAACTCAGAAGAAATTATCCGGAAAAATGGAAGCTGCTTTGTAGGCTGATGAAAGAACCTCTTCATAATTATGACTTTTAGAATGGCAGACAAAGATCAGGCAAGAAATCAATCACTTCATTCTTTCAGGAGGTAATGACCTAAAAAACAGAAACATGTTAACAAGAATGAGTGATAACAAAAGCTTAAGATGGACTAAAATGGAAAAAGCTTACAAACTGTGACTCTACCTTGGTGAAAAGGAAAGCATCTTGCTAATCAAGAACTCCTTTTCTTTTCAGTATTTTGCTTATATGAGTATGCATGCATCAGAATTTAAGAAAAAATGACTCCAAGTTTATGCTTGACTGATTACTGTGGATTACAATCAGGAATATTATGTTAATCAGAACTGCTACTGTTTATATGGAAGGTGTACTTGTAATAATGTACAGTGTAAAGTTTGCCATTGTAGAGTTAGAAATATATATTTTTGTAAGATATTATAAATTTTTAAAAAGAAATTTACTTATTCAGGTGGGTTGAAAATTCAACCAACATCAAAGTTTTACTTATGTGTACAAAATTTTATTGGGATGAAAATATGAATGAAAATTTTAGCAGCACTTGAATTGAACTTCTGAGTCTGAGAGTCAAAACATACTCTTCTAACAGGATGATTAATATAACGATTGTTCAAATCCTGTGCAGATAATATATTCCAAGCCGAGTTAACTTTTGACAAGCATAAGTGTTCAATTTGTAAATGTAACATATAGAATAGTGTCTATCAATACAGGATTTTATCAGTCAGAGTTGAAAGTGGACATATGAGTTATATGATGACAGTAAGCTTTAGGAAGTCTAAAGGTCACATTTGTCATAGCTGGCATTATTACATCACATCCTTTGTGAAATACTGCTTCTTGCAGCCTTGTTCACACACATGACGGGTTGAACTTCCTGTGACAAACTACTGCTTTGACAAACTGAAATAACATGAGCATAATCATTTCTTACATACATGTATGTATTTCATAAAATACAGATCAAAAAATCTGCTTGGGGTGTTGGATGCTTCTAGCTATTTTCTTCCACCCTACTCATACTTTCTTTTTCTTTTATTTTTACCTATTATGGTGTTTTGGGTTTTTTTTTATAGTTTATCTTGTCATGTGTGAACATCAGGGATAGTAATGATGATTGCTGAAATTATTTGATATGGAAGGTTGCACAAATTCCTTTTCATAAATATGCCGTTTTCTAAACATTCTTAAGACTGCAATGCTGAATATTGGTACATTTAGGAATGCTATACTGTGTCAGTGGTGCTAGACAAATAATATCGCATTATTATCTAACGTCTCCATGCGCTTCCAAAGGACTTTGGATATTATTATCATTTGAACAAGAGGCTATTTCTGCTGTACCTCACTACAATGGATAGAAAGTATGAGTAGGGGAAACTTTAAAGTGTATTCTGTAGAGTGGAGAACATGGGTTTGTGTATTGTGTGAAACATCTCTTACTCATCATTGGGAAGGAGCCTGTGGTGCAAAGCCATTAAATTTAATATTAAACTGTGACTGTCATTCTCTATGAACATGTACATGTATTATATACAGAAGATTAAAATAAACTTACTTCTTTTTTCCCCCCACAATACATTTAAAGTTAGCCAAGCCTTACAAGTATTTGGAGTTAGGACTAAATGTCATCATCTTTGCCTGGCCATGCTTTTTATTACATTTTATCATTTAATATATTTTTTAAATGTAGCCCAACTTTAAACATTTGGTTTCTTTTGGTACTGTGTAGAAAAACAAGGAATTATTTAGACGGATGAATCCAGCTCTCAGCAGTTGTAATAAAAGATCCTAGGTCTTATCAAAATGTTACAGAAATAGAATGTCAAGTTGAAGGTGTTATTTTCGTGATACCAGTAATAAATATTTGTTCAAGTGGAATGCTGTACTTGAAAATGGCACTTTTGTTGAAAGTTTGGAATTTCTATAGGAGTGATAAAAAGAGACAGAAGAGCAGGAATGATAAGGAAATGGGAAGGAGAGATTAAGGAAGTAGTGCAAAAGAAATGGTACTGAACTATTTCCACAATGTAGGAATCATGATGTTCTATTCAGCGTTTGGATACATAATTGCCATTTGTTGTCCAGCAGTACAAATATCGGTACATTTGGTAGGTTTTTTAAATAGAAGATATGTAAAGCCAAAGTCAACGATTTACGAATCACTTTTACGAAAGCTATTTCACTCAGAAGAGTTGTTTGCAGAGAGTAAGTTTTATGCGACTGTTGGCTCTATTAGTCAAACTAACATCTATTGCCATGTTAAGAAAGTGTGTCTCTTAGTAAAATCTAAACAGATTTCATTTTCCTTTAATTTACAAGGCAAGTCATTTCATAGGAGCTGGCTCTCGTTACAAAATACCTACCTCTAATATTTAGTGCATGATTTGGTAATACTAAGCCACACCTGACAGGGTTTTAACATTGAATAAGACCCACTGAATTACATGGATTGATTTTCAAGATATTTATTACTCTGGTCATGCCAATATAGATGCTGCAAAAAGTACATTTTTCCTAATTATATACTCTTTGGACCATCGTCTTGTGTATTACACTTGTACATTACTCAATAAATAAACTTTGTAGAAAAAAGTATGCCACTTTATTACATTTACCAGGGGTTAATGGTTGTTTATAACAATTCACTAAAAAGCAAAACATCATGTTTGTCCATATACAGCTATTTTTCTGGAATCACAACCAGGCATTCAGATTTATCCATCGTGAATGGTGATTCAATCCAATCAAAAAGGTATCGATATAACAACTTTTCCTTGCGGTTTGTAAGCACTAAATTTACATTTATTCTGAAGCTTTAAAGAAAATAGGCAATATGAGCTGCTGCATCTGTTTGTTTCCTTGTTCAGTATAGTATTGTTTTGTCTGTCTCTGGGTTTTTGTCATTTTTTCATGTTTGGTTTAGTTATTTTGGAGGGTTTATGTCAGGATGCATGTCTCTGAAGATCCAAATGAAATATAGGCCTAATATGGCATTTTCTGCTTAAATTACTCATCCTCTGACTGAGGCAAAACGTTTCAGTCTAGCGCAACATTTATTAAGTGGCACTGATACATTGAACAGATTCACATTATGTGGTTAGTCGCCTTGGATACCATAAAGTAACTGACCTCCAGACATACTTTGCTGATGCCTGAAAAGGGGTTTTCATTTAACTGGACAGCTTTTATATTTTACATTTGTTATCATGGGTGAATTGAGGGATTTATTAGCATATTTACATACTTTATTATGTCATGTTCATTCTTATGTCGTGTTCTCCTCATCCCAGGGATCGAGATGTTCTCACTGCAATTATTGAAAATGGACCAATGCCCTTTTTAATTCTGACAATTCAATAAACATATGTGACGAAGAAACACTCTTATCATGACCATGATTGAAAAATTGAGAAATGAGAAGTAAATAAATTACACATTTTTTCACTTATTCTGATCTTTGTACAAACTTTTAATGAGTAGTATACAGACATATACATATGCCAGGAGGTTGATCATAAAAGGAGAACATTCTCAGTAATCAATACATCATGTGTACAGTCAGTCATTCAATTCATTCAAAATATTTCATTAGAGAGGACCATCCACATCTGTATCTAAAGGAGAGAAGCACAGCATGAACATAAGGCCTGGAACTCCCACAAAAATTATTTTTTAAAAAGCAATCAAAAACATCCCCTTCCACTGATGATTGTTTTAATATACATTCTTACAGTGCAATAAAAAAGTTAAAACTCTGCACCAGAAAACTTGATTTCATTTATGTATTCTATAAACAGCTACTTCATTGTATTTACTGCAAAAATATCTTCGATCAATACCAGATACTACAACAATGTACAAGATAACAAAACTGGAATTACAGTTTACTGGTACATGTATATATTCTTCCAACCTTACTTCCATTTCAAATTAGAATACAAAGAGACTGCAATGGCAAGACCTGATGAAATATAGAGAACCCTACTAATCAATTTAACAAGCTCTATTTCAATTTCAGAACTGGAATTTCATAACTTGAATACCTAATGACAAATATTATTTTTCTTCCTTATGAAAATTCTTTTTTTTTTATAGAATAAATACAATCAAACTTGAAAATTTCAAGATTCAATCACAAAATATTGTTGAATACATACCCCTCACTATTAATGGAGAAAAAGATCCGGGCCAGTATTCTGAAAATTGTTTAATCTTTTATCTTATCTTCACTCTTGACAATTGTCATAACAAATTTTGAAGGCGAACTTGTGATTGGTTTGAACATGCAAAATTGCACCTATGGACCAGCAAGCAAGTCAAAAGCGTGCGGTGTTATACAAATAATGAATGTTTATGAGTGCAATGGACAGAATATTTCATGAGGTGAAAGATGAAATGATCCATTCAACGAGGCGAAGCCGAGTTGAATGGATCAATAATTTCATCTTTCACCGAATGAAATATTCTGTCCATTGCACGAATAAAAAAAACATTCATTATTTGTTTTATATGACACCTAAAACTAGATGAAATCGCAGAAAATCAATAGCGCTATACGCTAGCGCGCTGTTCGTGGTGCACACTGCAAACGCAAGCGTTTTACGTAGGTAGTGTGCCGGGCTCTCGGCCAGCGTGCAATGGAGCAAATCGCATGGATCCAAAATTGCACGGTAAATGGAGCCACTTTTGCACGATTGATGACGTCATAGTGCAATGGGACAAATGATGAATATCAAACAACCAATCAAATGACAGGGATCTATCTAGGTGTCATATAAAAGCCAATGGCATACGCTATTTCTGATTGTTACGATAATTAAAAACTAAGATTATATAAAGAACAGTTTTCAGAATACTGGCCCTGACAAATTCAATTACAACTGCACATGAAATGACTGCAGTATTTCCACCAATCATTCTTGTTTTTTTTTTGGGGGGGGGAGGAACAAAAAAAAGATTCAACTTTCCTGCAGTAAAAAAAAAAAAAATCTCTGCAGTACTGGTCAGAAATGTATGACACCAATGACAGGTACCCACATTTCTTGTACTCATGAAACTGTAGTAGGGCATAAAAGGCAACACTGATGTATGATTAAAACTGATGCTACATTGGCAAAAATGAAGACATGATACAAAGATTGATACATGAAAAATATTGTTAATCTTGATACATACTAAAAGGGGTAAAAATGATAGGTTAGATAGAAGATTTGCATGTGCTTTCAACCCCACAAAAACTTATTTACAATTCTAATGCATATATGATTTGTTTTTGTACAATCTGTACAATACATTACAAACTATAAAATGTCTTTCTGAAAGATTAACTATGCACACAGACAAAGTGAGTTGTCCAGTTTGAAGAAAAATTAGTTGTACTACATTAAAAAGAAGGCCACAACATGTACATTTTACAATCGCAAGCAAAGATCAAGGTTTTGTGTGATTAATACTCCACTACAAGATAATTAATGACACATTCTATCTATTCATGTTTTTTTTCAGAATTAAACATACGAAACTTTAAAACAAATGATCAATTACATTAATGTTCATTGTACTGTTGTGGTGGCTATTATCATCAGAAATACTTTGTGCTACAAAAAAAATACATGCATAAAATTATGTGAGATAAAATAATGTCTGAATACATGAACATATACAAACAAACAAAAAAGGTTCTAAGCAATATCAATTCCATGTCTTTACATCAGAAGGTAGAGTGTGAGCAAACTGCTACATATCCTGTGATAGAAAATAACAATAATCAGAAAATCACTCCAGGTAAACTAAGTTTGACTGCAGGGGGTAGAACTTTTACATTACAGGGCATTAACAATGGTTGAACAGGCATAACTAAACTGAATATCACTGTATAATCTTCAAACCACTGATTTGCATTACCCATCTAAAAGAGATTGAAATATAGCAATCCCTCCTGAAAATTCCAAAATGAATTAACTTTTCAGAGAAAACATTGCTACTTTTTCTAACACCAGATTCTGGGGTTATAACGACCAGATGTATCTATGAATTAATAAATAAATTTAGATTTTGAATACATTAAATTACATTGGAATACATTTCTCAGGAAAGTGAATAACATTTTACACTTGAAGACTTCGCTGGAGTTGAATTCGGGGACATTTATGACTGAAATTGTCTTCAATATGCATTGCATGCTTGCATTTTTGTAGAATAAGTGAATACATATCACTGACAACTACACATTTGAATTTTCATGAATACTTCGAACAGCTAGAATAGAGGGAGACAAAGTCTAAGACAATCTGAAAATTTTAACATTTGCAAATAACCAACATCATCTATGCATTGTATTCATTTCATAATCGTTATCTCAAGCAATAGACAATTCAGCTTTTCATTATACGCTATCACTGAAATCTGAAGCCAGCTACAAAAGCGATTCAACCTATCAAAATATTTCCCTGCATTTAAGCATATACATGGCTTTGTGTTTGGCAGTGCAACATTTTGGCCACAGTGTCTGTTACAAAACTTGCAAGGTAAGTATATCAAGGCTTAGTTTAAAAGCCTACAGGTAAATTAACCCAATATTGGGTTCAAGCTTAGTTATTATGTGTAACAAGGAGGAAAACTTCGAGCTTGGTGTAATTAGCTTGATTTAAGGAACTTTAGACCAAGCCCAGAGTTACATTAGGTCAAAAGCTGATGTAAACACAGCTTATAATCTCATTGCATGAAACCCACACATTTCATTCTAATGAAATGCAATCTCCATACATCATACTCAAAGACACATATTCTACCAAACTTATGAAGCAATAGTATATCAAGTGTACCAACTCCCAGCAGCAGAATACTTAATGGTGAAAGGTGATTCATGTTTAGAAATAACCAACTAAATTTCAATAATTACACTCTCCTCTTCTCAAATAATCAAAATATCAAAAAAATACATGTTATCTGATATAATATATCACCTGGGTTACATTTCCGAAACTTGACTTTAAACTATTCTTATGGCTTTAATCCTTTAAAACGACATGATTGATTTTCCATTGACATTAATGTGACATGATGAAGATGAAAGGCTTTAAAACAAAACCAGTTTGATTTTACTTGATAGAAAGGATATGTAACAATCAACAAGCTGTGTCATTCCAAGTACATGCAGATAAAAAGAAGTCAGTACTGAAAAACAGAAGGTCGATAACACAGCTCTACTGTGTATATGGGCAAATCCACAACATATGGGACGCAGAGCTCAAAATTTGAAGTCGCACTGTGCCGTTAATTCCAAATAAAAATCTAAAATTACTATAGGGTCTTCTTTTTGTTACAAATAAACGTTTTAAGATAAAAAAATCTGCAGTTCGACCTTCTTACGGAGAATAACATAAACAAAAATTTGCAAATATGGGTCTATGGTCAGGGAAATGTGCTTTAAATACCTCTTATTCTTATATTTAGTCATTTCTCTCAGAATTTTTTTTCATCTAAATGATTTTAATGGATTACTTTAGCAAATTTTGGGTAGTTAACGAGTGAAACACTAATGGAAATATGCAAAATCTACGTTGAATTTAAGTGTAGCATCAGTTACCAACATGCCTTCAGTAAATTTTTCATGGCACTAAAACAAATTATTCAAATTGCTCATTATTTTGCACATCTCTTCCCAGGAACCTAGGTGTAATGTCAAATGAATTACATAATCCTTACAAGTCTGAGACATGATATATACATTTGATTCTACACCATCATTTTCCATGTCCTTTTTGTGTAACATCAGTTACTGACACATTTTCGCTTGCTGTGTGATAAGAAATGCAGTTTGGGATAAAAACTGTCCATGTGTTTCTTCCCTATTGTCAACTTATTTATCTATAGTAATTAAAAGCCGAAGCAAGTGTCATACACAAAACTACAATATAAACAATACCACTAGTACTCTATCTTGGTAACGTCAGTTACCGTGGAATTGCCCATATAGTCTTGAAAAAACCTCAAAACACAACAACAAAATAATAATACTAATTTAAAGTTGAACAATATTCCATACTTGTCTCCATCTATTCTATGAAGTTATCATATTACCCAATACCAATCAATAAAGTGCAAAAGAACAATATGGCATTTGGTCATGCAAAGAAGTAACTGGCACTACACAATGAATGGACATGAAATGCTTGGAGAACTGACAATCCTGAAATGACTGTTCAATGAAAATAACTGGGGGTCGCTACAAAAGAAAACTTATTCATCTGAAAAAAAAAGAAGAAACATAAAATACAGACACGAAATAAAAACAAATGTAGCATGACACAACAGTATACTAGTATTCAGTATGCAATATGCAGACAACTGTACCTACTGTTCTTTCCCAATCATTTATTTGAACTTATCCTGTACCGTTTTTTCATCTTAAATTAGATATCTCTTCAACCTTACTAGTATATAGATGTTAGAATAGATGTTAGAAACATTTCATCGTTCTCCTAAAGCACACAATGTAAGTAAGTAAGTTAACAACTGATCAGATCTGAAATACAACTGGTAAATGCCTTCAAACTTTACTTTGATGAGAGTGAGATATGAGAAAAATGTCCACATGAAAGCTTGGAATCTAAACACAGAGACTGGATAAACAGAACTAGAGTGTGGAATACAGAAAACATCAGATCTTCACGTGACTGAGTACCTGTTAACAACAATATTCTATCACCCTATTTCCCTCTTCTGAAATTTCCAAATAATAACAACAAGCATGTTATAGAGCATTCCTCCCTAACACGCGAAGCTTTCAAAATATCTTAAGGAAAATCGTGCCTTGAAAATATAGCACTAAACTTGGGGTAGTCATAAAACTTTGGTCAGAATTCAGTCCTATATCACCGATTTCGTTTTGAAATCAATACCCTTTTTAATTCTCAGTAACAGTTTTCATTAAAAAGAGCACAGATGATGACAACAGAGTGTGAACTATGGTCAACTTTGAAAACAAAACATTTCTTTAAAAATAAGCATGAATCCAGCATGCCTTTCTGAAAGATTATAAGATGTGGTCTCAACATGAATAAACTGTTATCAAAAACCTCAACATCAAATACAAAAATAAATTTTTAAAACATTTATCCTCACTTTAGCTTACATGCTTTACAGAAACAGTAAGAACATGGAATCAAATTACACAAGTAATTCCTTTCAATGGTGAATGACAATAAACTTCTAAAATACTGGAATACATAACAGCTGATACATTACAACTTGTATGACTGTCAAGTGAATTCGAAGAGAGTAAAGAAGCATTGGGTAATGGATTTCAATATTTCAAGCCTCTTGGCAGACTACGGTAGTTCCAGGAGTAATCAAAGTGGTCCTTTCCTCTCCCTCTACCTGCAGCCCTTCCTCCTCCTCTTCCACCTTGCCCTCCTCCTCCTCCTCCTCCTCCTCTACCTATGCCTTCATCTCGATGCATCTCATCACTCTGGAGTGAAGAATTGGAGACGGCCATCGTGGCACTCCTAAACATTGGGGGCGGTGTTTGCGCCATGTGCCGGGGGTCTGCAGAGAAAGAAATCAGTGTAAAAATGATAATATTGCGTGAATTTACACAAAAAATAACAGAATTTGATGCATGGAGCAACCTTCTGACTTTTCAAATGCATGATGTCTACATATACACAATTTTCAAATAGGCATAGACAACAAAATTATCTTCATGTACTAGTAACAAGAATCCATACCAGGTTTACATGATTTGTCATATAATACTTACTGTTGCAAAATTGACAAGAAGTAGATATCACTTATTTTCCATAATTCACCAAACATTCAACAAATGACTATTATATGAAGGGGGAAAAGAAATGAATCACAAGAAATATAACATTTTTCGCTTCAATGAGCACTGCATGGTAATGACAGGCAAGTATGTATGGATTCACTGCTTGGGATGGTCATGCTTATATATGGAACAAGTTCACTTCATCTGTTTACAACAGTGTCTTCGTATACTAGTCACCAAGAATCCCAATCGAGTTTTATTAATCCACCAAGACATGCAGCTATGCCCTGAAACCAATTTCAAACACATGTATCTATTGAAAGCACAGAAAGGCATGGTATAGTTATACAAAAAGTGAAAAAATAAATAAAAATAAAACATTCACTCAATTTATCCTAAAATTAAATTTAAAAAAAAAAGGAACATTCTAAAACCTGTTTGTAAATCTTATCAAATACTCTATCATTTCTAAAAGTGATAATTATGTATTTAGACTTCAACCAAAAGTGAACACTTTGTCATCTTGTATTACAGTCTAGGATAAAATGATACAGTGTACATGTTGCATATGATAGATGTATGCAAAAATGTGACAGATTTTGAGCTCTATGAAATAATGAATGCTCAGCATTTTGTAAAATAATTATCCAAGAGGAAAAGGAATGGTTTAAAGAGTAAAATTGATTTGATTTTCTCAGGAGTTCTAAATCATGTTTAATAACAATAAAGAAAATACCACCACAAACATTATTCAGCATATGCATGGAGGAGTATATGAAATGTCACAGGTACAAATATGATTCTTTCAATGTGAAATGTTCCTTAACTACATAAGTACTAGTACACTTGATGCTGATCATATAAAAAGAATATGACATGGTACATGATATGATTATAGCCTAGATTTTAGTCAAAGAATGTTGTACCAGAATTTTGTAAGGACGGTTCAGGAGCCTCATTGTAGAAGAAATCATAATCATATGCTCATCAAAACTAACATGACCATGTCTCTAATCTCCTGCAACATGCAGTATCCTCATCAGAATCTACTGTTAATTAAATTATCTAACAACTTCCTGGGGGTAGTTTGGCAGGGCAAAGTCATTTTATGATAACTGACATGATGCTGTAACAACTTATCTCACAGAAAATAAACAAATGTTATTCCTCTGTCGTAACTCGGCACAGTCACCCTGGGAAAGTATGATACACATATTCTAATAACCATTTGAAGTCTATTCACTGTGCAGAATAAAATTGAAATTCATTCTGCAGGCATCATTAATTTGCTAGCTAGATATGTTTCTGGTTAATACCATTAATCATGCTATCTACTCATCTGAATGAAATGTACAATAATATTACAACAATATACCCAGCCAATCATGCATATAAATATATCTTATCTTATCTTTCAAAATCAAATTGTTCCTGGCAATAAATCGAGGATGAAAAATATTACTTAAAAAATAGGAAGATACAGAGGACAAGAGATGAAAAGAAAGATTTGAGTTGAAGCATTGAAATGAAGAAAGTGAGAGATTCAGACAATCCACAGTGCGATATCAGATCTCATGCAGGAAAAGTTAACCCATTTAATCTTACATTAACTTTTTAAAATTTGAAATTGATAAGACTGTAATAACTGGTAAGCCTTGAACAAATATATTTTCAAGCAGCACTGACTGGCACTGATTCATACCACAAAAAAAAATTGTCACATTGCTTCAAATGTCCAGGTTTTAGGTAAAATAGGACTATCTTTTTCCCCTAAGAACAGAAAGCTGCTTCCCCTTCAAATAAAATAGAAATCAGGTAGATCCATAAGAAGAAATACCTCAGTTAAAGAAAAAAATCAACAGAAAAGAACGTCTGGATTGGGAAGATAAATGGAAAAAGACAAAAATGAAAGAATAAAAAATAAAAATAAAACAAATTAGGAAAGCGTAAAACAATATGATAAGCTGTAAAAGAAGTGGGTCTTCATTTGTATAAACAGAAACAACAGATGGCATGCATTAATAGAGTGCAAAGTAATACTGACTAGTCTGAAATACAACAGTGAATGAACAGACTGTGCAGACTTGGTTATGTGTTGTGATCAATACCCCCTTGATAATTACAGCTTATACAATTCACCATTTTCTACTAAAGACTGAAGAAAAATTACATGGATAGAGATTATAGTACAGAAAAGTAGCATTCTTGCAACACAAAGTAGTAAGCAGTTAATGTTCTTTGCTGATCTTGGATGACATTGAAATATTTGTGGAGCTTTAGTAGTATGCACTCCCTATTACTCACGATAGGTGCTGTAGCGATCAGCAAAACGATAGCCTGTTTGATTTGCAACATTTAAAACAAGACAAAAATTTCTCAGAGTCAAACATTGAGTAGAGGTTACAAACACAAAACATAATGGAGATAATTTTGAAGAAAAGATTACATAACAACATCAAAGAAGAATCAAGGGAGCTGAACCAATGATGAATTTTATGAGAGAGAAAAAAAAACACCATAGGATATAAAGATTGAAACCACAAGGTGTACAATTTTTCCTTCAATGAGTATAAAGCAACATTACCTCCTTTGCCCATAAGTATTTTATGGGGGAGGGGTTAAACCTTTTTTTTTTCCTTTACTTCAGTTTCTTTTTCTTTCTTTTTTTTTGTAGAGGGTAGAAATGCTAATATCAAGAACATATAGGAAGAACATCTTTGAAGAAATCAATCCACCATGTGTGGCAAAATATATTATACATTCATACAGATAACATTGTAGTATCATCACTTTGGCTTTGTGACTAGTGACAGAAAACATTTCATTTCATTCCACTGAAGGAAAAAAAAGGCAATACAACAGTCCCCCCCCCCCCCAATTTTTTTGTTGCTGTAAGTACCACACCCTGTTGGTAAGGCTAATGACGAACAATACAGTACAAACATTAAGAGAAGAAATTGTTTGAGAAATATCTGGCACATAAATGTACAGCAAAGTGACAGAACATGTGAAAATGAACTCAACATCTTTTGATGTGAATATTAGAATTTTTGCAATTAGCGCAACAGGATACAACAGGGCAAATATTCATTTACATCAATGAACACACTTAGAAATTACAGAATGTGAAACCATTTTAAACAGCTGAGATGGAAAATGGCTGACAAGAATTGAAATACATTTTTTTTCAACTACAATGTTCAAAGGACTGCTATGACCAAAAGAACTGGGGAATGGCTGCTTACAAAGTACTAGCTCCTTTTGTTTTCGAGACATGTTGAAAAAGAATATCCAGGTTATCATCTGTGTTAGTTTGTACTCATAATAATCACAGAAATCTTAATCAAAGTTGTCTCATAATGATTTGTTTTAGATATAGTTTAACTTGCCCTTTAAATTAAAAATAAAGAAGTTAACTTGTTAACTACTTCATCTGTCAATTACTGTGACTTCTATGAAATAAAACTTAAAGTAAAAATTAAACAAAGTTCCCCAAAATATCAAAATCTACAATGAAATAAATGTAAATATATCTTAAACAAACTGTCACATTCACTTCCCTTGAAACTGGTCAACAATATCTCTTAATGGCCTATCACATAAATCTGCACAACTGTCAGGAAACAAGGACTTTAAAAGTCATTTATAGTATCATTACGGAGTTTCGATGGTGTGCTTTCATGTACGATCATCTGAAACATAATATATCTTGATGTATTTTGAACCTATTACTAAGAAATATTACTAATGGTATGCAAGAGGAACTTATTTACTAATGGTATTCAAAAGGAACATATTAACTAAGAAAATTAATTTTATCTGGTGCTATTCAGATGATTTACAAACAAGAGAAGAATCTTACCCATTGTAGCTGTCTTGTACGATCTACGTAGCACCAGTGTGATGGTATCTCCTCCATTGCGGATAGCATTGATAGCATCACTGTGTAGCATACCTTTTGTATTCTGCCCATTGATTTCTATGAGCTCATCTCCAACCTAGTAACCAAACAAAAGTTAACAAAATCCTCTAATATTCATCATATTTTAACCGATTCTCCATGGTTTGATTCAAAAAGTATTGTTTATCATTAACATTTCCATCAATATTACGGAAGAATTAAATGTATGTCTTATCTTTTAAACTAATTTTGAAATTCAAATAATGATGTTCAGCGTGACATACTTGAAGGAATGATGCTAGACTGAATATATAAGTATCAATACCATACATTTCAAAGGTGGTATCCCTTGAAGTGGATTAGTCATACATTTGTTAACAGGACTAAAATCATTTGTACAGTGTAAGGAGACTGACACTTTGAGTTCCCTCAGTTTGTGAACTAATTCATCTACTTAATTCGGGGTATAAAATCTGGCATATACATTTATTTTCCATTTTCAAGAAGACTGGTTTACATCATCAAACCAAGAAGCCTTAATTATTTCTGCAGCTGTGTATTTCCAACCATCAGACATCACTTGCATATACATAAAAATGAGTTAATTCATAATATCCATATTTCACTTGTATCTGACAGTGCAGGAATGCATTTTCAAAAAGAACGAGAATGTTAAAGACATATAAATGAGCAAAGTAATCTTACCCTCATGAGAATACTCTGTGCTGCAGGTCCATCATCTGCCATTCTGAGAACAAAGAGGGGGGTGTTGTCATATTCTCGACCTCCTCTGATGCTGAAACCAAAGCCTGTAGGCCCCTTCTTGAGGTCCACATTATAATAGTCTCCTGGCTGGAGTTCGCCGCGCTGTTAGTCATAAAAAAAAAAGGGAAATGATTTTTGTCTGCTTACATGCCAGGGAAAGCAATGATATACATAGTATCAGATAAGTAAGAAAAAATTCTAAATGAAATACTATGCCACATCCTGTTTTGTAAGCCAAATAAGATAATATTCTCAAGTTATCAAAAAAATTATAAAAATGATGTCCTATTACACCTCAGCATTCTATACAAACAACATGATTGCTTTTTTTGGATCTGTGAGATTGCCCTGCCCTTCAAAGTTTGGTGCTTAAGAGTTAAGACTTGGGGGACTATGTACATGGATTAGTGCGAAGATTGGCATAAGTCCTTCTACAAGCTACTTTAGCCTCATGCCAAGTTACATCCCTATTGTAAGATGTTTGGCATATCTGTACTTCTACAGAAGCGTCGTGGTCTGGTGGTTCTGACTCTCGTCTTTCAATCAGAGGGTCGTGGGTTCAAATCCCAGCTATGGCGTTAATTTCCTTCGGCAAGAAATTCATCTACATCGTGCTGCACTCAAACCAGGTGAGGTGAATGGGTACCTGGCAGCAGTTGCAGGAATTCATTCCTTGAAATGCTTGCGCGCTGAAAGAGGCTGCTGGGCTAAAGCTGGGGTAATAATATCCAAGTCCTTTGGAAGCGCATAGAGACGTTATATCATAATGTGATATGCACTATACAGGAACTGTATATTATCATTTTTACTGTACATGGAATACTTCCATTACCTTGGGTGGATACATGAGTTGCTTGCCCTGTTGTGGAGCTGGTCTTCCTGGTTCCCTATACCCCCTCCGATCCACCCCAGGTGATGCAGGGTTACTAGATGGTGGCCCTCTATACCTCCTCTCCTGAGGGGGAGACAGCGGATGGGTACGTTGTGGTTCATAGCTCCTACGCCCCGCATGAGGTGATTTGGGAGGGTGTTGCTGGGGAGCCCATCCAGGGTCTTGGTGGTTGGGTGGGGGTGGCTGCTGCCTGGGGATTCCCCTCATTGGTTTGCCCATGGGAGGGGAGCTTGGTCGCTGAGGGCCATCGTGGTAGGTCATGCTCTGGGGAGGGGCTGATGGGGGTCTGGTGGGCTGGTTACGTATTCTGTCTGCATCTGGTTTCCACTTGGATGACTTGGCATAGATGGGCTCTGTTGGCTTGCTGTAACACACAGAATACAGACAATATCAGTTTAAAGTAAAGTATCATTAGTTTACCTTTTCAATAATACCTGATGACTGTATTATACAGAAAATTTGATTATTTCTCCAATATACTTGTTTCTGTAGCTACATTTTCCGCATTTCCTTTTCTCAGTCATGAAATAAGTCATTCAAAGCTGCCAACCGTTACAAAAAATTTGTATTCATTACAAAAATCTGAAGGGAATACGAAAATACCAGAGCACATCAATAAATTACAAATTCACAGGGAAATTTTTGTTGTTGAAAAGTGACAAAAAAGGCATCGTACTTCATAGGTAATAACATACGCAGGTTATGCAACACATACGCCATGGCTAAATTGAAAAGTGCGCACACATGCATGATGCATTGCATCGTAAATAGACATAAAAGGAAGAGTATTCAAAGAAATGGACCTGCATTGCATCATCTCAGAAAAGAAAAGTTTATGCAAGATGTACTGTGTTCATGCAAGATGTACTGTGTTCATGCAATATTACTATTGCTCATGGTGGAGCCATAAAGTTGCATAGAAAATCGTCTTAACAATGCTCAGCAGCAACAGATGTATTACAAAGTTTCTTCTTCCCAATGTCAAAGATAATGCTAAGATACGAGCAGAGACTCTGATGACCCAGTTTATCATAGAACATAATCTGCTCATGGCTGTAGCTAATCACCTATCTAGCCTCGTGAAAAAGATGTTTCCAGACAGCAAAATTGCTGAGAAATTAGCCTGCCGGAGAACGAAAACCACCATAACAGCACAAACTTTGGGTCAAGAAGCAAAAGATTGATGTAACGTTACATTTCAAGCTAACATTCAATGACTTATTGTGTATATTTTCATAAATAGGTCATAAATAGGTATGGGTCAAAATTTACATGACTGAAAAAAAAATGAAAGAAACTTGTCATGATGCAGTATACCGGTATATGGTCACTGTGACAGGCAAGACTAAATATTCAAATCAGGATTTTTATTTTTAATATATGTTTAAACCATTAATACAGTTTTAAACATGCAAGTGTTGCAGACCCGAGGAAGAGGCTTTAGTCCAAATTCGAGTCAGTGTCCTTCTTCATTGACAGGTTTCACTTGTTGGAAGACACGAGGGATTTGATCCAGCATGAGTTTGCTCACTATCTACTGGATGATCTCTCCGGTGTGAGCATTTCCCCTGAGCAAAGAGCTGATGACATGTGGGTGGCACTAGCACAGACAGGTCCTCAAACCATTGCACTGAATTAAGGTCTGAAATTTAATACTGAGTGAAAGTTTTAATAGGAATAAAGAAATTTAGCACTTCAACCTGTTAATATCAAAAGTCTTTTGACACTGTGATTTTCTTATGTATTTCTTTATTCCATCGGTCCAAGGGTCTCCAACCGCAAAAACACCGGCAGGCACCGGTGAGAAATATAACCGGTATGACTCAGCCCTAGTTCTTATTGTATTTTCATTTTAAAAGGTTAATGTATGTCCACTAAATGAACTTACTTGTCAGCTGATGGAGGAGGATGTTGAATATGATTGGTCATGGGTTGTCCAGGGGGAGATCTCATACTTCCATCACTACCTTTGATCTGAGCAGGCATGGCAAGAGCATTCACCATATGACCGACATTCTATAAATATAATACACAAAAAGAGACATGGTAATCACATATTCACATATATTCCTCGTAAAGGCTCATAGCTCGTCTTAAACTGTCAGTAACTTGCTCTGTTAAACATGTTGTGAAATAATTTTGGCCACAAAATGATAGCATCTAAACCAAAGAAATTCTCAATATCTTGGTGATTAAGAGATATCATAACTACATCAGCTCAGCTGAATTTAAGTTGATAACATATCCTATCATATCTTTGAATAAATCACTTTGCCAATATTTCTAAAGCTTTGTAATGAAAAATAATGCACTGTTTATCAATTTTGTACAAACCTTAGGTGGTTGATTTCTGCTTAGAGGATCATCCCCACCTAAAAGACAATGAAAAACAAAGGTTTAGCATTCTTCATGAACAAAAATATTTCCTACTTGAAACTTAACAAAGTAAAGGTACAGTGAATAAGACAGGACTTTGTAGATACATGTATAATATGGGTTATGTTATGCTTGTAAGAAAATATGAATTATATCTATATATCATAACAATTTCATATCTGAAATAAACATGAATATGAATATGAATAAATACAAGAAGAAAGAATAAGATATTTCACAATGAAAGTAAACTAAACAATATTACAGAGAGAATATAAATAATGATACTGTTAGGGATGAAACTGACTAACAGACAATCAAGAAAGATAGACAAATGAAAGTCAACTTGCTTTCATTGTAAGAAAAGTGTAAGCATTATGGGGTTTTGAAAAATAAAATGAAAATCATATACAAGAAGGAAGGTCTATCTTGCAAACTTTGTTATCAAACGATGACCGGAAATTCCAAAAGAATAAAACCCATTCTTCTCCGGTTATATTCTTTACTATATCATTTGTTCAGAGCCAGAAGGGCGTGAACTCATAACATTTTATACAGACTTAACGCCCTTCTGACTCCAAACGGACGATATATTGCTATTATTTTTTTTCCCTAAAGGGAAGCAGTTAATCCAACAAGAAATACAATTTAACCTTACCATTCCTCCCATTAGAACAATGGAGATTGTACTGAATCACAGAATTTGCTTTTGGAGATTTTCACATTAACCATGCAATACATCACTTTCAACACACAAACCAAATTTGAAAGTCTCTGAACATTTAGACTACACACTGAGAATGGGAAAGCATGCAAGATTAATTTGTTTCATCTTTTAAGACATTAGACGGAGAACACACAGAGAGATACACATATTTTTGAGCATCTGAGAAAAATGTGTGCAAGGATATAAGCTACATATGAGATCTATTAAATTCTAAAAAAGTAAGATGGTTAAAGGATGGTTTGTGAAGAATGAAGATGGAAGGTGCATAGCGCCCCCTACCTCTAGACCCGATGGTTAGTGTGACAGAAGTGCCTGTATCTTTGATCATGTTGACGATGTCTTTGTGATGCATACTCCTGATGTCAATTCCATTGATGGAGACGATACGATCACCAACCTCCAGGTCACGACACCTGTCTGCCGGGCTTCCCTCTATGATACGGCCTACAGAGGCGACCAATCAGGGGGGTTCCAATGTTAAAGGGGGGTTATAAGGTTATCTACATGGTTGGTTACGGAAGCTTCTTCATATACTGTGGCCTTTATCAAGTTTATTAATGTGGAAATACAGCCATCCACCTATAAGTAGTATTTCTTTCTAATATCTTTTAGTTACAAATGAAATATTGAAATAAATAATATGATAGCGCCATAAAGCAAAAGATTTATGAAGTATTTCGAAAACAGCACTGCATCTTTATCTTCAAAGTGGATAAGTTTTTAAGCATTTGACAAAGGATGTTTTCACTTATGCCATATGAAAATCAAATGGCATTATTCTTTGAAAATCATAATTACTTTGCATTCATATTTCAAAGATTCCATATTTGTCTGATGTTCTAAAGAAACAGAATTGTTTTTTTTTTTTTTAAATGTAATTATGTGGTGCACTAGGTATGAAAATGTTTTTTAAAGATAAAACATAAGAATGGTCAAAGATACAATCATGAAAGTTCATCTGTGTTGGTAGATAGATATTCAAAAAAATTCAACTTTTGCAATGGTCAAAGATGCATTCTGGTAACAATCATTTATAAAATCAGCATACCGGTATACAGTCTCTGAGACAGGCAAGACAAAATATTAAAATCGGGATTTATTAAGAATAGAATATCATACCATGCACTATACGATGATGAAAACACAGGTTAATATCTATTTCAAAGCATGCACAAAGATGAAATATAAAGTATGAAATAATCCAAGTTACAAAAACGACAAACAGTACCAATGTCTGTTTAAACAAAAGATTACAAATATCAGTTCAACTATAAAAATCTGTTCCTCATTACAAAAACAAAAATGGGACAGGAAAGAACTTAATCTGTACCCAAAATGACAACTGTATCTTTCTAATTTCAAGAACATTATCTTAATAACATGTAAACACTGATGTAATAAACACTTCACTATTCCAATTCTCAAAGATGCAAATACGTACAAGTGCAGTTTGATGTACACATTCTGAAGAGTAAGTCAACAAGTGTCTTCTTTTCTGGCTTCCAGATAAGGTAGCTTTTTCCATTTATCTTTGCCTGTTAAATTCTTCAGTGATCAACATAATAGCATGTCATATCCCACTAACAAGAATTTCTTGATATTTCAATAACCATTTTATAATGAGTTTATTGCTCTGTTCCTGTGTTTGGTTTTCATTTAAGCTTTGATATTAGAGATGCATCCCGTCCGTCATCACACACCAAAATTTGAGAATCTTTTTCCTTTTCCTACCGATATTAGATCCAGATTTGAGTGTAGAGGAGAGCACCACCAATCCAAAACCTTCATTCTCTCGTCGATGAAGCTGGACGTCATATGGGTATCTCCTACTACCGGGTGAGGCAGGACTGAGGGGGCGGGAGGCTGGTCGTGAGCCACCTCCTCCACCTGGCTGATTTAACCCTGAAGTATGCAATGAAGGAAGAGTTTGCTTGATTATAATTCTTCCTTGAATATTCAAAACAAAACATAAGAATATACCTCTGGTCTATCAACAGGTTTGTGAATATCTATAAGCATATTGTAAAATCTGTTCTTACAGATATCCAGGAACAGAGGAAAGACATTTCCAAGTGACTACACTCATGAAAATTGATCTCTTTTCATAGTAATTTTGATATTACCAATATATGGCATATCCTTCGTAAATGAAAATTCATCATTGTTTTTAATAGTAATTTTGATATTACAAATATGTGACATGTCCTTTCAATATTTATAAATTTAATATTCGGCAGAAAGCAATATATTCTACTAGTTTCTCTTCAGAACAATGCATCTTGCCATACACAAGATGGAAACAAGTGTTAAGTTGGATTCTTTTAATTCACATTCAGTTAGTCAAAGGAAGCAATTATTTGATTTTTAAACCAAGTACTATGGTCTGCTACTGACCCATCACTCTCCTCCTGATTCCTAGAGAAACCCGTCCAGCTCGACCTGCTGCAATCATCAAAGTAACTACCCTCTTGTGGGAGGAACCGACCACTGTCTGGCCATCCACATAGAGTAACTCATCTCCTGTCTGCAACCTACCATCCTGTGCAGCAACACCACCAGGAGTGATGGCTCCAATAGATACCTACAAGAGGACAGAGATAGTAAAAGGTGATGAAGATATGGGGGAGTCAAGAAATCATCACTTGTATTATACCACTCTGTAACTCCACATAGAGTAGGCTTGTACAATGAAAGACAGATGACCTCATCAGAATTGTGCACTTTCAAAATTCATTTCAAACTGAGATACAAATCCAAAGCTGGATCTTGGTGATCCACAATATTTTAGAAATTATAATTGCTGGACTCACAAAGCTACAAGCTTGACTTACTTGTGATCCTTCTTCATGACCTCCAATGATTCTGAAACCAAAGCCAGAATCATCTCTCGTCTTCAGGAACACTGTGGATTCAATGAATTTATCATCTCGATCACTTCCTGATGATGGATGCCTGGGTCTGGATGTACTCCTCCTCTCTGGCTCTTGTCCTGGAAAAAAAAAAAAGGAGAGAAAGGCATATCATCATCACCGCCATCCTTCTCATCATCATTATCATCATGCTGATCATCATCATTATCATCATCATCCTCATCCTCATCACCTTTTTTATCCTCCTCATCATAATCATCACCACTGTCATCATCATTATCATCACTATCATCATTTCCATCATTATCATCATTATCATCATCACTACCCTCACCATCATCACCATCCTCATCATCCTCATCACCACTACCATCTTTGTCCTCCTCCTCCTCCTCCTCATCAAATAATCTCCTATAATCTCCTTCATTGTCGTCGTCGTCATCATCATCATCATCATCATCATCATCATCATCATCATCATCATCATTCTGTCAGGGATGAAAAAGAAGGTAAGATAAGTATCTTACTTCTCCTATCATCAGGTGGTCTTCTGTATCTATCTCCTGGTCCATGTCTCCTCATATCAGGGCTCCAATCTGTTTCTGATGGCTCTCTGCTTGGATCCCTACTAGGATCCCTGCTATAACCAGACTCACTGGGTCTCCCCCTCCTATCATGCTCCATGTGCAATGGCTCCACACCCCTCCTGTGATCCGGCGGTCTCCTGCGATCCAGCGACCCGCTCCAGTCTCCATTCATATAGCGCCCACCTTGGTCAGGTCGACTACTCTGTGGTCTGGGGATGTTCTCTGAATGCAGCCTATCACCTGACCGCCTATCAAGCTCTGCACGGCTGTGAGGACGGTCAGCCATCCTCGGAGGTACTCGTTTTGGATCATGCCAGTCGCGACCCCTGTGACGATCTTTATTGCTATTATAGTTCTCTACTTCCCAGTCAGGATGTGACCGGTCATGATCACTGTGTTTGTCAGATCCACTGTCCGCATCTAAATTGTTTTGTAATCTACTATTGTCACCATTTATTGGTTTCCTATCATGCACATCAGAAGGTGGTCTTTTCTTCAGTTTGTTCTTCATTTCGTCTACAAGAATATCAGTTTTCCTCCTCTGATCAGAATCTACACTTGCTCTATCTTCTTCAGCTTCTGGAAATCACAGGGACAAAAACATACAACAAAATAATGATACAAATCTGTAGGTATCTCTAAGAAGTTATTTTTGGACTTTTATAAACACTTCATTTCTTGACATTTCAAGTCTATCAGTATCATTCTAATATGTTTTTATGACCTCATGATATCTTTTAAATCCTTCTGCTACATGTCTGTTTATCTCCACACTCATTTCTTGGTATTAAAAAAAAAAAAACAAACTCATGATTAAATCCTACGAAGTATAATACCATGCACTAAAATAAACTAGAAATATATCTTATGGGGAGTCATCCTTTTACAACATTCCTGACTGCTTATCAAATCAAAGATCTCCATCCAATATGTAGAATGACAATAGAAGCCTCACCAATGAGACTTCCTTTCAGAGACAAGATTACCCTCTGACCTACAAAGGGTGGGGCAAGAATTCACCAACAAAACCAACAATATACTCCTAACTTTTGTGATAAATTCATTGACTACCAGTATTTTGAAAAATAAAGAGAAATATCAGAGATGTTGAATATCCTTGCAGAAGTGGTGAAATGGGAAAAATTACTGCCAGTATGCATTCTAAAAAGTTTTCACAGCTGTACCACTTTTTCTCTATCTCTTTTTCTTTCAGGCAATAAGCTGTTGCTTTTTTACATCAGTCTACAGGCCAGGGCAAATTTTCCCTAAATTTATTTCTAAATTTCATTCAATGCTACTTAAAAAAACAACAACAACAAAACAAAACAAAACAAAAGACATAAAACCTAAGCATAAGTAAATTAAATGGGCATCAAATGAATAGAAGAGTAGTGCTCTCATGTCTGGATATTTCACCACAGAGTGAAGAAAATTAACCAAATAGAGAAGGTCTAAATGTAACATTTGACTCACCATCTTGCCTGCTGCCATTCAAGTCACCAAATCTCTCCTCCTCTCGTTTCTTCTCCTCTGGGGACAATGTCTGAATAAAAGCACAAAACAAAAAATAATATAAATCCTATCCCTGTGGATTGCTCTGGAATAGTCCAGTGTTAAAAGATGGATAGAATGGAGCCAATATGCAGGGTCCTGTATTCCAGCTGCAAGCTCTTCTCACTGGCATGAATGCTGATGGCAGTAGCTAACGCAGTAGCCTGCACCTATCCTACACAGGCCTGGCAGAGATGGAGCATAAATCACATCAGTACGATGGAGAGAACAATGTGTAAATCAAAACTGCACAAAACAGATAATCATCCTGATGAAAGAATCAAATCAAATCAAGTCCTCAGGCAAGTTTGTTTCCCTCATCAGATATTAGAAGATCATCCCAGTTCTATTGACTGTACTTGTAAACTTAAATCGTTGACTGTTTATTCACTGCTGTAAGTTGTTTTCACCTTCACTTCCACTTCTGCTGTGCCTTTGCTTTAGCAGCCTCTGTCCAGATAATACAGTTAATACCATGATATATAGCTTTCCAATATGATTCACTCCAGACTGCAATCAATATCAAATCTCACAAAAAGCTTCAATTTGGCAGATTAGACAAGGAAAATACAACCCTTTCCTGCCAAGGCTTGCTGACATTTCTTCATCACCTGCACCTAGTTGAGCATCCTCCATGAGAAGTGTATCCCGATCAACATCAGTATGGATTAGTATTGATTCTTGAGGTGAAACAATCAATGTATGTTCATGGTCACTATGATTGGCTTATTGGATAACGTCTGCTATCGTGAAGGACATGTGTGAATGGTTCACCTAGACACTGTACTCAACTACTTGACTAATGAACACTTTGTCACAATCATAAATTATCAATAACAATGAAAGTACAAAGACCCCTTTTCTCCTTTTAGAAGAGAAGGGTCAACCAACGGATGGCACAGATACAAATGCATTTATTACTAACCAATATCTTTTAGTAATCAATGTCATGCATGCAATAACAAACAAAACTAAACAAAAACAAAACAAAAACAAAAACAAAAACAAAAAACAGACATATATAGTTGTAGGCCTGGACAGTCATGAAGAAGATATCATCAATTAATACTCTGCACCATATGTTACATACCAACTTTTGCAAGACAAAGATGGTTTACTTCCAATATTTCACATAAAAAATATAATGGCCAAGCATGGAATTTGAAGTTGCTGGTGTGGTGTTTCAATGTAAAATGGCATCAAAATAGCAAGACAGTTTGAAGTGGACAGATAGAAACTTGATCCAAGAGTCCTTCGGTGCTTAGAACACTATCCAGTCTGGTGGCAAGGGGACAAGGCACACTCTGTCCCTATAAAATCTCTCTCATAAAACTTGAAAGCTGAAAGCTGACTGGAATATGCATCCATACAGAAGGATTAGTGGTAGAGAATTCTGGTAATAAACTACCCTAAATTTATCCTACATCAAGCCATGGTCTCATAAATTGGGCTGTGTTTATTACTATATGTCTCCAAACAGATGAAAAGATATAAATCAAGAATGGATCTTAATGAAGTAAATGGAAGGTAACATATGGCCAATAGTTAACTATAAACCTATATCAGAATGGTTAGCCCCCCCCCCCCCTTTCTCTCTCTCTTCCTGCCTCCTTCATAGAGCCTTCAAGTGCCAGGATATAGGGGGATCCACTAGTCTACAATAAAATTAACCAAAATATTGGAAGTGGTATCATCTCATACAGTGGTAGTAGTATAAGCTGCAATTAAATTCATCGAAATCATACTTTTGCACATACCACATATTTTGTACTTTTACATATTAGAATAAAGACTTGCAAATAATCTGGAAACTCCTTCAAAGTCGTGAAAAATTCAAAATTCTCACACATGAATGTACAAAACATGACAATGACAATCAAAGCAGTAACAATGTGCAATGTGAGACTATATAACAGAAAATAAGCAACAACAACAACAAAAAACACACCCCCCCAAAAAAAAAAAACTTTCAAAACTGCTGCAAGTATTGAAATTCTAAATACAAAATAAACATAACTGTCATCTACTTACATGCCGTAATGCCAAAATAACCTCATAAATCAAGCCAATGACATAAATGCAAGAACAGCATTTGCCTTCCAAACTTCCACACATTTTCTAATCTTCTCTTCAAATTTTCAAGCCAAATCCTTCCTTTTTTCTTTATATATTCATAAAGTTTGAAATTCACTCGCTCCAATTGTGTAGTGGTGAAAGATTACACCTCAGGGTCCTTTCATTTCCATATGAAGCTGGTCAGATCAAGTTATATTATCTTGTTGAGAAAAGAAGGAGAAACGCTCTAACATATGACCTGATAAACAGAGACAGACATACACACATATCTCCATTACACCTGGTTTACATTATAATCAGTTCTCACTGCCATATACCTGTCGTTATTTATGGCATTAGTATTGTTCACACTGGAACATATCAGTGTAAAGAAAAGAAGAGTGTTATTTAGAATTGCTTGAATCATGGAGTTTTTCTTATAACTCTATGCTCTAATAAAAATGTTCCTTGGGGATATTTTCATGTTATTTGGTTTTCTTTTGCCAAGATTTTTCTTTCAAAACAGCTATTTTTTCTCCTAAGGAACACATGAATGGAAACATTCACATGTTTGTAAAATGTAAGTGCTGTATATGCATAAAATTCCAGTTTTTAATGCAGTCTCAAATGAAGCTCAAATCTGAGGGCAAAATATTTGCTTTTTTAACTACATGTACATGTACAGGAATGCCTACACAAAGATTCGTACAAATAGGCCTATGAAACTATAAATGCAATAGGCTGATTTAGCCATAAGCTAAAATTCTTTAATACATTTTATTTGGAAGGGTATATTCTAATATGCTAAAGGAGCATTTTAGCTGAGGAAACTAATCCCATGTATTCTCTTTTACTACCTGAAGCTGGATTTTGCAGAAAATCAAATGAACTACATTCACATTGCATACAAGCCTATGTACATCAACTTTACTTTTACAGGTGTTTCATATTATATCCATACATATTTACCATGACATTTGAACTTAAGGCTACATTCCATTAGAAACGGTGAAGGTTCAAGAGTATTTAATGTGACCTAGCTTGGAGAATCAAGAGAATTACTTACAGAGGTTGGCTTGGGTTAGGATATAGAGTTAAGGCGATTATTTCCTAGAGTGCCCTAAGGGTTTGCAAAAATCATTTGTAACATGTCTGTAACATCGAGAGTTATTAGATCAACTTGGGAGTACTTCCCCTTGAGCATTTCATCTGATTATGCTTCAGGCTTTCTTCATATCATATTGCTACATCACTTTCTTTTGCACTTTCCTAAAACACTATTGCCTATCAGATCTGTAGGCTTACATGCATAAGGTTTATGTAGGAATACTCTCTATTACATATATACTAGGTTTCCTGTTGAAAAATTGAATACATTCAATATTTAAAACACTCCTATTACCGATACACAAAATCTCTACCCCTAAAATATTAGTGCAGGAATCTGACTGCATGCATCATGATAACTCAAATTGCTTATTTTCTTGCATGTGTATTGATTGGCGGTACACATTCACGCAAACATGGGGTCAATTCACTGAAGGTAAATTGATAATAACAATGTGCTTTACCTATTTGTTTTTTCCCCTCGATAACATATAAATCAAAAATATATTAAATCTAAATCTTTAATTCATCTGATGCATGACTTCATTTTTTTTACAAGAATAATATCTCATATAGACCCTCAACTGAAAATCCAGTTACCCGTAGCTTTGTTTTTAAAACTGAAGGGGGGGGGGGGGGAACATGCCTCACTAGCTAGTGTGCACTTTTTACTGGCAATGGATGGACTTGTTACCATGATCCATGACAATTTACCTCACAATCACATTATGCATGGTAATATGATATATAACATGCAAGGGCCTTGCACGTTACCTCTTTCTTGAGAAGGAATTTAACACTGCATTTACCTTAAACACCATCTGATGTGACACCAAGTGAAGTAATTATAAACAGGGTATATTCATGACTACTATTTTGATCTCCAAATCAAACAATATCAGATGAAAATAGCTACGATGCCCTACCTGATTGGTAGTTCAGATGGGTTAAAGAAGCAGATAATTGAATTCTTATTTTTATTTGGACCAGTGATGACAGTTTAATCATATCTCAAGACCACATCACACTGTCAACTGTCTATCAAGTTCCCATTCCAAATTCCAACAAAAATATTGATCTTGGGCTGATGTTAATTTGCAGTAAATCCTTTCACACTTGGTAGGTGCATGGTATGCCTTACAAGAAAGTGAATTTCTCAATCTATGACTCTCCATTCAATTTTTTTGTAGGAGGAGGGTGCAAATTGAAAAAATCTGAAATATATGTGGGTCTTCTGAATTCTGCACTATTTTTTTTTAAGGGCTAAAGAAATATTTAAGGATACAATTCATATAAAACAAACTGACATTCTTGATTTTGTGAATCTTTTAGTTGCCTGCAGTCCTAGGGAAAAATATTGTTTTTCAAAATAAACTGGCATGAATCTATTCTAAACTATTTAATGACATTTTACATGGTTACATCATGTAGACAGCGAATGATATTGATGTGAAGACCAAGCACGCACACACACTCTTGAATGAGATATAAGTAGAAATGTTGAATGTAATCCTAAAGACAGTACTACCATTTACAGGAAATTCAATAATTCAAATTCACATGTATATTCCAATCTTGGCTTATGTTAACAAAACAACAACAACAAATACATCAAAATGATTTCATAACCAACCAAATATTTCAGTTTTATTTTTGTACTGCAGTACTTTGCACTAAAAGTTGCATCACTAATCACGACACAGAATAATGTTGGCTGTTCCTTATATTAGCATAGTACGACAACAAACACAGAAATAAAGGCTCCCAATAACAAATTATATAAATGGTAAAAATGTACAGATTCCACCACTGATTATAAAGTGTTTGCTCAATCAAGCTATATTAATTCTGCAAATGTCTAAGTCAGTACACTTACCACTTTAGGACTTCTGTTGTTGAGCTTGTTGAGACCTCGGACTGGTTTCAGCAGACCTGCAACGAATACAGGATCAAGAAGAATATTAGCCATGGCGGTGAAACAGGCGTGGTGGCGTGACAGTTCTTTTCCCACATAACGTAAACAATCGGTCCTCCCCAATCTCCAGCCCCTGCATACAATTGATTTCTTTTGCTTCCCACGTGACTGGGTAGGGTAAGAGGAGAGGTTTATCCATCCCTTCTACCAACCCCTACGCCCCTGATACTACCAAGGGATTGCAGGAATCACATTACATTAGGAGTTATGTGAGATGGAGCTGTGCCCCAGCATCTCTCTCTGTTTCTCTCTATTTTCTGCTACAACCAAAGTGAGGTGGTGGGTATTTCCACTGTGATGAGAGAGAGCACCCAGTGGGTGGTTAGTTTTTTTAAACAGGAGATGGCTCAAATTATATATCTGGAGCTTCGAAACAACACTTCACTTTCCATTTCTATCAAGTTCATGTATGTAACAGAAAAAAAAAGAGATCCTTTAGTCCACAGCAAATTTTGCATTATTATGTGCAATGTTTTCAATATATATCCAGAAAAGATTCAATGACAAAGAAGAGGAAATAAGAAGTAACAGTGCCTGGACTACAAGTCTATCTTTCAAAACATGTCTGGGGTCAGGAGGTCATCCAGAAAGGCATCTATAAAGATTTTTGTCAAGGTGATGAGAAGGTTTAGGGGCAGGGTCATGAAGTTGAGATGTTTGGATAAAGGCATGGACCCAATGCATTCCTGCGAGGATTTGACATGCTTGATGTTAACTGAAACCACTGAAAAGCGAAGAAAAAGTCAAATAGTTCTCTTTGGTTGATCTTCTGCCTCCCCCCCCCCCCCTCCCTCTCCTTCTCCCCTCCTTCTCCCCTCCCTCTCTTTCTCTCTCTCTCTCCATCTCTCTCTCTCCCCCCTCCCCTCCCTTTCTCTCCCTCTCCCTCTCCCCTCCCTCTCTCTCTACCTCACCCAAGGTTTTATTTATAGTGACCTTCTTGTATCCTCTACATGCACATAATGGGATACCTTTAGTTGCTCTCTCCCCATTCTCCTATTCCTACTGTACTCTATATTTCACTCATTACATCTACTAGTATCTTGTATCCATTCATTCCCTATTCCACTTTATACATGCATCAAAACCAACACCACTTGAGAGTACACACATCACATCACACTGCCTGAAAATGTAAAATAATAAACGAACAAATAAAAAACAAAATATAAAACAAAAACAAACACACAAATCAGGCTATACTAACTGCAGGTGCCTCTCTACCAAACAAAGTGACTACAAATATGTCAATTTTTTTATCTTAAAGTACCAGTATGCAAGGACAAGACAATGCCTAAAATAAGGTAGCCTGCAATATGACATCAACTTTTTGCTACATGTTGTAACACCATGACTTATTGAAATCTTCCGTTCTATACCCTCTCAATGGCACAAGAAATGTATGATATGCTTTCATACTTAGAATGATGCCCAAACAGATCCTTTGAATTTGACCCGCTGATCCAGAATCAAGCACAGTGACAAGAAAAGAAGAGGGAAGCTATGTGGTGCACATTGCATTTGTTAGAGCTAAAAGAGCATCATTTTGAATTCCATCATGTATTTGGGGATATAAGAATTTCAGCATCTTAGAAGGGTTCAGTGAAGGGACAGCAGGTGTGATAGCAAGAAACACTGTCATGGCCAAGCTTTAATAACCCTGTCCACTTGTCAAGGGTAATGGGATTTTCATAATCTCTCATGTTCTGACATCATGACATGTATTCCACAGCAAATAAACAACATCAATATCCATTGCATGTATTCACTTTGATGTTGCAGTAATCTCGAAGCAGAAACCAGGGGCACATGCGGCCCCTGCTAAGCATCTCTGTACCCTCTATCTGACCTAGCTGCTGGGCTTACTTATCATCAAATACTGTCTAGACCCACTATTAAACTTTAAGTGAAACTCATTTTGATACAAATATTGTTAGGTACTGTACTTCATTGAAAGATTTGAATCAGTTTATTTTTATACCATGCTACTTTCAAACTCATTAAACTTTGGAAATAGCTTCTCGAATTCAAATATTGTTAACTCATTATTCCCCCTCCCATGTTATTTCTTGTTTGTTTGTTTGTTTGTTTACGGCTTATATCATTTTCAGTTCTTAATCATTTGGGGATGAAACAATGAAACCAAATACTGTACTATATACAAGGATGCATGTTTATTCCTCAGTATATATGTAACATGGAATGTCAGAGGTGCAGTCTCAACATGCATGGAATTCTCCAAGAAAAAGCAAAATTTCTATGACGGACAAAGTGTGGAAAGGGATATTTTTTTTTTCAAATTTACACATACATTTATACATCTAAGCTATGCACATTTATAAATTCTCTGAAATAGTTTCCTTTTTCTTGTGCGATTTTCTCCATATACGCGGAACAACTTCCCAGCTAACGTAAATGAGAACTTGTTTGGTTAAAGATGTTTGATGTTTTGTCTACACTTCATCATCCCTAGGCACATGTCACCTCTAGGTGAATAGATATACATCATCATGCATTCATTCAGGAGTCTCAGCTTGCTCTATATAACTCTCACACACTTAAAGGTACATAACATACATTGCATATTTTACAGGCTCAAAAAATCAGGTATGTGGGAATAAACTAAAAAGAAATATTCTGCAATATTCAAATCCATGACAGTCTCTCATAAATCATTTCATCTTCTTGTCACTGTTAACGACTGAGCAGAAGTTAGTCGTGAAATGAAAAATGTTTTATGCTACTGATTTTCAGCAAGAATTCTTGGTGTATATTTCAGATTTTAGATCTTGTTTAATAAGAGCAACTAAAATACCATGCATTTTAAAAGAACAGAAAGTGATTTCAAAAGCAATAATTAGCTTGAGTTGAAATTCAACGAGTTACAGGGAAACTCTGAGAAAAGTTGACCGGGAAAAAAATGACAAGACTCCTTCCATATTCTACAGACTCCTTTCCCCAAATTCGACATGGTATTAGCAGCAGAACTTTAGGAGAATATAAATTTCCATGAACTCAAATTTGCTGATGCTGCAGTGAAAAGGGAGGAAAGGAATGATTCTGATCTATATTTCAGCCACTGCAATCATTTGGAAGCTAGTTCGGAGCTCATCACATCCACATAATTTCAACTTATAGCTGAAATCTGCACTATCTCACTTGTTATGAAAAGAATGTGGAACACTTACCTCCCCTCTGTACAGTGATAATAGTATCTTGTCCCTGAGGGCAGTCTTTGAGTTTCTGGACTACTTGATTGTGTTGGAGGTTGGTGATGTTCTCTTGATTGATCTCTATGAGAAGGTCACCCTCTCTCAGTGTCTTACATCTTTGAGGAGCGAGAATCTGCTTTACCTACAAGTTGGAAAAGAGGAAATATTATAATTCATAACTTACAACAGGGTCACAAATTGGTGAATTCATTTCTTTTTCTTTTTTTTTTTTCACTTTATAAGGGATCACAATGGGGAGGGCAACAAATAACACATTATCATACAGCTTTTGCCACGAATATGCCTTTTCCTTTTCTTTAACATGTAAATCTAATATTCTTCATAGACATTAAACATAAAGGACCACCCCTCATTATGCAGCAAATTTCAAGAAATCATATACAGGCAAACCTGCTTCAGCGACCACCTGTCTGTAAAGGCCACAATTGTTGTTTCCCTTGAATAGTTTTTCCCATTGAAATGTGTATTAAAGGAACCTGTTCATAAAGTCCACCTGCTCATAAAGACCACCTATCTTGTCTCCCTTTGGTGGTCTTTATATACAGATTTCACTGCATTTTGACCCAACTGTCCCCTGTGGTATTATTTGTATTTGAAAAGCTACACAAAACCGTAACTCATCCCAAGCAATGGATACATGTATGGAACTAAATCAACAACAAAAAAAAATTTTTTTTGGTTTTTTTTTTTAAGTAACAAACATGTCAAGTTTCAGTGCAAAGAACATATCACTGAGAAAAGCTGAAAATGGAAAGTGATACTCCAAAATACGATTGCAATTTTCTGCATCTTTCGAAATTATTGCAATTTTCTAAATCTTTCCAAAAATACAAAGTGCCAACTAATTTCACTTCCCTTCTAACAGAGACAAGCCAAACTTCACTGGATTTGTCCTATTCCTTTGGAATATTGAATACACAAAACACTGTTTTTCCTCAACATACCCTATCAAAAAGTCTAGATTTTATACAACTCTTGTCTATATGCTCCCAACAGAGACTGACTTGAAATGTGTACTGGACCTGACTGCATTGAACCTACCTTCTGCCCATGAGGACTGTCGGCTACTGTAAAACCAAATCCTTGGTTGCTCTTGACAAACACTATTTCATGTCTTTCCATGGGTCCTGCATCACTGGACAAGCTGGTTCTATCACTGATCATGGGTGAACCCGGTACATATCCTCCTGGATGGCTACTCAGTGAAGGGGTTGGTGTCTTTGCCCGTTGAGTGTTTGGATCCCCACCCTGCTGCTGCTTGTGAGAGAGATCTGGAAGAGACTTGACATGAGGCATTCGACTGAGGTTGGTGTCTCTTCTAGCAGCTGGTCCATGACGCCTCTGAGTAGGTGGAGTGTAGGGATGCTCCCTGCTGTTGTGGCTACTCCTAGATGCTGCATCATCTCCCGTTGGTCCCAAGTTGTTCGGAATGTAGTCAGGCGGAATGTTCTGGTTTTGGATGTTGCCAAGTGATTTTGATTTGGTCCCAAGGCCATTTTGACTGGATACTCTGTTAGGGTCGATGGCATAAGAGGTTACTATATGGGCTTTGGGGTCAGCAGGGTCAAAGGGCAAGGGATATCCTCTGCAGACTTCAAGCTCTACCCTTTCACCTGGTTTGATTCCTTGGAAGATTGTAACAACATCTTGGTGAGTACAGCCAAGAACCAGCCTCTTGTTGACCGATACTAACACGTCACCTGGTAAAGAACACAATGGAAAATTCTGTAAATTGTTAATCAGAGTACGAACACCACTATAACAGTAACCTATAAAGACCGACATGTAACTCTTGCAATTCTACAATTTTCAGTGGCATGTTAGTCTGTTAAACTGGAAGCAGGATTACAAGCAATAATGTCTATATGGATAGTTTAATTAGCATCAGAGTCAAGTCATTAACAACTTTCACATGCAACAGGGATAAGCGATTAAGCAAATGGCCCGCTGAATCGTATGAAATGGAAAACCTTAGAAATCACCTTTTTAAGTAATCTCACTTTTCCTATTAAGTAATCTCACTTTTTCTAATATAGAAAACAGCAATGGTAATTCACCTGTTTGCAAGATGCCATCTTCATGAGCAGGCCCTGTAGGGAGTATGTTTCTAATCTGGAGGAACTCATTGGGGTCATCCCCTCCGATGATAGTGAAGCCAAATCCTTGACTGCCTTTGACTAGGTGAGTCTTGTAGCGCTGTCCAATCAACTTCTCTGGGTCATTGGTGAACTTGTACATCTCATCTTCTGTATTTCAGAGAAATAAACCATTATACAAACAACTGTCTAAACTCCTGTTTTGAGCTTAAGATAAAGGCATATTCCTTACCAAAAAAAAAAAAAAAATTTTTTCTCCATTCCTGGATCTCTGCAAGCATAATACTAACCTTATGTTATTAAGGAATGTATATATATATATATATATATATAAATCCACGATTAGTAACGTTACATTTAAGCAAATTTTCATACCTTTTGATACAGCAAAATAAATATCCATTTCATTTCAAGTCCTAATCTTGAAACAACATTCTCCCACACAAGGTCTACAATACATAAAACAATAAAAAGCAACTGGACAATGCCGAAGCTGTAATGGGAACTTTTGACCATGGTTAGTAATGTTACAAAAAAAGGACACAAAAAAATTAAGTAGTGTTTTTGCAAAAATATTCCTCCTTACTGTGTTGTACCTCAAACTTAGAACCATATCAGTTTTACTTCTGATATGATGACAAATGTTTATCCACAAAAATTTAAAAATTTTCCTCTCTGTTTTTTAAATTAGACCCCAAAATCTTGGTTAGCCATGTTACGGTTAGTCATGTTACAGTTAGTCCAGCACTGCATATTTAAGATTTTTACACCTGTTCAGCAACTTATTTTTGAATATTTTCTTTCAATGTGGTGTGACACAATGTCCTTCAGATTATTCAATTGAAAAATTCACAAAGGAAGCGATAGTTTTCTGTCTAAGTCAAAAATACTGTGTGTAGGCCCATATATCTATGTTTCTGTATGGTATGGATTCTGCTATAGGAGACATTTGGAACAAATCTTTTTTTGGTGAATATGAAACCCCTTTGCATTCAAAATTTCTGTATGAATTTTAACCCCCAAAATTAACCTGAATTTGAGAAAAGAGCAAAAATAAAGTTTGGGACGATGTCCACTTAATCATGGAATTGCGCATATTTTTTTTTTTTTGGGGGGGGGCAGTCAAGTCCCAACAGAGATGAATTCCTCAAACAATACCTAACCCTTAACTTTGAGATTACCCAGAAATCAAATTGTAACCCAAGCTCTAGCTCTACATTTTGGATGCAATAAAACAAAGGGCAAATGTTGCCAGATCGAATTTGAGATAACCATTACATTGAAGGATTATTGACTGTTGCCATAATAATAGGTAATGATCCTCTTTAGAATACTTCTTTTCCATTATACATAATCATGCTGAACACCTTGATTGTCAAAATTTCAACTTGTAGATGTATTCTGCCCTCTTCAGGTAGAATATCTGGTCATAATGAATTCCTATCATTGACCATCATCACTATGGTGATTAGACATTTACTGCAATGACATTTGCTCCAGCATTCATTTCATCAAAGATACAGGATAAGGATAGAGTTTCAGGCAGATGAGTGTAAGGGGTGTTCAGATATGAGGCGACATTGCGGCGCCACAGAATTTTCGGTGTTCAGATATGGCGCGAAATTGTGGCGCAACTTATGTAAATGAACCTGCATTAACACATCAACTCTCAAATAAAAGAAAACTTTGTCAAAACTTGCACAGACAATCTCATGACAACATATTTTGCACTAACTTTTTAGGAATTTGATTGGTGCGCATTTTTTTTTGCAGCCTAGCAGCAGAAAAATATGACCTGCCTCGGCCAACATTTTTTGTCGCCTCATACCCTATAGACTTGTACACTAAAATGTGGTGCCACAATGTTGCCTCATATCTGGATGCCCCTTTAGGGTTATTTGTAGTATTTGGTCCACTTTTAAAAATCTAGTAAGAGTAGAGCTTTCAATCAATCATCGCTGGTGTAAGTGTCATACGGCAAATCACTACATACCCAGTTCAACTGGTCCTATTGATCCATTGGTCCTGTTCTGTTTGGTCACATCAGGGTCATTTGTGGTCCTATGGGGAGTTCCTGGACTACCTGTGTTCCTGTTCCTGGTCAAGCTATTATAAGAATGGCTAGGATCATTGCGTGGTGAATTTGTCTTGTCACTGCTCTTCAAAGGGCTCTCAAACTGTGTTTTGCGATTAATATGGCTGTGAAATAAATAAACAGATACAGAATGCATTAAAGACAAATCTGGACTTAAACACATATCAATTGGTATACTGCTGCAGCAATGAAAAAAAAAAAATCTTTAACTGAATGGCAAATGGGGTGATAAAAAATGTATGTATCCCCCAAAGGATCTACACACACTCAATTACCTGCATTTTATAAGATACAGAAAAGATACAGAAGTGTCAGGTGCACTATGCATGCTTCACATGGTTTATGTTAAAATATGGAAATGAAGGTTTAGTCAGTAAAACCTTCATTTCAAAAGAGATTACAAATATATATTGAAAGTCTAAATATATCTGAAATGAAGGACCCATTTGAACCACAAGCAAGTCATATGCATCACATGCAGTTACAATAGCAGCCACAGACAACTGTTCCTGTCACGACTAGGTACAGTGAATTATTAATCTTTACAAGAAGCTCTACCAAGAACTTTCTGGATTTGGTAGAGCTCTCTAGGTTTCATTTCTTTCTTGGTGTATTTTTGCTTTTCATTTTCTTTTCTTTTAAAAAAAAAAAAAATCATGGATTGTCTTGACTCATGTTTATTCTTTAAGCCACCTTTTTTGCTTACATGATGCTCTAAAAACATCAATATTGAGAGTAATTTGGTAATGGGGTTGTTGGCATTGCTATTTTAAATTACCCTCCCTACATATCAACTGCATAAATGACACATCAATCATGGCTTCAAACCATAGCAACCCTGTACCAAAAATATTCCAGGCAAGAATTATTCATAGTATTCTTTATGTTCATTTCCCCAGGGAGAGTTAGATATCTGGACTTTACAGTAAAAAGAGCAGGTGCTTATCAAGGGATAGAACAAGAGACAGCCCTGAACACATCCCTGGAAACTGTCAATGTTTATCTCCTTATGAAGACAACTCTATCTACAAGTGAGACAACCGTATTTGCAACAAAAAGTGTTGCATCTACTTCTAAATGGAAGTGTAGCAACAAAGGATTGTTATATTAAAGGTATAAATCAAACATGAGCTTCAGATATTACTTTTGTACAGAGATAGCAAAGGGCACACTTGGAACCGATGTCCACAGAGCTTTAATGTCTGCCTTTATTTTATTTTTTTTTTTCATACTCCTTGGCTGCTATTGAACCTATAAACTGCCAGTCAATCTTTTTTTTTATTTTTTCTTATTTATTCATATATTTTTAATTTTCTTTTTAATGCATTTTAATTCTTTATTCATATATCTACCTTTTTATTTCTTTACTTTTCTATTCAATTATTCAATTACAGATTTATCAATTTACTTATTTATTCTATTTCATTTATTTATTAATCAATTCATTTATCTATTTATTCATTTAGTTATTTATCTCTCTATCTATTTATTTATTTATTCATTTATTTATTCATTTATTTATCTATTCATTCATTCATTCATTCATTCATTTATTTAAGCTTATTTTCATTTTTTTTTGGGGGGGGGGAGGGGGAGGGGGTTAAACAGCACTGGCACCTTTTCAGATCTGGATGTAATAAATGACTTTCCATAGATCGTCAGGTCAAGATCAAAGTGATTATAACAATCCCAATTCTACTGTTTAGTGAACAGACAAGAAAACACCTGTACAAACGTCTGCTGGTTTGGAAACAGAAAAAAGACACCATTCTAGTCAAGGCTGAGCACAAACCATAACCTAATAGACAGATTCTATGCGATATATTAGAAGCAGGGAGGAATAAAACAGCTAAGTTTTGAACAATGTAATGAAAACTAGCTTTGTCCTATATCTCAAATCTCAAAAGAGAAATTGATATCCCATACATCTTTTTCAGCAAATAGAGTACCCAGTCTGTATCCCTTAGAATATGATACATGTGCATATGTATTATTCATGGCAGTAATATCAATGTTGCATTTTATCAGTCCTGTTCCTTAGATTCTTGCCAGTTTGAATTTCCCTCAAAACGGAAATATGATACAATCTGTATTCTTATTCATGGGCCAAAGAAAACCACAGTTGCAAATGTCGAAAAAGAAGAACAGTCTGCTTAGAGCTGTTACCATCTCGGCAAATTCTACGCAGACGATGAAAATAAGAGAAAACTGAAATATGGGTATATACCCATAACCCATAGAAATGAATCAGACAACTCATTTATAAAATCAGAATAACCCCAACCCAAATGTTTTAGAAGTGTAATGAAGAAGTTATGAAAAGGCTAATCATGATGCCTTAGCTCATCCAACATGACTACCTTTCAGTGACACTGTAATAAGCAAGTGATGAATGATATGGTATTTGAGGTAATTAGGCGAATCCAATGAAGAATCCTTTAGAATCTGCTAAGAAGGTTAAAGAATGGATTCCACGGTGACAGATCCACTGAGACCCCTTTATAGCTTGGTCTGAAATGCATCATAAATCAAGGTTATGCAGGCTTGACTTTGATATGCTAAATATTTGGCAAAATATTTGGCAAAATATAAGTTTTCATCAATTACAAGCAGGCTACAAACCTGATAACACACATGCCTGTCACTGTGCAGGAATGTGACACAATTCAGACACACCTAGAAAATACCTGTTTATATGATTGTTATGTATTATAGTACAAATATTTTCATGACTGAAGATAAATATTTTTCATATAGAGAAAGAGGAATAAAACAAAAATCAGCTAGATAAAAAAAGATCTGGCGGATATCTTAACTTATAAACAGATTTTTCGCAATTTATCTGACATACATGTAATCATACAGACATGTATGCTGATGACTCCATTGATTTCATAGCTTTACCAATATTTATTACATCACTGATCTGTAACCAACATAAAGATATCTATCATAACTTATCTTTCATTCAAATTGAATTTTCATGACATTAACTCTTTTTAACATGCATAAGGTGTGGTGACCACATTTATGTAAGATTGTTACTGTTTATTGGGTAAAATATTCTGTTTTAAGAACTGCAAATATGTAACATTTCAACATGACTGTGAAAGCAATCACATCATTACATCAAAGGTTTCAAAGTATTCAAAAATTGTAACACGTGATATACATGTATTTGAAGAACATTTCCTACGTCATCCATATCTTAATTTAAAGAAACCTTGTAAATACCAACGACATGACAATTCTGGCTTGAATTGAGATGAAATGTATGATTTACAGATAATAAAAGTCTAATTATAATTTTGCATCACGAAAATTTTAGAAAACAACATTATAACTACACCATCTAAATTGGTGAAAGGATAGATAAGAGTGCCTAGATATGCACTGAACTAAAAATAAATGTGATTATGTGAAATAGCTTTTCCTCTGACAAGTTATGAATATTGTACCAAGCTGCTTTAGCAAAGCTTTGACTCTGTACACATGCACATAATGCACAAGCATAGACTTGAAAGTAAGTACTACTATCTATATGTGTAGTTCTGATTCAAGTCTTCGAAAAAAAAAAAGTGCATGGGAAATAGAATATGCATTAAAAAAAAAAAACTACAGTAAGTTCTACTCTTTCTGTTGTTTTATGTAGGTTCAACCACATAATTATGGGGAATTCTTTTATTGATATTGTTTTATGTGTGAGCTTCCAGTATATGTAAGAAATATAAACCAGCATTTGATAGGGAGTGCATCATCTGAATTCACAATGGGAATATCAATCTAACATAAATTGATACATGCCAAAGCTATAAGGAAACAGCCCTTTTAAATACAATTTCAAACAGCACGTGGTGATTTAGTTTTATATCTAGTGCATAAATTACAGCAAAAACAATTCCCAACACCCTTTAATCTTTAATGAATAACCAAACCAGCAAGATCAAAGTATGTAAATGGTGAAGAATGCAATGCACCAGGCCAGGTCTATCAGCAACTATAGATTAAGCTACAGATTTGAAAGCATATCCTGACAACCTGCGTTTGACAGGACAACAACAATTTAATCCCTAACAACTTGAATCCAGACTAGCTATATGTAAAATTGGACCTCACCTTTCATGTGTGTTTACTCATGCTGTCAATATTGGTTTAACTGTTCAAATACAACCTAGCTCTATAGAACCCACAATAATCATACTATACCATTCTGTACTTAAAAAATGAATATAGAAACATTCAGAAATAACAGGTCTTTTTGTGTCACAGTAATTACTGTCAAGCAAATTTACCCTAATAATAACTTTGCCCTGCTATCCAGATGCACAAACGTGATTAACCATGAACAAAGAGCTACAATTTTAATTCTTCTCAGCAACTTTGCACCTTGCAACTGGTAGCATTATTGCAGTGAGGATTCTGTTTAGTGATCTAAAACAATCAATGACTGATTCCAAAGATTAGAAAATAAAACATACTTGTAGATGAAAGGTCCATATACTTATATCACTATAATCTATTCAATCAATAAAATAAAGATAAAGATTGTGTTGAAGTTTATCCCTTAGGTGTTTTTCTTTCTTTGCAATAATCATTTCTTCCATTAAGTATCGTGATTGAATTCAGAATTTAAAAAAATTAAATTAATCTCAGAAAAATTTCTTTTAAAATCACTACATTGTACCATCATGTTTTCGAGGTTTTGTTTACAAGAATATACCATTCTACTATATAAAAAATGTAAAAGCTATAAATTGAGAAAATGGATCCTGAAGTGCTTCTCTGTTTCAGTAAAAAATTAAAAAACAATTTCAAACCACATGCAAAGTACCGCATGTACTTGAACAGTGTCTGGAGCCTCAAACTACACTTAACACATTTCTCATCTTAATATTGCAGCTCCCACAGGAGGGAATTCATTCACACAAGGATAATATGACAGCCACATTATCAAAATCAGTTTACACACAATTCATTAAAATCTACAAGAGGCATCCTATGAAACATCTATTCATGTGACAAAAGCATAGTGATGCAAAAGAAGAAATAAATATTGTTGCTTTATCCACATGAATGCCAACTGAATCATTAGCAAACAACAAAAAACAATTCCTCATTATTCAAGGGTATTACATCTTTGCGATGCACAAAATATTGCCCGTAGTATCAATTTGTGCAGCATGCAACACGTGTCAGCAATGTTCCAGGGTACCGGTGTTTGTTATCTCAGCATTTTGAATTCCTTGTATTTCTGCCAGCTTATGATAACAACATTTCTATTTGTTGTACTTGAACCATCATTTCATTTTAATGAACTGCTCACATAATATAATCAAAGTACCAAATCCACCCCTCCTTACGATAAATAACTATCAACTATATCAATTTTTTTACTGTCATCAATTATACTTACTCAATATAATAGGTGCCATACTGTGGATCGTCTATCTTTTCCCATCCTTCTGGAAGCTCTGGATATTAAAATAGGGAACAAAATAAAATGATTGTTCAAGTTAACTTAGATGCTACAGATAATTATAGAGCAAAAATATTTAAATAATGACATTAAAAAATCTTAAGAATCTGAATGCGAATGTTTTTCAGATCAACAGAAGGAAATTAAAGGAACGCATCACACACAGAGAATCATACATGAAGGAGCTCCTTTCAGAAACCCACACAAAGAGGAAGAGGAAGGGTAAGGAAGACATCACATGGAGGGGGGGGGGGGGGGGCAGATTGCACCTACAGCCATGGTTCTCTGCAGTACATAACACCCATGGTTCCACTACAATGCGTACAGGATTTCAGAATAGGAAGAACCAGGTGTGAAATTGCTGCACCATGCGTGGCAACAAGCGTAAAAAAATATATTCTTTACAATAATGATAAATGCCCCAGATTGTTTTGCTTTTTGGCAATGTATTTGTGCTATTATGCCATCAGTAGACAACACCTGCTCACCAAGAAGTATTTTTCATCCTTTTGCTATAGCATATACTGCCGCCACACCTAACTTTCTGTGTTATAACATAACACTTCCGAAACTTCCGCGCTTTGCGCAGAGGGGGAACTGTGTGTGGATTTTTTTCTAGTGAGAACCCTGCCTACAGCACATTCATCTCATGAATGATCAAGCCTGGAATATGCACATTACATTTATTAATCAAGAGAAATCAGATCAGAAGAATCCCAAGAGTCCAAGACACACGTCTTTGAGTTAAATTTTAAGGTTAAGTATACCTACCTTCTTTAGTTGGGTCTGCTGGAGCATTTTTCTTCTTCTTCTCTAATCTGGGATCCAGCCATTGGGTCCTTTCATCCTTGTGACTGTAAACAAACAAACAACAACAACAACAACAAAACTTTGTTATTAAACACACTGGGCTGACACAGACATTTTCACTACTTGCGGGGTGTTATAATCCATTATACATAAATGACCTTATAATGTGCATTATTTCAAAAGTTACAGAACAGGAAGATCCTATATTACTATTTTTATTTGAGCCTGGTCTAATTCTACTACCGAGGTTTGGTCCATCGTAGAATTCATTAATTCACTGTGTATACAATGAATACCTGGAGCATCAAAATATACTTTGACTCATGTCACAATACTGTTACAAAATCTTGTGCTGAGAAATAAGTCCATATGGTTTGATCAACACATCTACCTGTGGAAGGATTTGGAAACATTTTACGCACAGATTTAGGTGGAGGAAATGAGGATGAGAAAAAGAGGGAGAGAAAGAAAGAGAGAGAAAGAGATAAAGAGCAAGGGAAATAATTGCAAATACTGAGAAGAGTGGGCAGTACCATACTAGTTGATGAAGAGGGGGGGGGGGGGGGAGGCAGTAAGTCAAATAAAATAACAGTCACCTCATTGAGCACATTAACAAAGTAAATAATAATCATCTGAGGATCTGGCAAATAAAAAGGTGTTTTTTGTCTTCTTCTTCAAATTTTGATGAACCAGGACATACAAAGCAGTATGTGAACTCAAATTCTGATCACCAAAAGCATTTATAACTTCTATCCACTCATTTAGATGTACCCTGTAAGCCCAACCTAAGCCTCTAATCAGTGGCACACCACACATGATCCCCATAATATATTATGCATACAGTGCATGAATACCAGCAAACTGAATGACAATGTGGTTTCTATAATGATCTTCAAATAGGGTTCACATCATAGTTACCACAGTACCACAGCTGGTTACGAAATGAGAATAAAATAGGCGTAATAAATAAAAGCATCACAATGTATATGGTATCATAAATCAAGAAGACATTTATACATATTCTGTGGTGATGAAAAGGCCTTGGTGTTAAGGTATAGACACTATGAATATGATGCAGGCAACGTAATATTTGAACTGCCTAAAAACTATCATATGAATGATTGTTAATGCATGTATGAACAGCAATCATCTGTAGTCATATGGAATTTAATGATAAACTTGAGCTCTGGTCATGTGATTATAATATCAATGTTGCTTTTTCAAAGCAACTGGGAAAGGTTCATTAAATAGTATATAAAAACTGGTTTATACCTTGAGGTTATGAAATCCTTGCAATGTACATGTACTTGCATGAATTTAGAAATGACAAGTAACATATTTACATGTGCATGCATGTATCCACAGAGGAGCACTTGTAGATGCTATCAGAAAATTGCTATTGGTACCTTATTGTAATGATTTGCAAATTGGAGCAGGTTCTATGATAAATTGATTATTGCACACATTGCTCATATTATAATCCACTAAACAGGGTTTTGTTTTTTTGTTGTTTTTTAAAAGTCCCCATTCTGTAATGTACAATGAATCTGTTATTCCGATGAAGTATTTTTTGTTCTAACTGAGATCTCTCACTAATCTCACTTACAATGAAGGTTCTCAGATACTGCTTGGACAGATGAAGAAAAGGAAGTCTGATATGACCATTTAATGAGGAACTCTAACATAGAAGACAGTATATGGGACTGATACATCTCTAGATTGGCCACCCATTGGCCACTGGGTGATATTTTGACCATGGTATGAAACCAGGGGGTGTTTCACAAAGACTAAGATTGACTTAAATCGCCCTTTAACTGTGGCAGGCCATTCAAGCCACTGTTTGTTTTCACTATCGGTCTCTCAAGGGATGTGAAGATCATGGGCACAAATTAGCAGAATTCACCTTTTTTGTTTTCTTCATCAATGAACTTTTGAAAAATGTTAATTCTGCAGATTTGTGACCATGAATTGCAAATCCTTTGAGAGATCCATGGTGAAAGAAAACAGTGGCATGAATGGCCAGCCATAGTTAAGTGCAAGTTTAGTCAATTTTAGTCTTTGTGAAACACCCCCCAGGCTGTTAAAGTCATTATTGCCTTGTGCACTGCTCCACACATCATTCAGCTTGTAATGATCTCAAGCACCCTCGACATGTGGAATAACCATTAGTGTCGTCCTATTAGCACTCTAGTATAATTAGAGCATTGTCGGGGAATTAATAGCAAAACATAGATGACATATGGCTCTCTTGAAGACTTAATCGAAGATGCAAGAAGTGTATGACACAATGAGGAGTACGAAAAGAGAACATTTCCAGTTTCATTCTTCAGAACAATTATCACATAGTAATCCACAATTTTGATAAAAAATGATACTTCTAGAAAACTATAATCTCAAGATATATTCAAGGTGGTAACTACATCTACAGGGGTATTTCCCCTTCTCCATTATTCTATTTTTTTATGTTTCAGTTTTGATATTTTTCTTCCCTTTTCATATTTGGATGTGTGATAGTGACTTGAACAAATCTAACCTGTGTACAACAAAACAGCATATTGGAAAATAGTATCAATTCTAACTAATCTTGTCAGAATCTGAATAATAAGTATATTTTTACCTCAGAAGTTGAAAAATATTGCTATATGAACAAGCCTAAAGTATTCTTTTACATAATCAAATAAATTTTTTTTAAAACCTGAAATATGTGATGATGGCATAAGGTGGCAAGCCTACCACAGGTTCAATCACATGAAATATCAAAAAAATGTATTCTTTAGTTATGATAATAATTGAGTATATATCATAATGCATGAAGAACAAACCTTGGACCTGCCTATTCTTATCTGGGGATACATAAATACAGCAAACCGATATCTTTTCATGAAAGTACACAGGTAAAGGTGCTTTCACACATGATGCGACAGTGTGGTCTCACGCTGTGTCACTACACTTCTTTGTGTACAAGCCTATGGGGTATAGGGCGACAAAAAAATGTCGCCGAGGGGGGACACACTTTTTTTGCTGCCTAGATACACAAAAAATGCGCACCTATCAAATTTCTAAAAAGTTAGCGCAAAAATTGTTGCCATGAGATTGCTTGCGCAATCGTGCGCAAGTTTTGACAATATGTTCTCTTATTGAGAGTTGACCCGTTAATGTGCGTTCATTAGCATATGTGGTGACACAAAGTCCCACCATGTGAGAAGACGAAACAGTGTGGCGCCACAGTGTGGTACCACGCTGTCGCATCATGTGTGAAAGCACCTTATGTGCTGACTTACTCAATGTAGTACATATCTCCTGACTCTGTAAAAGCAATCTCCCAGTCTGGAGGCAAGGGTCCTAGGTCCTCTTCAAGTTTCCTTACAGTCTCAAGGTTCTTTTCTTCCTGCGCATCCACAGGCTTTGGGTTGAGGGTGGTGGCTTCTATAGTTGACTTGTTACGCTGGCGCTTTCCAGGGGCAGATGGCTTGGAACCTATGTAAATTAGAATACAAAGAAAAGAAAGAACTGAATACAAATTCTAGAATAAAAAGATAACTACGATGAACTAACGATTCTACTTCATTGTGTACATCTTCTTGCAATAATCCTTGAAACAGTACAACAACAGATCCATGGCGAAAAAAGGTATTTTCTATCAAATAGAATATTTTATACTTGCATATTCATGAACAATAATTTTGACATTAGAACACAAAACTATTCCAACAAACAATTTCAAACAACATGACTTTAAAAAATGATGAAAACATATGGTACAGAGTATTATTTCTACATTTTACCAGTTGTCCTTAAATCAAGATTGTGTGACACTATCATATATCAGTGTTGTAATATTCATTGTTATCATTGTTATGAGTCAACCAAGCAATGGAAACAAGATCCATTTGAATAATTTAACACAGGTTCAACTCAGCCAATTACGTTTAAGAGGATAGTGATGAGCATGGACATGTAAATAAAGTTAGAAACTCAAAACGTCTGAGCTTTGGTTATACTTGCAAACATATATGAACTTGCATATTGTACATGTATCTACTCATTGAATCACATACACTGCAGTAAATTCAATGTCGATTGCTTATCATACCATCGATCTATGGGTTTAAAACATGCACACAAACTCCTATCACTTGTATAATAATAGATATGAGGGGGTGGTGTGTAGGGGAAGGTTGTTGATGGATGATGAATGGTTGATTTGTCAATGTGTATGGAAGACAAGGCATTGTCCATCTCTGATAGAGCAAATTACTGCCATTTGTCAAACTGCTAACTCCATTAGCACGTAATAGGCTTCAAACTGCTGCATTTGAAGGGACAACTGTTGAATAGTGAAAATACCTTGTAGTTTAATAGTAAGGGAATGTCGCAAATTACTGCCAATCTCCTTACATGCTTACCTTCCACAATAATGTAATTCTTTTCATTGCTACCTTGCTTAGGATACCATTCAATATGGTGGCTCTCATTGAAATGAACTTAGATGGTTTTAACATGTACTTAGTAATTCAATTTCAATTAAATCCTTGTTACTCGACACCAATATGACAAACATAATAAATTCAAGTCAAAACAAAATCAATTTTGGTTTATTTAGAAGACAATTCTGAAGTCCACAATGAAAAGAAAATCTGAAGAAAAAAAAAAAACAGTTTACTGAATGCACACAATACATTCAAATTGCTCTCAAAAATTCACCCAAATTCAAATGATTTTCAAAGCTGTCTTACCTTTCATGTATCACTGACATACACTGGGTCTAGTGACTCCTCGTACACAAAAATTACATCACAAATAACCCCGCAGAGAAAAAGTGCTTTTACATGTTTCTCTACTAACATTACGCTATGGACATGAGAATATGAGTATATAAATACCAGCTGCATTATGTGTGTAAGTTGTGGCCCTGGGAAAAGAGGTGCAGCTTGGGTAATACATATTTGGAACCATAAGCATTTGTTTCCTGGTGAAGAGGAGTTGATGTCGACTGCCCAACAACAAATGACAGCGGTGAAGTTACTGACCTTCAATCAAGCCCAGTCAGCCATTTTCATAATCAAATATATATGCTAGGTCAAGCTAAACATCCACAAAATGACTAAAAATAGATCTGAATAATATATTCTGTATGGTTTTCGTCTATCTTAGATCTATTCAGAATCACAGTCATAGTATCTCTAACATTTTGAAGCCTGATTTCTCGGTAGAAACAAAATCGCTAAGCCATGGAGAAGGCTAAGCAGGAAGAATGAATACTAATTAGAAATTGATGGAATGCAGTGTGCTTCATAAATACTTCAGTTGGTACTTCTGATGAACAACATGAGGCACCGAAAATTCCAATCAATCCAATTTACCAGCATTTTTGGAAAAGCAATGATTTTGTTCCAACATACCCGTGCATGTTGTAGCCTGCATTTCTGGTGAGCTTATTTCATGAACTCATCCACAGTTACATCTCATAAGGTAATCATAAGCTCAATGCAGAAATATGAGTTGATAGCAAAAAAAATTTAATTGTTGTATATGAATTTTCACTAAATTAATGTCAACTGATTTAGTGGCAACTACAATTAAATATTTCTTTCAATAATCTAAAACATCAAAACAATACTGGTTCATTCCTACTTGATATAATCTAATTTCTGAGAGGGTAAAGACTTTTCTTGAAATACTTTAAGTAACCAATTTTTCTGACAAGTGGGTGAGATTTTGTTGATGATATCCACTTGCTCTGTATCACCTACTACATCTACATGTATCATATAGGCCACCAATACATTATACTTGTGTCCAACATTCACTGATTAGATCCCACTGGTCCAGGGACATTAGTCCTACTTTGAGTTATCAGTACCCTAATCCTAACCTCACACCATGAACCTAACCCTAACCCTACACTAAGGCAAACCCTGACAGAACAAAATGACTATGTTGCTCTTGGACTAATGGCACATCATCTATCCCACACCATTCAGTACCTTTGTATTTCCAAGGTATTCAATGGAAACCTACCTGGTCTGATATGTTTCTTGGTACTTGCTGGGTCTGTTGTGTTACTTGAAGAGTTGTTCTGCTGGGGTTGGGCTTCAGGTTCTGTAGGGCTAGAGGCAGGCGTGTCTGGGGGTGGATCTTGGGGTGGCTTGGGGGTACCGTAGTGGTTACCTGGAAACAAAAATCAAATACAAAAGGCATAAAACATTATGTACAAAATGGAATAACTGCAAAATAATAAGCTGAATTAAAGAAATTACTCAACATTACTGCTGTTCTAAGCTTAATTCCCAGTTTACCTGAGACATTTTGAAATTTCATTTAATGATCTGTCCTTTTTTCTAATTAATATCTTTTATTGCCATGTTTTTTAACAGTAATCTTAAAAAGGAGAAGTAGTTCAAAACCTGTCACAAGCAATGTATATATTCCCAAGAAAACAAATTGTATGTGAGAAGGAGGTCATCTGCTTTATACAGCACTACACAAGTTACATAAATGCTTAGGGCACAATTCTATTGATAAGCCTTGCTAGAATTGGGTTACTTGCTACTAAAAAGAGGTTAAATGCTCTACACTCAGACTAATGACTAAATTGGCCTTCTCAATACATTCCTCTGATATTTTCTTTAAATGATCTGATATTGATTTCTCTTTCCTTGATAGTATACTTTGAATTCTGGATAAGAGATGTATCTCTGAATATGGTCTATTTTCAGTTACAAAAGGAAAACAGAAAAATCTTTTCTGATAGTGTGCATTCTGTATCACAAATTTCATCAAAGCAGCAGTAAAGATACAATTTTGCATGGACCAATGTTCTACTTCTTAACCATGTATTATTAGATAAGGAATTGTTTTAAAAAAATGATAAGAGTATAGGAAAATATAGTCATATGACTAATTTACTAAGTAAGTTATCTAGATTGGTAAATGCAATAATAACTAGATGAATCTTCGACCACGCGTGGTCGAACTTTATGCCTCCGCCGTTACCAAATCAGAAATATATGGCACTTCATGTTGATTTATTTTCATTTATACAATGACATCTTTGACCTTGTGACCCCCCCCCCAATTCTAATGAGAGCATTGCCCTTTCCATATGCATACATGAGCCAAGTTTGAAATTGAACCATCAGAGTGGTTTATTTATCGCAAGAACAAGCAAGTTTCATGTATATAATGACCTCTATGATCTTTGACCTTTGACCTTGAAACCCCAAAATCTAATCAGATCATTGTCCTTCCCATATGCATACATGAGCCAAGTTTGAAGTAGATCCGTCAAATGGTTACTGAGTTATCACAAGAATGAACCATTTCTATGTACAAAATGACCTCTATGACCTTTGACCTTTGACCTTGAGACCCCCAAATCTAATAAGATCATTGTCCCTCCCATATGCATACATGAGCCAAGTATGAAGTTGATCCGTTAAATGGTTATTGAATTATTGCGAGAACGAACCATTTCTATGTACATAATGACCTCTATGACCTTTGAACTTTGACCTTGAGATCCCAAAATCTAATCAGATCATTGTCCCTCCCATATGCATACACGAGCCAAGTTTGAAGTTGATCCATCAAACGGTTCTTAAGTTATCGCGAGAATGAAAACGGGACGGATGGACGGACGGACGACCCGAAAACATAATGCCTCCGGCACCCACCTACGGTGGGCGGAGGCATAAAAATGATAGGGGTGGGGGAGGAGGAGGTCTTCGGCAATCTCATGCAATACTGCATCATATGGATTCAGGATCTCACTGAGAATAACATTAACAATGGCATTCAGAGATACTGACAAAGTTAGCTGCAGACAGAACGGGTAAGTTCATGAAAATGTCTTTTTGATTTGATAAAAAAGAGACTTCTACAGTCCATTAATTCTAGTTTTTAATTTGATAATGCAATGCTTCCACTCCATGTACAATGTACTGAGATACATCACATACCGGCGTGGAAACACAGATGTTTGTATCTACTAATTAAAAGAACGCAGACGGCCAAACAGGCAAACAGATGGAAGCTAATCTGATTGTAAAGCTCTTCCATCCTTCTTTTGGCTTGAAGAAACGTAAGAATGCAATCTAGAAAACCAAACTCAAGACTCTGTACTGATACTCAACAGTGTTCACAGTGACTTGAGCAAAGCACACATATCTGTCTGGTAAGATCTGCGTAGCATTTTTGCAAAATATCAAAAGCCCAAATCTTCCATAAAACGATCTTCTTATAATAGTAATATAATTATGTTACATTTATAGTAAAAGTGCAACATGTACATGTATGTATATGTGAATACTTCATTTCCCTAATACAGAGTTACTTTCATTACCTTTGATCACTACATTTCTAGGCTACACACAAGAATGTGAAATTCTCTTAGCATTGTATAGAAAGAGAATTGCTATCTCATTTGAAGGGGGAATGTTGATTTGCATGTGATTACGCAACATGTTATTGTTGCTATGTTAGGTGGAAAGGAGAATTCGGGTTAGTTTTCAGTCGCGGTCATCACACCATACAAGACAGAAGCATTTTTTCCGCTCACGACTAGACACTACATATACTTATGCCTATGGATGCCAACGTGCAGGCCGAGTGCAGTAACCCTAACCCCAATGCAGCATTGGTGAATCTGGACTTTGTTGCCACAGTCCTAGATTCTAAATTGGAAAACCTGAAACGAGAATTAACTGAAGAATCCAGTCTGCAACTCGACGCTGCAGTAAAGCGTGCTAAGACAACCTCTAAAACTTTTAAGAAAAAAGGCTGCCAGCGCCAATTCGATCACAACGAAGACGTGCGTGGAAAAATTGAAGAAGCCACCAAATCTATCGATAACGGAAAGTTCCAGAGGGCAAAGGGCATTCTTTCAGAAGGTATCGAGCTTATTGACAAACGTCAAAAAATCCTAAAAATAGCAGATAGTCATGGCTGGGATACTGTTAACTGCTATATTTCTGATGATCTCGCTAGCGACTCAGAGGACGACAAGCGTCTTTCTAAGGCCGTTCGAGAAGCCAGCTACAAACGACGCGAAAAGGAGCGACAGCGCAGTAAGCGTCCCACCAGAGGTCGTCCCAATTTTCGTCCCTTCGCATCAGCTACCGTACCAGCGCAGAACATCGCCATCCCCAAGCCCATCCAGTTTCAGCGCCCCAGCACACGACCCCATTTCGGCTCCCAAACATGTTGGTCTTGCGGACAGATCGGACATTTTCAGTTCCAGTGTCCTCAGAGAAGCGGAGGTGCCCCTCAGGGAGGAAACAAGCACTAAGATTGAAAAGATAAGTACAGAAAATACTTGTTCATCTTTTGGGAAAGACTACGAGATTAAATCCTCCATGTTGAATTCAGAATCTGTCGGAGTGGTAGGCCGTTTGAAACGATGTAAACAATATTGGTATGATAATTTTAATCCGCCAACATTTGTGAAAGACATCCTAAATCACGGTTATGTTATTCCGTTCAAGACCCTACCACCTAGGGCACATTTGAAAAATAACAGATCTAGCCTAAATCATTCCGATTTTGTTGTAAAAGCCATCGAAAAGCTCCTAGAAACGGGAAGTATAAAGGAGCATTTTTCTCCACCATATGTTGTTAACCCGTTAACGGTATCGGAAGGAAAGAAACTTCGACTTGTGTTAGACTTGAGACACGTAAATCAATTCACCCATGTTACTAAGTTCAAATACGAGGGTCTTCAAATTTTGGCGGACATGTTTTCACGTAATTTCTTTTTCTTCACTTTCGATTTGGAATCTGGTTATCACCATATAGATATATATGAGCCACATCAGATGTTTTTAGGTTTTAGCTGGAAATTTGGGGAGTCTGGCACTCGTTATTTTACATTTTCTGTTTTACCATTCGGTCTCAATACAGCTAGCCATTGTTTCACAAAAATGCTTAGGCCATTAGTCACAAGGTGGCGGTCTATGGGCCATAGCGCAATTCTTTATATTGACGATGGAATTTCAGGTCATGCCGATAGGGTATCCGCTCTCGCTGCTAGTCAGATTGTTCGAAAAGACTTGGCTTTGTCAGGGCTTAAAGTCAGCGAGTCTAAAAGCTTTTTTACTCCCCAACAATCGGGTCAATGGTTAGGCTTACTGATTGATACAGTTTCTATGCAATTCTTTCTACCAGAGAAAAAGATACAGAAAATACAAGATTCCATCAGTCATCTTTTGAATGCCCCCACCCAATTTGTCTCTGTTCGAGAAATTGCACGTACTGCTGGTTTAATCATTTCAGCATTCGAAGCCATTGGGCCTCTCACCAGGCTTTTCACAAGACATATGTACAGGACTATAGAGTCACGTGATTCTTGGTCAAGTAGAGTTTTATTGTCGGCAGGTACTAAGGTCGAACTTGAATTTTGGCACAAAAATTTGGCTTCCGTCAATGGGCAACCCATCAAGCCTTTTCTTTCTGCTACGTCAGCAGTATATTCAGACGCTAGCGATTCAGGTTATGGAGGCTTTTCAGTGCAATTCAATGACTCAATCTGTTCTAGTCTGTGGTCCGAATCAGAACAAAAAGAAAGTTCAACAAACCGTGAACTTCGTGCTATTCTTTATGTTCTAAGATCCTTAGGAACAAAGCTATCTGGTCAAAAGTTGAAATGGTATTCCGACAGTCAAAACGCGTGCAGAATAATTTCAGTTGGTAGTACTAATTCTTCTTTGCATGATTTGAGTATTCAATATACAACACATGTCTAGAATTCAATGTTACTATCGAGCCAGAATGGCTTCCGCGCGATTCAAACCAGCGGGCAGATGAATTAAGTAGAATCATTGATCCAGACGATTGGTCTTTAAATCGTAAAGTATTCGTCATGCTCGATAGATGTTTCGGCCCACACTCGGTAGATAGGTTTGCATCACATTATAATTCACAATTACCACGTTTCAATTCGAGGTACTGGAATCCCGGTTGCGAAGCTGCCGATTGTTTTACACAAGACTGGGCCGGGGAGAACAATTGGGTATGCCCACCGGTATCTGTAGTATTGAATGCCGTAAAACACATGATGAAGTGTAAAGCAATCGGTACTGTAATAGTGCCTCAATGGCCCTCGGCTGCCTTTTGGCCAGTCCTTTCGCCAGACATCGGTCATTTTCGGAAATTCTTGTCAGCACACATCGTGCTGCCCTCCATTCAAGATTTATGCACACTAGGCAGAGGGCAGGCTATTATGTATAAACCAGGCAAGCGTTTGTTTAACGGTCCACTTCCTTTCAAATTAATCGCTTCGAGATATGACTTTCGAATGGCATGAGTCCATTGTTGTCCACGAGCGACAATATGGTAATCTGAATCAATTCTGAAGGTCCAGACACATAAAACTTTACGATTGTGTGATACGTTATAGCTTTTTGTAAATTTCGGATCCATTAGAGACAGAATTGCCATTTTGTATGGTATGATTCACTTGATTTTCCTAAATAACACTATTTTGCATTCGAAGTATATCCAGTCCATGAGAGACAGTTATGGATCTTAGCCCATGAGCGGCACATGTTTACACAAAACAGTTATGGATTTTAGCCCATGAGCGGCACATGCTTATTCAAATCAGTTATGGATTTTATACAAAGACAGTTATGGTTTTTAGCCCATGAGCGGCATATGCTTATACAAAATAGTAACGGACCTTATACAAAGACAGTTATGGATTTTAGCCCATGAGCGGCATATGCTTATACAAAGATTGGCGTTATGAAAACGTATGTAGTTGTATTGTTGCTGAAGAGTTATATTGGATAATGATTTTGATATATTATATGCATTGTATGCTGATATTCAGAGCCAAAGATTGGCTGTCGATTAGATTCATTGTCTTTTAGACTAATACCTACGACATTATCAAAAAAAAAAAAAAAAAAAAAAAAAAAAAAAAAAGTATATATATATATATATATATATATATATGTTTAGCCAAACCGGCGAATATATCATTTTAATTCGAGCAATTGTCTTTAACATCTTGATCGATAAATCGTTAGCAATTTCGCTTTTTTGACGCAACATTTATTGATTTAGATTTAGGATAGCGAGTGTTGCAAATTAATATTTTCAGCTTTGAAGTATAATTTTTTGTTTTTGATGATATCAAAGAAAGCAAGGATAGCAGTTATATACATCCACAACTTAGTCTTTTCAGAAAATTATCTCGATTTGCAAGTTCATTTACTGCCATTTCCTTTTCAGATGTTCTTATCTCTGGAACATGGGCCGATTTTTCTTCAGACACAAAGATTACAACCAACAAGTATCTTCTTGAGTTAACGTCCTCTCTGCAAGATTCCGTTTTAAAGTCGAAGGCACCTGCTACAATGGACAAGTACTTGGGTGGCTGGAAGCGTTGGAAGTTATTCGCAGCACAACATGATTTACAGGCGTTTCCCGTGAAGCCGGTACATCTAGCCTTGTACGTTCAACACTTGGCAAAATCCTCAGCAAGCATTTCTCCGATAGACACCGCCATTTATAGTATACGATGGGCACATACTCTAGCTGATATCTCACCTTCTCCTACTGATAGCTCTATCGTCAAATTGGCAGTTGAGGGATCTCGTCGAAGTCTCGCTAAACCAAAATCACCAAAAGAACCAGTATCATCTTCAGACTTGGCTCAGCTGGTAGCAGATAAAGGGGGCCAGGACGCATCTGCGTTTGATCTCCGTCTTCTATTCATATGCTTGGTAGCTTTCGCTGGTATGTTGAGGTGCGACGAGCTCATATCTGTTCGTATGAGGGATTTATCCTTCTTCCATGATCATATGGCTTTGTACATTCCAAGAAGGAAAAACGACAAGTACCGCCAAGGTCACACAGTGTTCATCGCTAGATCAGGTAATCCAACTTGCCCAGTAGCTATGTCAGAGAGATATATTGCCATGTTAGGTATTTCTGATAAGCCATCCCATCCCCTTGTTTGTGGATTCAAACGTACGAAGCGTCATGGTCTCAAACCTACAAGCAAACCTTTGTCCTACACGACCGTAAGAGATATCATAGTCAATGGTCTTTCATCGTACAAGGATCCTTCCACACTCGGAACGCACAGTTTGCGAGCTGGCGGAGCATCGGAAGCCGCTTCAAGCTTCGTTAATGAGAGATGTATTGCACGGCAAGGTGGCTGGAAGTCCACATCTTCAAAGGACATGTACATAAAAGATTCAATTTCCAGCAAATTATCCGTTACAAGAGCAATGAATCTCTGAATTTTTCTAACGTTCTAATCAAATGTCAATAGGTTCAGCTCTTTCGTGCTGATTTTGTTTGTACGGGATATTTAGGATATTTGCTTTTTTAATATCTTTAATCTTGGTATCAATTTTCACTTTGTTGAGAATGGTAATAGATCTTATTTCATCACATCTGATCTTATTCCAGCTTCTCATGAGTTAAGACAAAGAGTAAATACGTTCATGGTTGTACTTCAATAGTTTGGAAGTACAAAGGTACAACGTTAGTGCACAAAAAATGATCATACTAGTTAGTATAATTACTCAACTTGATCCCATTCGATCTTTTACCTCGCATTATTTGTTTTTTGAGGTGTCGGTGACCGCACTCTCCCAAGTGTAAAACAATAATTAAACAAATTGATTACAAGTATAACAAACAATTTTGTTTGCTTTTGTTTGTGTGGAGAAAGGAGACTGAAATGAGATTGTGAAATTCTCTTAGCATTGTATAGAAAGAGAATTGCTATCTCATTTGAAGGGGGAATGTTGATTTGCATGTGATTACGCAACATGTTATTGTTGCTATGTTAGGTGGAAAGGAGAATTCGGGTTAGTTTTCAGTCGCGGTCATCACACCATACAAGACAGAAGCATTTTTTTTTTTTTCCCCCAAGACTTCTTTTATTACGGAGATTTATAAAACCATATTTTAGCAGGTTAAACAATTGATTTATGTTAAAATGACGGATATGGTTAATGAAAAATGTAGGTTGACCTTGGAGCTAATTTTTGTGTATGCTCGATCGCCTTATTGGGGTCAGATAGGAATTTCAGAGAATTTTCCTGGTTAGGTTGATCTCTGTTTTCGCCTATCTCAAGGTTCACGGTTTTGCTTGTTTATGCAAGCAAAATCTTAGTACAGTTATCAAATTGAATGATAACTCGATTTCTAAAATTCGATAATTTAATATTCTGATTATCGTTTCATCATTCTAATTATAAAGGAAATTCACAAGCAATCGATCATTGTGATTGACATACGACCAATATCTCAAATATTGACGTTTCATGAATATGTAAGCATGGTACATGTTATACATGAGAGCAACTTCAGAATATGTAATTTGACAAGTACTAGTATTGTCTTAGTAATTCAAATCAGCGTGCAAGCTGTATTAGACGTCAGTTGTTGCATTATGTTTTTGAGCTGTCGTTAATTTGAGAATGATCTATTATTTGTTTTTTGAGGTGTCGGTGACCGCACTCTCCCAAGTGTAAAACAATAATTAAACAAATTGATTACAAGTATAACAAACAATTTTGTTTGCTTTTGTTTGTGTGGAGAAAGGAGACTGAAATGAGATTGCACCATCTCCACTCCTAGGAAGCATTCCTGCCATTTTGCACTGTTTACATGCATGAATGTACATGAAGGGCAATGACAAAGACAGTCAAAGTGGCTTTATGTCTTATTATTTACGTGTATCAATGAATTAATCAGACATTGTGATTGGTTAAAACTCTGAAAAGCTGTATAGTGAATGGATTAGTTCCACTTTTTGTTTATAAATAACAGAAAGTCTCTCATGGATCTGGGGGATGCATATTTCTGAAATGGCCAACAGGTTGAAACTAGGTTGGAAAAGGTCAAGAGTCAAAATCCCATGGAATGCTTGAACTCTTGAGACCCCAGAACAGAATCTCCAGATGCACAACAACATGCAGACAAAGATCAAAGAATTAAGATCATGGTTAAAATAAAAGGTGCAAGTGATTTGTGTACTGCCAGATATCAGCAAACATATACATGTACGATCCCTTTATGCGCTTGTCTGTGAGCAATTTATGCAGTCTGCAGTCCAAAGTATGTAAGCCATATGCAATACAACTAAAAGCACACAAAAAAACTGACTTTGCTATAAAACATATAGGCCTATATTGTGTTGTTAAAGAGAAACAAATATTAAATAGCAGATCATAAAAATGTGATAATACACATAATCTGATGTTCTGCCATTCTCTTTATTTCATGGTAGAAACACTCAGGCAAAACAATCTATCAGCTTTAAAGGTACATTATACACCTACACAACATGTATGATGTAGGCTACAGGATGACCTAACATATGCTCAGGGGCCTGTTGTATAAAACTTAGTAACTTACTGGATTTCGATTGGCTGTTGATAATAACATGTTGCTCAACAGCCAATCAAAATCCAGTAAGTTACTATTATAGTAAGTTTTATGCAATGGGCCCCTGGGCTTTATTTCATCAAAGTTACACAGTTAGGGCTTGTTCAGATACGATGCGACAAACCCCAGCGACGAACCCCATGGTTTTTTTTAGTGTTCAGATGTGGGACGGAAAACTACGCCACTGAAGTTAATGAACACGTACTAATGCGACAACTCTAAAATGAAAGAGAGTTTAGTCAAAAGCAAAAGTTGTGCAGATAAACTTATGACATCATATTTTGCGCCAACTTTTTAAAGAATCTGACTGGTCCACAGCTATTTGCCACTGGGAGGCAAAGAATATGCTTCTTGTCTTGGCATTTTTTTAGCCGCCTCTATCCCATACACTTACTAAACAAAAAACCACAGGGGTTTGCCATGTCATATCTCAACAAGGCTATAGGGACAGGATTGCAAAAGAGTTTTAACTTTTAGGTCAGGTATAGTGTTAGGTTTAGGTTTATGCATAACGTTTGGTCTAGGATTAAAGTTCAGTATTTAAACACCAGCATAGCTAGGATTTCATTTTTTTTTTGGGGGGGGGGGGGGGTGACAGTGAGCATGCAAAGCATGTGAATTACATATTGAGCACACTTTGCGCACTTCCTAGGGGGGAGGGTGCAAGGAGGTTTTTCCCCCTCATGCGCAAAACATAGAAACTTTTCTCTATAGACATTCCTATGTTATCGTTCCATGTGTGCTCTTTCTCTTCCTATATTCTCTCACCCTTTTATCCTCTTTTCTCCTTTAATTTTTTGTGTGTGTGGTGTGTGTGTATGTGGGGGGGGGGGGCAACCGCCCTCATCGCCCCCAGGCTACATAGGTGTATTTAATTAGTGTATGAAATTGACAGTGAGCAATTGTTGCAGAAGCGTATTTCATTAATTCAGGCTATAGACACATAGCCTACATGCAGCGGTGAATGGTGGCAATTTTGCCAATTATGCTAAGCTCCCATCCTCACACATCTGTAAATAAACTAATGCCAACACCACCATACAGACCTACATTTTATAATGCATCACCAGTAGTCATACAGTGTATAGGATCTTTTAAACAAACATACAGATTACCTTGAATGGGTCAGAAGGAGCATTGCTACATCAATACAACATCGTTCTAGAGCATCTCTGCTCAACAAGTGCAGTAACGTATCTTACACCAACATTATGCAGAAGCTCATGAGCATTCCCACTGAATAAGTACACAGGCTAATAGCTACATCCACCTCCTACAATCCATGGTGGAAATGGAAATCCTTGCCCATTCTTGTCAAGTGAAGGATCTGTAGCTAGTAATACACATAATTCCAAAATTACGCTCAAGAAGGTTCCCTGATAGTATCTTCAACCTTGGCAGAGTAGTGATGGCATACAGATATTGTATTGCTAACATCAATGCAGCTCAGGCGAACACAAAAGGCAATTTCTCTAAGAACTGATGCTGAAGGGTGCCCTGATATGCAAATAATTGCAGTATTCAATTGCTTTTATCCAGATGAAATGCAATACATTAAAGGAGTGTGCACATTTGTGAGTGCATTAACAAGTCAATGGTGAAACTGCCGTTTCTCCTGAGGCAATATCGCTTAGACCATGGACCCATGCTCAGACACAATACATATAGAATACCAGAGAATGGATACGTGGGATGGGCTTTTGAGAAGGAACAATGGTTCAAAGATGCTGCAGACGCTGGATGCAGATTTGAAAAGAATGCACTAAAATCAAGTTTATTTCTTTTAAAAAAAAAAAAAAAAATGGAAGCATACTTGAAATCCAGGGTACTGGAATAAATTTGTTTTGATATGATGCTGTATCACGATTGTTCCCTTGCATTGAAAAATCAGCCAATGGAATCATAAATACCATATATGTATGAAAAGCTGTGGGGGGGGGAGTACTCAAGTGATTTCTTTTCCATACTGCATTTATGATAGATATACATATGTAACATCCTTCTCTTAAAAGATATTGAAAGGTATCTTTAGGGATATAAGAGAAGCACCAAATCATCCTCATATGATAGCTTATATAATTATTTATAATAAAATTATCCAAAACCAGTTCAATCCCCTGCCCACTTGTATAAACCCCTGGATTCAGCTTTCTTCTCACATACTTTTTTCCCCAAGTAATTGATGATTTTTATCAGTCTCAATTTATTTTTGAAGCATGCTTCAATCGTTTCCAAGTAGTACCTTGAGTACGATTACACAGTCCATATGAGGTTATGAATTGGACAGTGGACTTCATTATCTACAATTTATGTATTCTGCTTAAATGCTCATAAACTAGCACAGCAAGAAATGTGACTGTAGTTTCATATTATTATTTACCTCCAATTTGCTACATGTATATAACAAGATATTACAAAATGTATTCCTGCAGAGAAAGAATTGAATATCAAAATGAAGAATGTTTGAATGCTTTTATGTAACATCACTCTCAGAAACCTATAAGCAGGCAACAAACAGGAAATACATCTAAAAAAACTTTGAACACATTCATAAATCATAGTCAGACACACTCAAAACTGCTTGTAATCTACACAAAAGAGGAAATGCTACAGTTAAATATGCAAACTCACCAATAGATATCGGCTACTAATCAAGAATTATTCACCTGTAACACTCCAATAAAATGATCATTGTATACCGAGATCTGATCAAAGCAGTTTCAGGCTTGGGTCCAGTCCTGGTGTACATGGACTTGAACAACAAACAGCAAACAGAGTCATGCCATAGAGAGCCCTCATGCATCCGTTTCTCAACAAATCATTTCCAAAGGAATAGTTTTCCTTTTCAAATCAACAAAAGGTCCCATCAAGCGAATATCTTTTCATGGAGCTCACGCAAAATAGGCACAATGAAGGTCGTAACATTTGATCTAAATGGCATCTTTTAACTAACAATAACACAAACCAAGGCTGTGGTCTATAGTACAACACGATAAAAATTATGACATGCAAAATATGGGCACTAAAATGTTGACTGTAATTTCAACTCTTTCAATGTTGATGGATATTCACTGAGACAAAGTGTTCTGTAATTGAACTTTAAACTTGCCAACTTACTGTCTCAAGTGCCTTAACATATAAAAATATAACTCACACGTTTTCGTATTGTAAATTTTCACTATTTGTGCAAGTACACTGTAAGTGCACTCTAGTCAGTAGCAGTCATCTGTAACTGCACCCACCCTCCCCCCCCCCCCCCCCCACTCCTAGTCGAATGTGGCATGGCTTTAAGCGAGCTGAATTATAAAGTCAATTCATACTCTCCTTTTACTCCCAGTTTCTAAAGCAATTCAGAAAACATTCAAATCAAAACACACAGGCATATCTGCTGTTGCTGGTTGTTCCTACTGCAAATGTTATTCATGTCTGAATAATCACATCATGCTTGAATATTCACCTACAGCCAATGTACTCTCATGAAAGGTCATCACACCTTTATACAATACAGGTTTGATCGATTTCTTCAATTTCTTTAAAATCTCTTGGAGAATCACATCCCTAAACCAGTATCACTACCACAACATCTGCATTACACATATCCTAAATCTACTCATTTCATGAAAATTTCCTATAAAATAACTACTTTTTTGCATTATCCCACAGAGACCAAAGGTGAAAGTCTTTATTGTGCTTGATGTCCAAGCATACATGTAGCTGATTTTGTATGAGGGCCACATGGGATGCATAATCTTGACAGAATATGCCATAGTATCTGGAATATGATAACTGTGATTTGGGGGAATAATCCCTGGATGTTAAATGGAAGAGAAAAATACTGCATAAAAACTGCATAAAGACTACAAAATTGGATGCTGAACTTGCATAGAATAGACAGAAATTCACAGACTAAACACCTCGCAAAGAAATATAATGCACAACCAATTTGTTAATGGACCTTAAAGACTTCTGAAAGCAGACTGTTTTATAATTTCTTTCTACATGTAAAACCCCCAATCACTTGTTTTCTGGACTTCTCTACTTTTGTTTAACCATTTTCCTCTTTCTCTAAAAAGAACAATCCTCCTCAGAAGTCATATTTTATCATGTCAGAAGTTCAAGTATAATTGTTGTAACACTGCAATTAGTCATCTGTTCCTATTGTCTACCAGTCACACTGTAAATCTGTACTGTTCCATGACCATTGCAAAGTATGCATGAGTTCTTTCTTTCTTTGATTCTTATCATGTTCTTGGGATGACTTTGAACGTAGAATGAACTTGTGCAAACACTGAACACAAAGACAGCATTTGAACATTTGCAATCTCCAAAAACACATTTTAGTTTTCAGTATGCTCTGATAATAGAAAATGAGACATATCCTAATTTCTAAGACACCAACGAATAACTACAGTAGGGGATGTTCTACAAGTTTAGGGATACGCAACAGACAGCTCGTAATTAATATGAACGACCTCCACCACATATTGCGGCATTTTGCTTCCTCCTATTTAATGCTTATTTTTTGTCTATATGACATTTCTAGACCTAGTAATATTACAGTAATGTTGCAGATACTTGGGCTCCATTTCTCGAAACTGTCATAAGTCTCAGTTCATAGACATCCCATTGAAATGCGTGCTAGTTCTACAACACACATTTCAATGGGATGTCCAAGTTAGACTTACGACAGTTTTGAGAAATTGCCCTCTGGTGGATATGAACAACATCCACAAAATAGTCACAACACTGATGGCTTGTGCAGTGGAGCTTAGTGTCTCCTTGATGGGTTTGTAGAGTTGAGTTCAATGGTTTGGCCTGAGCTGACTGTGCTTTGCATGCTGAATAACCAGGACACAATGTGGGACTTGCTGTTAGAAGTGATTTAATATTGCGGATGCAGATATGAACAGGGAGAATACTGCAATATTACTGTAGTATTACTGTATTTTTCCTGCAATATGAATGAATGGTGTCCACGGGAAATTGCTTACAAACGTGTATTGGTAATATTGCTGTACTGGGTCACAAAAACAGGTTAACTCATATTTCAAACATCAAAAGTAATGAAATAAGATACCTCCTGAAATTAATGCAATACCTAAAGAAACAACAGTTTACTATTACCACCTTCTGCCATCCCCCCCCCCCTCCAAAAAAAAAAAAAAATGAAATAAATAAAGCCTCAACTAAGCAAGAAAATGTGATAAGAAATACCTTCAAAAAGACCACTTTCCAGAAGGTGTCCACTCTTTTCCAGAGCCAGGAACTCGTCTACAGAAAGAAACTTGTAATCCACACCATTTACTTCTCCTTCCCTCGGTGGTCTTGTTGTACCTGGAACAAAAAATCAAGAGGAGGAGACATGTACATTGGTTGATAATATTATGTCATGAATAAATTAATATATAGGTAGATTTTGACCCACAAATGATACATAGCAAAATGTCAATCGTTGGATTCTCACCCTTACATTTTCCATGTAGAGTACACCATGCCCACGTTGTGGCAGCTTAAACATTCCGTCACTGCACTTTGAAAATACTGTTTTTCCGTTTGCATGTGCCTGCACTCAAATGTAAAGCATTGCTTTCTGTGTGAATTAAGTAAATTTTTCTGTTTTATTTGAATGGCTCTGAATCCAGTGGTTATTTAAAGAGGTCTTCTTTAAAAACAAACAAACAAACAAACAAAACAAAACATTGTAAAACTTTCAAATTATTCACACTAAATCAAAAGATTACCAGCAATGCTTGTTTTGAGCTCAGGAGAATAGATGGAGATGCCGAATCTCTCTAATTTCTAATTCTCAACCAAAGAGGAACTGAGATCAAGATTTAGACCATGTTGAACACATCTCTAAAACTGATAAATTATAAGACTGTGTAAACTCACTTGCATGTAAATCTGTGAATTCTGTGTTTCTTTAAGATTTGGAAATGTGACATGCACTGCGCTTACATCATTTTTATTTTGGAGTGACCGATTTTTTTAGTGGTTTGCCACATCATCTAAGGAGGCTTTCGGGGGGGGGGGGGGGGGAGCTATAGTGGTAGATAGATACCCAGCTGATAAGCTGGATTGGGTCAGACTACATGGAAGCAAGATGGAATGCATAGATAGTGCAGATTTACAATGTGACAAGAAAAAAAAATAAATCACAGAATCCTACTTACAACATGTATCTCCATGGAAATATAAAGAAGCATCCATAATAAATCTAGGATTTTCTGACTGGAGCTTTTTAAAGACGTGGTGGTATACGGTTAATGAAAGCAGTTGTACAACATGTATGTACATGTATCTTACAGTTGGAAAGGTAACTGTTTTTTTTTTTTCACACAAACCAAATATTTTGTTGCTTTCATCAGTGTAAATTCTCAGCCATTCTTGATTATATTATAAAATAATCCGTTTGGCCAATAATGATTAAGACCATGAAGCAGAAATATATGACAAAAGAAGAAGTTGTAAAATGAGTCATACAATTTTTATCTGTTTGTTTTTATATTATTAAATTAAATTTTTAAATTTTTAGCCAAGTATGATCCATCCATGAAAATATTTTCGAAATTTTAGTCAAACCTACTTGAGGACCATATCCATTTGTAATTTCTTTTTAAAATGTTATATAAGCATTGAAAATGGACTTCTGAGTATTTCACAGTATGCAGCAGAAAATGTCATAATTATTAGCTGTATAAAACAATTCCGAATGTACTGCAGGCTACACACTGCACTTATCACTGTACAGACCAACAACAAGCAGCGATACAAACTATCGTGGCATAATTTCGTTGTTTTCTCTTTAAGTTATCCTTAACTAAATACAACTGAAGAAACAATCATTAAACATATAGAGTTGACTACACTTCCGACAAGCAAAATGGACAGAAAGGAAAGGGGAGAGCAGTAAGAAAAAAAAAAATAAGGAAAAAACAAAGAATGGAAAGGTGAATGACTTGACAGGACTTAAATGAGATAACTCTACCACTAACACATGCCTAAGGTCATTCCTAAATCCATTTAATCTTGCCAAGGGTCACAGACACAAAGTGAGTGCATGAAAGAATGTCTATCGGGTATGTTCAGTTCATACTGTACATGTACTGTAGGCACCGCTCCTTGTTCCAGACAGTGTAATGGTGTAATACTCAATTTTAATAACATAAAACACTGTATGTAAAACAGATGCACAAATGTAGTGGTTAAAATGGCCTACATAAGCCTTCATGTATAGAAGGGACAAATTCAGAAGAAATTTGTTGAACTTTTTGAAGTCAACATTATTGCTAAAAGCCTGTACTGCAGTGAAATAAAAGGCTTTCATTTCTTCTCACTCCAAAAAACATTTATGTTTAAAAAAAACAACCCGCACTGATAAATATCACTTTTTCATATAATTCAAAATAATAAGATTTTTTTTTTAATGGGCGTTCTACAAGCTTTCAATATTCCCAACTTTTAGATAAGGATTTCCTTTCTAGCCGGCATTCATGCCATCATAAACAAGGATATACTCATTATATTATACACTGACATGTAAAAATGAAATCACCCAAAATATTCTTAAATACATGTACTTTGATATTTCACTCTGATGTAGAACTCCTAAGAACTGTAAAAAATGAGACCACTGCCTTCAGCCTTTCTCGTGAATGTGATTAGGGGAAATAACTGACATTCCACAGAAAAATCTCTTGGAGTTTATTTCCCGGTTTCCAACACACTACTCTCCACTTTGTATGCACATGATCATAGATTGAAACGTAGATACGAAAACTATATGAATTCCAAGACTTTTTTTTTTTCAGAATGTGCCGGTCTAAAAAGAAAGTATATTATTGACACGCATATTTGTTTTTCATCAGTACGTAGTGAAATGTCTATCACAAATATTTACTTTCTACACATCGACATATTGGGGTTTTCAGAGTTGTGAGCAAAATTTCATCTCTTCAAACTCTTTTAAAAATATATTCTTAGAAATATGATAGAGCCCCCACATAATACTGCTCTGTATGCAGTGTACTTGACACCGTTCAGGAAAACAAACCTTAAAAAATGGCACTTTGGTATCCTTTGATTTTACATTGACCCTACGTAATTCAATTTATTTCATATACTTTATCTATTTTTATTTATTTATTCATTTCCATTCAGGTAGGCCTAGGGTTTCAGATTTCCTTCCTTGTTTTTGCTTAACTTAGTTTTTATTGAAAGCTTACAGGTTAAAAGTGACTGATTAATGAACCTTTCCCAATGCTTCATTAATTTATAGTTTGCAAGGAAAATAATATTCTTAATTTTATCCTAAAAAAGATTGATGCAGTACAGGAGCTGCAGCAAAATACAGGAGCTGCAGCAAATGATATGTGGTTGACTTGCTTGTCTCTATGGTACAATAAAGCAAGAACTATGGTATATAACTTACAAGGCACAGTGCGAACATAGAGGTTTTCCCTGATGGTTTGCTGTAGATCATGATCTGGCGATCCTTTTGGCATGCGCATGCTCAGGTAACGACGTATGTCCTTTGGAAGAGTTTGACCTGGTGGAAAATAAAAAAGAGCGAAAATTACACATTATTTTCAAAATTACATGACAAACATGTTCAATAGTAATTTACATTGTACTGATCATATTAGTCCTTCTATGCAATGAGAAAACCCTCTTCTCTCAATAAAATGCAGATGGTTGGAGTATTTCTTACAAATCATGTAGGCCTCAGTGTCCATCTAAGTGACCAATCTGTGTATTTAAAAAAAAAAGGACATTCAACCAAGCCAGCTCAAATCAGAAATCTACATGTTCATGTGTCTTCAAATACATGTACTCCATATTATGCTTCCAAAATCATTTCCTACAACAGTGACACAGATTACTTTACTTTAAATGCCATGGTAACGAACAGAGCCTATAGGATAAGTTGGGAGAGTTTGAACCCAATCTCTGCTTTGCATCGAGCTTCACGTTCTGACCTTTAGCAATCCCACAAAATCCTAACTAATTCATGCAAATTTGACCACATGAAGAATTATTGCCCAGAGCATGGACCTGTGCAGGCTGTGCTGCTTAGGTGTTAGCATGATTATACTCTTTACAGTTTAGCACATTTTTATTGACCAATTATTCATATACAGTAGTCTATCGATATAAAAATTCTTCATGAAGATTATTTGTAACATGTACGTACTGTACTTTCAGGAGCAAATTTTTTTTTAAATTGTTGCATTTCAGGACACGAACATTTCTGATTTCAGTGAATAATGTAGTGAAATTAACAAATAATTGATGCATCTCAGAATAAAATAACATATCATCAATGTTTCTATTTGGAAAATACCAGAGGGGTTATTAAGTTAATTGTAGGAAAATTCATGAATCCTGGAAAATAGACTAGACACTGAAATAATAAATAGGGCTTGCCTTATTAATCAGCATAATATGGATAATTCATAAACAAACAAGACTTGTCAGTGTTCTGGTAGAATAGACCAACAGAATGAATCATAATGACTCCACATGTCTAATTAAAACAAGCTCACCCTGTCGGGCTGTGCACACTAAATACCATTTGGCATAAAGGTACACAATGACGTCAGACCAAGCACAGAAATGTGTGAATAATTTTCTGAATACTATAGTGCTTTTATTCTGTAATTCTATTTGAGTGATATGTAATTCAATAATTCAACAACATGATTTGATGATCCAGAGCAAGTACACATCACGCAATTTAATCTATGACCTATCTAACATGTTGAGGCATTACACATAATTTGAACTAAGTTAAATTTACAGCTTCAGTGGTCCAGATCATTATATTGAGGGGAAAAGTTCACATATACCTCATTTATACTGAGCTCTCATCCCGTATCAGTAACAGAATTGCTAGAAAATGGTGCTACTTTCAAATAACAAAAATGCCTTGTAAAATCAAACATGCACTATTTACATGTATATAATTACTTTTGGTTCTAGCTTCTTTGAATTCAAGGATTTGGCTATTGAGGACTATCAAAGTGATTGTTTTTACTATAAATCTGAAGTTAGCTGACTGTGCTTCCCATGTGGAATTCCCCCCCCCCCCCCCCATACAAAAAACAGCCTACATCTACATGTACAAGTACTTCAACAAAATAAAGTACAATGAAAGTACATGTACATTGCCAGATTGTAAAAGTTGTCAACATGCTCTAGATCATCTCACAATTCTAAACACAAGTGAATCAATAATCATCATGTCATATTTCCTTAGCACTTTGACTGATGACTGACACCGAACACATCAATAGCGCATTTATCAGAACTTTCAAACTCCTCCAGCCATCAACCATCAATCATTACACTGCTCTTGCAAGATAAGACCCTACATGTACGACCATCACATTAGCAAAAATAGAATATTGATTCTTGAATACTAATTACTTAACAAACAAATTTTTGAAAATAACCTCCCACATATGTGGACTGTAACTTACAACCCATAGCCTTTTTAACATTATTTCAAAAAATCTAAAATTTTGTACATAATATGTATTGAAATGCTGGGCCTGATGAATGAAAAAGGTACACTGTATCAAAGAAGCTTCAGAAGGGCAGTCTGAGTCATAAAAAATTCAAACATAAAGTTTTCTGAAAGAGCACTGGCAGAGCAGTATTTCCTCATACCCTACATGTAACTTATTGAAGCCACCAAGATGAGGTAATAGACACCACACCTAGATGTTAATTACTGACATGTATGTACAGGCCACACTTCACAGTAAGTCTCAACAGCATGATAAGACCATTGCTTTGATTTGATACATCGTACTAACTTGTCACAACTACAGACCATGTACATGTACACGTACACACGTACCTAGATTACTAGCATACGGTTAAAATGTTGCTTTGTACATTTTGCGTATACATCTTACATACACAAGTACGTAGTCATCCATCAATGTGACAACTTGTGATGGGGACACACCCATCAAAATTACTAGTTTTTGTAACTCCACACCATCACTCATGCATATTGGTGACAGAATTTGAACTTCGGTGCACAGAAAGGCTTGAATTAGTCATACATGTAGTCGTACAGATGTGGATGCCAAATACATTATTTGTGTTAAATCAAAATCATAACAGAACATGTGATGAGATGGAGTATTGACAGTGTATGGTGTAAAGCTATTCTGTACTATATTCATGTATGTTGTACTGTACAAGTGCAAACAAATCTTGCTGGCAGTAACATTCACTGCAAACATGTCATATTGAGAGAAAGGGTATAAATTTACACACAAATGAGAGTGGGTCTACTGTAGTACGTGTACAGTGTTCACACATGTAGGCTTATCTACATGTAGTTTACCAAACGCAAGTTTTCAATGGTAAAACACTTGACCCCATGGATCTCAGCAACATCAGATTCCCAGTGACTCACTACCAACTTTAAACATGGGCCAGTTAATGCTAATCCCTCTAGCACCTCCTCTTTCCTAATGCATTGTTAGATTTTCTAACTGAAAAGAGAGAGAGCTAGGACCTGATTCATGCTATATGTACATGTACAGTATGAATAGAACCATAAGCCCACGCCCTATTGTTCTCCAGCAATAGACCACAACCCACTATGAATGACTGTTCCTCTTTTCAAATGAATGACACAGAATTACTACTGTGCCTAATTAGACTACAGGGTTGGGTGTTCTGCAAAGTACACTTTACCTGCACTGAAAAGAGTCAGTTTTGGACTGCCTCACTGTCAACAGAGTGTGTCATTTGCTATTCAAAGAGTAGCTTTACTCTCCTTTCAGTGCTTATGGGCTCAGTAACTTTCAATGAAAGCTTTCAAATTCAACTGAAAACACTCCCACTGATTTGAGTTTCAAACAACGGTTACAGTTGAGGAAGTTAGTTTTTTGGCAAAAGTGGACCGGCCAACTCAACTGGCTCATGCATTCATTGACCTGGCATTTGGCATGAGCATTGTACAATGTAATTTACAAAGCATTTTACACTGTATTTATAATTCATACAGATGATCACAAAAACATTTTGCATACATAACAAGAAAATTGGCTGCGTAGATAGAAGAATGGATTTAGGATTATCTTCGAGCAGTGATCACATAATACATGCATAATAATAATTATGCATGCAAATCATTTCACAGGTACATGTACAGTACATGTATACATGCACCGATACACGCGAAAATGATTTTGCTGAGAAAACAGAGGGGCTTACTATACAAAACACTGTTATTACATAGTCAGGTGATGATGACACAGATATTTCACAGCATACATGTATAGTAGGCCGACTGTCACAAACATGTTCATTCCAATAGGCCTATTCAAAGATATTATCATGCCAACAGTTACTTCAAATATCAAAAATATATACAAAAACCCAGGAAATGGGTTCAGTTTAATATAGTTTCTACATCAGGCCTACATGCACATGTACATGTACATGTACATGTATGCTGTACCTGTATAGACCACACACATTCCTATCCTTACAGCATAATTACAGTGTAGTTAATTACCCTCGACTACCAAGCAGTTTGCATTTAATGATACCCTGGGTACTGCAGAGTAAAACAACTCACACTCAATAATAGAGTTTACAACTTGAACAAATCCGAGTGAAGTTGGATAAAACAATAGTATTGCATGAATGACAAGAATTCAAGGGCAACTCTCTCAATGGCCACAACTGCATTGGTGACCATAAATCATGCATGTTGGTGGTTTGCAGGGGTGGCTAATGAGGGGTCAGCTCAGGTCATATCAAAACAGACAGGGCATAGAGGTGAAGGATTATTCAAGTCCCATATTATACTGAATGGTACCTACACTGATTTTATATACAGTCAAAATACAGTGTGTATTGTACATAACTGTACATTTGGGTAGTTACATTTGGGCATCTAGTTCAAATAAAATTCTGAATACCAGGTAATCAGATTTTTAATTATTTAATAAATTACATCAAAGTATACAAATGACCTACAAAAAGTAATTTATGTACAGCCAGTACATGTGAAATAACTGCCCAAAAATTGGCATTCTAGAGGTTAACAGTTAACAAGTTTAGAGAAAATAAAGGATAATATATGAGTCAGACTACATAATTACAGCGTTAAGAGATTCAAATGGCTGTTTGATTCTACAAACTTCCCAATTTACATGTATGCCCATGCATGTACACAGACATCAAATAGTCTATTTCACTGCTGGCAGTAAAATTGAGAGTAACTCACAATATCTCTCCTTTACAGAAGTAATATTTACAGCTCCCAGTGACACTGCATCCCTATCATAACAGAGCAAAATGTCTTTTGGTGATTGTAAATGCACTTTTTAATAGTCATAATCAAATCAAGAATATTTGCTGGTACATGAACATGTAGGCTATGTACAGCCAGTGTACACATGAGTAAGCCTACACCATGTACATGTACAGGGTGTACATGTACATGTATACAATTTCTATTAACTGATGATTTAAAGCAAGTGTCTCTACGAAGATGTACATGTAACATTTGCGGAACAAACCAGAATCACTTCAAAAAGAATGCAGTAACATTTACCGTAATAATAAAGTGCAAAGACCTCATCTGGCAATGATATAATGCTGAACTCTCCTGAAGGAAACAAGGTATACACCTCCAAATTTTCAAACTGATCTTAGAATTAAGTACAAAATGAATACGTTGGAAACCGAAGTTCACGTACACATACATGTACATGGAATGTAAATACATGTATTGCAGTTCATTTCATCAGTGAACCTTAAAAGCTTAACAATTCTTGTTATTCAGAATGCTTTAAACAAATGGTCAAGAAAGTCTAACATGAGAGCTAGGGAAAGGGATGTAGCTTTTCACATATTTACCCATTCAGTCACAAACCCAGGGGAGATGTTATTCATACATAGTAAGCCCATTTGAAATGCACAAGACTTGAGTACACCACATAGTCTTGTACAAAGAGAAAGGCATCACAACTCCCCCTATTGTGGGTGGGTGAGTAAGTAAATTAGAAGGAACACATTCCTCAGATTCCTTGAATCAAAGCTCAGTGGTCAATATTAGCGTACAAGTTGGCTTGAAGTAAAACTGGAATGGTAAACAAGTACATGTACACTGCACCTAGTCATCAATGAGATACATGTACATACAAAAACTCACATCTCTGCATGATGTATGGTAATCATGCAGTATTCAGTTTACCGTATGGTATACGTTTAACTAGACCTGCCATTTGTTCATTATCATAAACTTCTGAATATTGGAATAATTGGGGGATTGTTCCCTTTTCCCAATCTTTCAAACATACATGTACATGTACATGTAGAGCAGATAAGGAATTTCCATGATATGGAAAATAACATGATTGGTAATTTGCGTTGCGTACTTGCAGTGTGCACGCATCTTTGTAATAAATTTTGGACAGGCCTAATACTCGGGCAATGCAATAATGTAGAAAAAATGGGCTGCATGTGTACCATACTCCAACAATCACAGAATTCTTATTTCTCTGTTATGATTGTGCAAAAATAAAGGTGACAGGTGCGTGGATCAATTTCTATTAAATAATGTCAACATGAAGAGGACAGACAAGGGATGGAGAGCTCTGTGCACACAACCTGATGATTCCTCCAAATGTGATTTCCTGATCCACAGGTTCTTGACACTTAATAACTTCCTCCTTGCTAACTGATCCCAATTTCCTTTATTTTGGGATGAAGGTTTCTGCATTCAGCCACAGAAGAGCACCTACTAATCCTTGATATTCCAACCTTACCTGGATAGTGGACAGTGACATACATGTACACGTACATGTATGTACGAACATTCAGTTACGGTATGCCTTTAGTAATGTCTATCTACATGTATTTCAAATTACTTGTGTTTGTGTACAAAATACTTAATAATCAAGCTCCAAAGTATTTGGGTAATTGTTTGAATTTATACACACCCACCAGAGCACTGAGGTCAGCCAGTGATCCTCTTCGTCTCAGATATTCAGTTACTCGTACATTAGCTGGTGATAGGACATTTACTGTGTCAGCTTCAAAACACTGGAATGATTTGCCACTCACAATTAGGCAGTCTCCATCAATTACAACATTCAGAAAGGCATTAAAAACCCATCTTTTTTGCAGTTTGTAGTTTAGGATATTCATTTGATTATATGTTTACTGTTTGATTATTGTAAGCGCTTTGGGCCTTATGGGAAAAGCGCAGCATAAATAATAAGTAATAATAATAATAATAATATCTATTCATCACAAGTCAATAGCCCATTAACTTCTTTCCTTTGCACATTATCTTACTTGTACAGTACATGACACACTGAATATACAGGCATACAAAATGTAGGCCCACATAAAATCTAAACTGCAAGTCAAGCAACAAACACTTGATTTCAAACAATGAATGAGGGTTTCTAGAATGTTGGGGGTATTACGCAAAAAAAAAACAACCAAAAAAACAAAAAAAAACACAAGACAGAGACGGAGAGTTCAAAGTACTAAGATAGTATCACTTTGATCTGAGGTCAAGATACGGAGGAAAAATACAATAGTAACAAAGACACAGAATCAAATTCCATTTGTGTATATATTCAAAGTCCAGTCATCCTACACAGTCATGTAGTAAATAAATATATTACTCATACTATTTTCTACAGCATATGTTTTTGTTCAGGCTACACTGTACTGTTCTAACAATACATGTCCCAAGATCACTTCAGAACAAAGGCATTTCTGATCTATAGGTGAACATTTCCAATGAAAAGGGATTTATCACAATCACATGTTTGAGAACAACAAGTGTTCAAATGCAATCCACATACACGTATGTAACACTGCAATGGAGCCTCAGTGATACATGAGGTTTAAAGGGTACATGTAAAATGCAAAATGTCCCTTGGTTTAAACTCGTGGGAAAAAATATGTCAAGTATAAATGAAATGCCACAAAAAATTAGATCAAATTAATGTTGGTGAATTATTCAATCCATACATAAGGTGGCAAGAGAATGAACAAATCGCATACTACATTTTCGATCTTGCTTGAAACTTTACAGTACATGTATATAATGAAACATTGTAGAATATATCTACAAGTATGCACACTGACAGAAAGAAGCCATATATTTTTACATAAACTTTAGGAGATACATGTGATGTTTGCTATTGTTATCACGTATTCATTTACAGATTAAAAGCAGGCAACTGACATACACTCTGTACACTGTACATGTACATGTACCTTTGACTTATGTAATAAATCAAAAGTAATACATACATACATACAAATACTGTATTTCCCCTACAATATTAAACTTTGAGGAACTGACTGAAAATGAATTGATGTTATCCTGGGAGGTAATGTACATTAAAGACATTGGTTAACATTGTTGTTATGATTTTAAAAAATCTTGTTTTGTTACGTGAAAATGGGATAAACATAAGGGTTATAGTGTAAAAATACCAGTCTGAAAGTTTCAAAGTATAATATCCACAGGAAGTATTTTTAAATATAAAAAATGTGAACCAATGTTTGCAAAATATACAAGGGTCGGTTGCACAGAATAGACATAAGGAGTGCGCATGCGAGTATGACTCACCTTACCGTACTGTGTGTATTAGCGTATCACGCGGCGGGAGGCACATAACAGCATTTTCAAATTCAAGCAAAGTGGTCCTCTTCATGATTGTCTCGTGAGACGAAGGATAATAAAATTGTCGTTTGCGTCTAACTTACACTTTTTCATTCCAAATTATGATTGGTTTCAGGGTTTTTTAGTACAAATACAAGTACTCATACACATGTTTCATCTTAGTTTGAGAATCTTTTAAATCAGCTACTCACAAAGTTAGCGAATGCCTTTAAGTCGACATTAAAACACAATATATTGCTTTTCCACCATATGACCTTCACAATCAGAAATCTTAACATTAAATCTATGTGTGAAAACTTACCCGCTTTCAATGTTTTAAATCGAAGTGCTTCAGTGCCAAGGTGATTGATCAATGATTTTAAATCCCACAGAGTGTATCCTGCAAGTTTATAGTTATTCAGCTCTAAAAGAATATCATCCACATGAAGTTTTCCTGATTCCAGCACAATTTTGTCATTACGAATATCAAAGACGTAGGGGAACTGTCCATTTTCAGCCCCTCCCCCTACAGCAAAGTGTATTCCACCATCGGCAGCCCGTCTTACAACACATTCCTGAATGTTCTGAGTCCAGTGCTTTGGTGGTTTGGAATTTTTCTTATCCTTCATTGTGGCAGTAATTGATGAAACAAGGGCCATCTAATAAAATGCAGTTGACATGATCTTTTCCATTCACAAATCTTTGCAGTTCTTCTTGTACTTAGGTTACTCGGCTATCTCTGTGGGAGTGTGGGACTACCTGTAAGACAAAAAAAAAAAATATGAGATGCAAAATACATGTTACCAACACAGTATAAACTGATGATCACTTTCCCCCTCCCCTCACAAACGAAGGTAAGAGAGCTGTAAATTACATTTAATTTGAAAGGATTCCCACTGCAGAACACTGTATGAATCAAGGACAATGCACATTGTGGGTTACTTCCAGGTCTATAATGTACAATCAAACAAAGATTTACATTGTATAGGCAAAGTTTGACTTTCAGACATGAACCAAGACAATACCACCAACAATACCTGGTAACACAGATTCTCTCACATCGAACCAGTCCTCAACTTCATTGGCTTCCTGTGCAACATCACCTCAACTATATCATAAAGTCTTTCTTATCAAATATCCTGCTTTGAAGTTTTCCTCACCACAGTACATTTTTTCTCTTATGAGCCTCCACAAGCCATCTCGCTCTGGTCTTCATTCGTAAAATGTATCTTTCATGATAACAGAGCGGTCGTTGAGAGATTAAGCATGCATGTCAGCAGCTCCCCGACTGTGGAACAGCCTTCCCAAGGAATTACAGGATTGTAAGACATTTAGACTAAAAACATATTTTAAACCTTTTCCTAAATATGTATTTCATGTATTGTCAGTTTACCTTGTAATTAATCTTCAAATTGTAAGCCTCTGGAGCACCCTTTGAGGTGGATATGTTGTGCAGTATATTGTCTTTATTATTATTATTAACAATTATTTACTTATTCATAACCTTGAATAGTGGGAGTGTACAGTGAGTTGTTAACCTACATGTAGATGGTACATGTAAGTGCTGAACCTTTTACATCATTTGCCACTCTCCACCCAGGTGTAAGGGTACCTGGTAGGAAGAAATTCCTTGAAATGCTAGTACGCTATGATGGCAGCAATGCTAAAGCCAGGGTAATAACAGAGGAGTGTCAGGTGTGACAGACATGAACATAATATAAAAGAACCCATTATTATCATTATTATTATTTCACACAAATACCATTAATTCTCCTCAAGTCTGCTTTGTGGATTTGAGAACGGAAATAGCCATATTTTCTTAATTACAATATGTTTTTTGTTGTTGTTGTTGTAAATGTAAGAGAAAATAATTACATCTGCGAATGACTGATGTCTTTTCATGTTGGGTGGTGTCTCAAGTCATGGACATATAGTTTGTTATTAAGTCATTAGACTCAGAGTCTAAGTTAACATCAGGTTCTACAGACAAAGCACGTAGCACTATGCATTGAACAAGTGGTTTCCCATTCACGATTGTGGTAATATTGCATCAGAGTCAGACATGACAGATATCAGCAAACACGGAGAATAGGGGACCAGATGTGTGTGCTGAATACATTTGTGTGCAAAAGAATGTAGCCCTGCTGCAGTGGCAGAAGGAACAATGTGCACAAGATTCAGTGGTCAAAGATCTGTGATTTTGACTACACTTCTGGCCAAAATCAAAATAATTTTTCATCAAATAACTGGACATCTAAGAATTGCGAGGACAATGAGATATGCAAGAACGATGTGACAAAAAACATATTTGCAAGTCTTTCTGAACATTGATAATTGCGCAGATTTCGACTGTCACTGCAGTACATAAATGGCCTGTGCTCACATCTAGGGGGTGTAACATACAAAATACAATCTTACGATTGATATCAATCGTAAGTCTATGGCAAACCATGTACTAAAGAGATAAATTGATTGTAAGATTGATTGTATCTTGTAACTCTTTATGTTACAACCCCCGGTCCCTTATTCTCGGGGTTTGCCCAGTTATCTAAGTTTACACTAACACTAACACTAACAGTAACGGTTCAAGAGAAGCCCTTGGCCACACAAAGGAGTATTGGTATGGTGAGTAGAGCAAATTTATGTAACTCTCCATTTTCAGGTAAATCCAGGGTCCTAATGTTAGGTCCTCTGAAAAATCTGAAAATCTTGCAGCAGCCAACCTCTATCTCTGTTTGCCTCCGCGCTTTTCGCAGGGAGATCAGCGAATTCGCTACTCCTTGCATTTCAACCGGCCGTATTCAAACGATAGACCACGTACGTTTGGCCATATACGTACGAACGATGTTTTTGTTGTTGTTTCGTATTGGTCGCTCGTTAATACGGTTGAAATGCGAGTCGCAAATTCGCTGATCTCCCTGCTAAAAGCGCGGAACAGAGATAGAGGTTGGCTGCTGCATACTGCAAGATTTTCAACCGAGAGGACCTAACGTTAGGACCCTGGATTTACCTGAAAATGGAGAGTTAAAAGGAATCAAACATAAAATCGGTAAGCTACATTGTATAGGTCTACTCTGTAGTGTATAATGATATTTTTATAATCATGAATAAAGGGGGAAAATCGCTGATTTGAGGTAGTTTTTCACTGTCATGCCCACGAGAATGAGATTGCATGCACAATGCACTGGGGGGCTTCTGTCTAAAAAGGAGAAGTGCCGACCCTACCAAAATACGAGGCTAACGACGACTGTTAGAGACAGAACACTTCGGTCTAGGTCTTACCTTACATCTAACTAAAAGGCCTTATTGTGGTTTAGGAAACCACTCGTTCATGTGACACGCGCACTTAGTAGCCTATCCATGAAATATTGGCATTATCGTGAAATAGGAAACCACCATTCACTTTGTAGAGCAGTGCTTTATTCAGTCACACGCATTGATTGGTTTCCTATTTCCACCTCCATTCTCTTTGTACACAAGTGCGTGCGTCAAATGAACGAGTGGTTTCCTAAACCATGATATGGCCGAAATATTATTAACTCGTTAGTGATACTTTAGTCTTTACACTTATAATCTTATTCGAAGCGGCGAAACGGTGCCCATATCACACACCGGCACCTTCACATGCACGGTCGGGCAGGTCGCAGGGGCCAGGCTAGGCCCAGGCAGGCAGGCACAGGTGAGCCAACACAGAATCGGGACAGCGTTTCACCGCGTCATGAATTGAAAAGTAAGTAAGTTTCACTTCTGTTGTTGCAACTATATTAACTTCGTCATCCTTTAACCTAAACCTCTATAAAATCTTCAATACATACCTTTTAGAATGATGTCATTTACAATCAAAGCCTGCCTTCAAACAGTACATCAAATAGTGATTTTCATCCGCTAACGTTCAAAATATGTCGTTTGTGTATAGAAGTATGCATTGCCATTAATGTGCGCATGCGCATTGCATTATACTACTGTACTAGCCACCGACCGCGTCTCTCTCTCTAGTCTAGCTATAAGCACCATCGATCTAGCTACAATGTAGTCTGCTAGCTTCATGTAGCTCACTGGATGATGGCTATGTTAGGCCACAGCTACGGCTGCGACGGGAACCGCGCCCCTATCGTTCATGCGTTGACTCGAGCTGAGTTGCGTTGAGTTGAGTTGATAAAATTATTTTTTTTCATGAATGCAACAGACAAATAATACAGTTTGGTCAAAGGAATTACGCTCTAAAGTACAGTGTATTTTCTTATTATTTTCTTTTTCGCACCTTAAATATCTCGTATGGTAATTTGAATCAATAAAACAAAACAAAACAAAATCGAGATGGGAGCCCATGGTGTAAACGGTCCCAAGTGAAGAAAGTGGTACCCATATGACTCGGTTGTAACGTACCCTCATCTCATGGCCTCGTAGAGCTGGCTAACTGGGGAAACATCAAACAACATAGGTCTTAGCAAGCTATTGATTTCAAAACGTCTTGACAATAGAAAATCACTTTCAGCAAAACATTACTGTTCTCCATAATTTGATACAGACTGAGATTCTTACATCACTCTCTGGACTGCAGATTCAAAGTTTATATTTGTGAAGGCGAATTTTTGAAGCTTATTCTGCATAATTATATTACATCAAGTTTATGCTTCAAGTTTATGGATCGGATTGGAGCTTCGATATACAATCATGACAATAACAGAATAGTCCTACTAACTCTAAATCATTTGTAACTATTGTCATCAGGGCCGTACGCAGAAGTTTTTTCCTGGGGGGCAAGACGGGTAAAAATTTTTGAAGAAGCTCAAAGGGAGGGAGCAAAGCAACTGAGCTGGTCACGAGGTTGCTTTTGCATTCTTAATAGTGAAATTGAGGGATTTGATACTCAATTTTTGTGGATTTTTGGAATTTTTTTAAATAAAAAATGTAAGTTTTCAAAATTTCTGGGGGGGGGGCAACTGCCCTCCCCCCCCCCTCCTGCTGCGTACGGCCATGATTGTCATTGCTATGTTACAATTAATTTTGTCATGTGTATTAATGTTCACTATTTTGTAAAAGAATCTCAATTTAGCTGTCATTATTTTTTAAAATTTCGAATGAACTATGTGTCGAATCAAATCAAACAAATCAAATAGCTATTAGCTGATCGTTGGCTGTAATCAAAATTGCCATAAAGAAAAATGAATTAATGTCTGGCAGGTTAGCGCTTATGGTGGGGTAAATATATAAAGCAAGACTTGAAAAAAAGAAGAATGTAAAGACAACTTTTTTGCTCTTTGTTCCTCAACATGTGTGTGTGTGTGAGAGAGAGAGAGAGAAAGAGAGAGAGAGAGAGAAAGACCTGATGCAATGTCTTTCAATTAGCAATAGCGCCATCTCTTGATTATCAGAATGCGCTCGATAAACCACTGATGTTAAACACATGGATAGCGTGCATGTGTATATAAGCCAGTGATATAACAAGAAAACAAGAACAACTGAAGCTCTTGGATGCAAGATCCCTTGCAAGCACCGCACCCATTCACGATCGTTGCGCTATACACCCAGCTTATATATAGTATATACCCATATCTACCAAAAAAAGTTTTAGTCACAAAGTACGATCGTGATTCCGATAAAAATTATTCGCATTTCAATATCATTATTTCACCCGAGAAAAGCCTCCTGTCATGTTTATTCGCACGGTTAAGTTTGAGATTTGTTTTGTCTCCCGATCAAGAAAGCAAGCCCTCTAATTTTGGAGATAAATTTGAAATCGCAATATCTCTTTACATATCATGTATAGGCCCTAATATAAAAAGCTCATAGGAAATCCCTAGCTAATATAGTCATCATCAATAGTGATCTCTCAGGTTCAGTAACCAAGTTAGTTTATATGACAAAATGTATCTCCAAGTGCTATGCTCTTGAGTCATCCGTTTCAACTCTTCGTATCCTGTTGCTATGTACATTTACATGGAACGAGTGTTATTTCGTCATCAAAATATATTTAAACATATAAGATTTCTAATTATATATTCGATCGTCTATTTGCCAAAAAGGTAAAACCATATCCTGCATCTATACGAGCGAGCGCAGCGAGCGAGGTACACTCTTTTTAATGGTAGAAGTGTTATTTCATCGAAAATACACTCCTATAAGATATCTAAATAATAATTGATCACCTATTTGTCAATTATGCCTCAATTTGGGCACCTCGCTTGCAGTCTGAAACCATTCTGTTTCTACCGGAGCGAAGCGAGCGACCGACAAAATATTTTTTTTTTTTTAAATCAATGTAGATTCCAGTCCGGACTCGATGAAGGGCTTTTAAATCCGATTTAATACTGGAAGACTCCATCATCACGGTACACTATCGTCGGTATACAGACAGAGCTCCAATTGCGTAACATCAAAACTTGCCAAGGATGATCATGGATGATGAAGGATCGAGCAAGAATAGCCGACAAACTACAGCCGGGACAGCCCTTCCTGACCCGACATGGTCCATTATTCCCCCAGACTCCACGTCTGCACCGTTCCCGCAAGCACAACCTCGGAACCTCTCTTTCTCTCTCTTTAACTTGTAATCATCGTTTTTCTTATCCATTTTCTTCCTCTTTTTCTCTTTTCCTTTTCCCCTCTCTCTTTTCTCTCTTTTCTTTTTCTTTTTCTTCCTTCTCTTTTTCTTTTCTTTTTCCTTTTTCTTCTCCCCTTTTCCTTTTCTCCTTCTTCTTTCTCTTCTTTTTCCTTTTTTCTTTCTTTTTTTCTTTCCCCTTCTCATTTTTTTCTCTCCCCTTTTTTCATTTTTCCCGACCGCAGCGCAGATTTACCGACGATATCCGGAGCAGTGGGGGGGGGGGGGGTGTCACGCCCCCACACCCCAGATTGCTACGGTCCTTTATACAGAGCAAAATGTCTTTTTTTATTTATTTATTGGTATTCACTAAAATGTTTATCAAACTGCAACGGCGTAAATCCGTTTGGAGGAGGGAAGGGGTGATCGAAATATTTTTCCGAAATTTCTTGCTCTGAAATGCAGTCGAGTATACACACCCTCTCACCCGCCAGCACACACCCCCATACACTCACATACTATTTTTTTTAAATTTATTTATTTTTACTTTTTAGTGAGCCAGAAATGACCACTTCTAAACGAAGTCCTATTTTGTCATCAAAATATTACACTCTCTCTATATTAGGTCACCTCACTACCAAACCTCGCTGGTCCAGTTGTTTGCTGTCTCAAACCACCCTGTTTCTAAATATTACGAGCGAATGAAGTGATCGACAGGGAAAAACATTCTCTTTGGATGATAAAATATCATTTCGTCCTATGATGTCAGCTCCCTTTGCATGCATGCATGCCCAATCCGTTTGCCTCCCCAAATAATTCTTTTTCTAAATACTATAGTGAGCGCAGCGAGCGAGGAAAAAATATACAAAATACATAATGTACACCTCCCTGCAAAATTCGAGGATATAGTCGGACACCTCGTTGAAAAATGATATTTGAGCATCTACTGCTGGAATAATCGCGATTGCTGATCGAAAACATCTTGCTTCTATATTTTATGAGAGAGCAAAAATGGATTAACAAAAAAATACTAAGAACAGTTTCAAGTGCATACTCCCTTCTTGTGATTTAGTAAGGTATATATCGGCATCTTCAGTTCTCACAATGATTATAGCCACATCATTAAGCCGTTATATAATTATCTCCTCCTGCAAATTCATCTATACTTGCCGCTCGAATCCTTGTATTTATGTAACTAACATTATGAGTATAGAGAATAGTTTAAACATTGGATATATATAGAGAGACACAAAAAAATGATGCAAACCTATCAATTTTTTCCTTTCTTATGAATATATAACCGGCATTGATGATAGATACTGAAATGAGAGCGAGCAAATCGAGCGAGGTTTTTCCTCTATTTTCATTCCTCTTTTTCCTTTCTCCTTCCTTCTCTCTTTTTTTTTTTTTTTGAAGGGGGAGGTGAACGGGGGGGGGGGCATGACCCCTTTGTGCCTGCCGTCTGTCGTGGGAGGATTGATTACAATATCATTTCTTCTTTAAAAAGTGGGGGTATATACATGCCACCCCCCCCCCCCCCGGCCTCTCGAAAAAAGTGTGGGGTATACTTTATAATACCCACATCTCCCCCGGGATTTATTACGCCAATGTAATCCTGATAATTGGTCCATGAGGCCCCTTCACAGATTCCATGCAGGCCGGTGTGAATTCAATGTGGACGACGCATTATTTTACATGTTCAGTAACTGCATTCAGAAATCATATTGGCTAGAATATAATTTATTATGAATAATCAAAGATATAATCTTTGATAATCTGACCTGAAATCAAGTTCATTATAGAAATGAGAAATAAGAGGAACGTATTTTTACTGTAAAACCCTAGTCACACTAGAGGCGGAATGAGCCGGCATGCTTTCGGAATGAAAATTCTTTGTACATTCCTGAATATTCGAAGTGCATTCTAAAACTTCTGGCTGCATTCTGAGTGCATTCCAAAATTAATATTCGGGTCCATTCTTGTGGCCGGCCCGAATGTTTTGCTCATGTTCAAAACTTTCGAGGTGCATTCGAAGTGGAGAAATATCGAATGGCATTTGAAGTACATTCTTACTGCACTCTGACTGCATTCTGAATATTCTTACGACATTCCAACAGCATTTGAAGCATTCTGATCGCATTCAAAGGAGAGTCGAATCGCAGAAAAACGAAAATCTTGGAAATCCTGTATAGTTGCAGATCCTCTCGTCCTTCTCGAGATTCCTGTGACCATTTTACACCCTATCGGGAACCATTCCGGCAGCATTCTTGATACTCTCTGGACATTTTAAGTACATTCGAAGTACATTTAAAGTATTTGAGGTGCATTCTGTTTAAATTCTTGAACGTTATTCGAGGTTGGTTCGAAGGACGTTCTAAGTATTCGAACGGCAGTTAGGTCAATATGAAATTCCCTCCCGAATGTGGCGCGAATTTTAAAAATTCTTCATTCCGGCTGGTTCTGCTTGATTCCTGCTGATTCCTAATAAGTGTGACAGGGGTATGAAAGCAATAAAGGAGTAATTTTGGATTAAACAGGCGCAGAGTAGTTCCCGTTCATGCATGCAGGATTTGTTTTTATTCTACCAACTGTATTCTTTAACTCTAAAACCATGTGGGTTTTTAAGTCCCCCCTTCCCCGCCCCCCCCCCCCCCCCCTCTCAACGTTTCGCGCGATAATAACGCAACGAGCACTATGTGGCAAAGCGCTCATCTATCCAGGCCGCAACTTTTTTTTTCGTCAGTAAGTGCACCCGACGCGAGAGGGCAGCACTTTTGAGACGACTCTGAAGTGAGGGTATCAGCGACCTGATCGAAGAATAGTCATCATACTTTAACTATTTGTCAACGGAATAAACGCCATCGTCATCAATTTCATAACGACAAAAAATCAGCAGCGTCACACGGATTCGAACCCTTGACTAGCATGACTAGTAATATATCGAGCTCTGACAGTGGCTTTAACCACTGCGCCACGAGCAGTTGACGAGGCATTGGTTGCACTTTATTCCTTTATACCCGGATTCATTTCTAGTCTTAACCTCAAAAGTGCCTACCGTTATGGCTAGGGTACTGCCCTCTCATGTCGGGTGCGCAAGTACTGACGAACTGACGAAAAAAAAAAAAAAAAAAAAAAAAAATCAGTCAGTAAGTGCACCCGACGCGAGAGGGCAGCACTTTTGAGACGACTCTGAAGTGAGGGTATCAGCGACCTGATCGAAGAATAGTCATCATACTTTAACTATTTGTCAACGGAATAAACGCCATCGTCATCAATTTCATAACGACAAAAAATCAGCAGCGTCACACGGATTCGAACCCTTGACTAGCATGACTAGTAATATATCGAGCTCTGACAGTGGCTTTAACCACTGCGCCACGAGCAGTTGACGAGGCATTGGTTGCACTTTATTCCTTTATACCCGGATTCATTTCTAGTCTTAACCTCAAAAGTGCCTACCGTTATGGCTAGGGTACTGCCCTCTCATGTCGGGTGCGCAAGTACTGACGAACTGACGAAAAAAAAAAAAAAAAAAAAAAAAATCTCCGCTCAATATAGTATTTGAGATCTCATTTTCGACGACTGGGAGTATGGTTTCGAAGTTACGTAACATTTTGTACACGCACGTCAGTCCAAAAATTGCTCAAAAGGCATGATTTAATGTAATAATTTCCACACTAATTGTTTTAGTCAACATTCATAAAAATGTAGTCATTAAAAAAAAAACTTTTGCTATAATAGTTAAAAAAAAACCAACAACATTAATTTTCAGGCTTTTTATGAACGCATGGCCGATTTTTTTTTTTTTTTGAAAACTGTTATTCAAAAAATGACCACCCCCAAAAAATCCTAACAAAGAAACTCAAAAGAAATTCACAAAACAATAAAATGCATAAGAAAATTAATATCCATACCTGATTTTTTTTCAAATACTATTGATGAGGATGTTTAAAAGAATGCTTTGGCAGTCTTTGAGCTTTATTGAGTAAAAATGTGATTTCACTCCTGTAAATTAGCATATCATAATTTTATTTTAAAAAAGAAAAAAAAAAAAACCTTCTTGTCGTGTAGATTACATTACCCTATACAGCAATTTTTGCAGCTATTGCGCAATTGGCGGCCGAGATCTGAGGTTGGGGGATTCCCCTCCTTGGTTTTAGGGTTTTAAAAACACACCCTTTTAAGTGTCCGAGTTCACGCAATGTCAAAGAGTATTTTTAGGCCTATATATCGATGTACGGAATATCCCCGACATTATATACTTAAACGTTAATGCATGCAAGCACTTCGCGCATCAGTCGAGTATAAAACTTCCATTGATGTGTATATAGTAATGGCTGGACGATGAAAACTCATTGGAGTATACCAATTCCAAGATGGCGAATTGGCACGCGCCAGGGACACGGCGCGCGTCTTTTGATATAACTCTATCCATCATGTACAGTTCAATGGCGTATACCCGGGGGCGTGGTATCTGCTTAAGTTTACTCTTTACCTTAACTAAGGCACTGAAATAATAGACGCAGAAACTTGGGTTAAACAACAACAACAACAAGGAAAAACTACCAACAAACAAATAGAAGGAAGAAAGAAACAAACAAAGAAGCAAACAGCAGAAAGGAAGGAAGACAATGAAGAACACAACAACACTCAGGTCATGAAAATGACCATACCATCATGATAGAAGCGGATGAAGACTCATCATTATAGTCACTAGGCCTATTTCACTTCATTTTAGAGTGAAAAACAAACAAAACGATGTCCCAGAATGGTTACAGTTATTAATATTTCAGCAGCAAACGTAAACAACAAATTTTAACAGACACTGAAGGAGACATGCATGTTTTTTTTTTTTCGATATTTAAAAGAACGAAAGAAATCCGAGATTTATCATTTTGATACTGTCGATCCGGCTCATCACAGATGCGCCCCATCACAGGGCGATGATAAAAAGAGGGAGCTGAGCAGGGGCGTCGCTAGAGGGGGGTGTGGAGATGTGACACCCCCCATTAAAAATTCTTGTCGGCAAATTGGCGATCGCTGTCGGCAAAAGAGAGAGAGAGAGAGAGAGAGAGAGGAGAGAGAGAGAGAGAGAGAGAGAGAGAGAGAGAGAGAAAGGTCAGGAGAGGGAAGAGGAAGGAGGGAAAAGGAAAAAAGAAAGATGAGTAAGGTGCCAAATAGAGTCATATTCGGTTTATTTGCTTGTGCATTTTGACGACGAAATAACACTGGTAACACGAAAGAGAGCCTATTTTTCCTCGCTCGCTGCGCTCGCTCGTATTATATTGAAATACAGGATGTTTTCGGAAAGCAAACACATTTGCCAAGTGAAATAAACAAATATATAATTTAGATATTTTGGGGCCCATCATGTATTTTGTTGAAGAATTTTTTCTCTATACCATAAAAAAGAGGAAATATATTTTTCCTCGCTCGTATAATATTTAGATACAGGATGGTCTTTGAAAGCAAATATATTAGGTAGGAGAGGTGACCAAATATATCACGATAGGTATCTTAAAGGCCCATCGTGTATTTTGATGAAGAACTTTCACTTCTACCATGAAAAGGAGTATTTTTCCTCGCTCGCTACGCTCGCTTGTACACTATTCAGATACAAGATGGATTTGGGAAATCAAACGAATTCGGCAAGCGAGGCCCATCATGTACTTTGATGAAGAGTTATCACCTACCATAAAAAGAGTATATCTATTTTTCCTCGCTCGCTGCGCTCGCTCGTATGATATTTAGATACAGGATGGTCTTTGAAAGCAAATAAATTAGGTAAGAGAGGTGACCAAAATATCAAAATAGATATCTTAAAGGCCCATCATGTATTTTGATGAAGAACTTTCACTTCTACCATGAAAAGGATTATATGATAAGGAGTATATAGATTTTTTCCTTGCTCGCTGTGCTCGCTCGTATAATATTACGATTTAGGATGGTCTTTGAAAGCGAATGAATCATGTGAGAGAGGTGACCAAATATATTATTTAGATATCTTTAAGCCCATCATGTAGTTTGATGAAGAACTATCACTTTTACGAAAGAGTGTATATTTTTCCTCGCTCGCATTATATTTATATAGAGAATGTTTTCGGAAAGCTAACATATTCAGCAAGTGAGGTGAACAAATATGATTTAGAAGGAAAATATAATAGAGGCACACAATTGCACATGCCTCGTGGGCTCTAACAGTTGAATTTGTCGACGTTGGTCGTCGGCAATCGGAGGCATAATTTGTCGGCAATCTGGCCTCTACACCCCCATTAAAAAAAGTCTAGCGACGCCCCTGGAGCTGAGGGTGATGAATATGATAGAGGAATAAAAATCTGGTATGATGTCGAAGAAGAACGATGACGGCGGTGGTGGTGGTGCTGGTGGGACTTGCATAAGATTAAGATGAATAAGGTTTTTTACATGTATTTTTTTAGTCTCTGCAAGTTGTGATGACCCATGCACACTTCGTTGAAAATGGGAAACTTTATAAGAAAGATAATACTTACAACAGCCCCCCTTAAAATCAAAAAGGATATATTTAAAACGTCTTTGGATATATAGCTACCTATCTAAAAATGAGGAAGACTTGAAGAGGGCCGAGAGCATGGGTGAAAGAAAGGAGAAAGAAATAGAGGGAAATAAGGAAATTTTGCTCTTGCTTGACCATAGGCCATCTCAACGTTGATGACGCGAGCATGCGCTGAGAAAATGCTCCCTAGCTAGCTAGATGAGCTGCGCTGCATGCAAAAAAGCAAATCGGCGGCGCCACACACATATTGAAATGCTCTCGATCTTGCACAGCAACCATCATCAACATCCACCAAACCAGCAGCTAGAGGAGTCGGTTTTGTATGCAGGGAAATACACTGCGATAAGCAAACTCTTTGTCATCTAGTGTATATCAACACTATCAAAGGTTACTGAGTATGCTGGTAGGGTCACTCATGTGGAAATTACAGGTATTATAGAGGGTGAATTTCGCAGATAATAATAAGCATGTATACGCGTCGCTCTCCGCTGCCTGATCAAGGGGAGTCGAGTTCCGGTAGCTCAACATCTGCCGCATCATCTAGTTCATCTGACCCAAGATCTCCGTCGAAGCCGTCTAAAAACAGACCACAGCGACCTGAACTGTCGACCCCACTTCCCATGGAAACAATCCAATCGTTTAATGCAGCGTATAACGCAGGACCAATTTATATCAGCGAAGGTTTAGGTAGCCCTGTTCATGGTAGAGGTTCGCCGAATTCTAGCTCCAGCGGCAAGTCAAACTCCCCCACACACAGCCGGTCGAGCAGCCTTGGTTCCACCCACGGCATGAGCAACAGCTCTCCTCAGGCTCAGGCGGCCATGCAAGCTGCAGTCATGGCGGGCCAACATCACGATGATCTCCGCCATGGTGGAAACAGAGACATACACATGGATATACACGCTCAAATAAGAGAATATCAGAGAGAAAATGAAAGCCTTCGTCAGGAGCTAGATAACAGGGAAACCAAGTTAAATTCCAGCATGAATAGTATCAAGACATTTTGGAGCCCAGAGTTAAAGAAAGAACGAGCGCTGAGGAAGGAAGAAGCAGCCAAAATACAGTCTCTCAAAGAGCAATGTCGAGTAGCTGTTGAAGAAAATCAGGTGAGATGTGGGGGATGAAAAGAAGATTGTTATCCTGAATGTTGAACCAAATGTCTGCTGTAGAAATAACAAAATGAAATTTCAGATTTTGTTACTTTTTGTCCTTCATAATTTAATGATGATAATGATGGTGATGATGATGATAATAAAGTCATTTTGTAATAGCATACATGTACATGTAACGACAATAAGAAAGCCCACTCATAATGTCATGGCACTCCTGGAACTGTTTCAGATTGTTCACTTTTTCTCCTATAGTATGCAGCAGGGTAAAAAATACACGGGGCTTGGGGCGAATTCGCCCCCGAAACGCCAAAAAGAGCCCCTGAAATTCTCACAGTAAACTGTAATAAAATGTAGAAAATTCAGGCGGGTGGGCTCAAAAGTAGCCCTGGAAAAAAAAAAAAAAAAAAAAAATTCCCAGTTATGCAGTGCTGATGTCTGGTATTTTCAAGCACAAAATTTACTAATGAATATCTTAACTATTATATTCGAATTGTAATGTTCAAGTGTTAAATTGTGACAGTACTCCATTTGTTGTTGATTAATTTCTGTATGATCATTTAATTACAGGTACATGAAGTGCCAAAATAGCTCTTGCCAGACTTGTATTCACATGTATGTTTTTCAGTTTCACTGTTCAATTCACTTCTCGAAACACATGATGTACATGTACATGTATTCTTGGTACCATACAGGGACCCCCAACTGTTCTATTATTGTAAAGTGCACTTGGTATATGACCCAGGAATGGGAAGGTCATCTCTCCATATGAATACCACACATTTTCAGACCCTGTTGTCATGGTACCTGAACATTCTTAAAGTGATTCAAAAGTTGAGAACCTGAGTTGTGTTGGTGTACAGTAATCTGTTGGGAGATTTCAGATTTGTATTGCGAGGAGACTGAAAATACAAAGACAAGATACATATTTTGTCAAACAATAGAGGCCTTCATAAACCATACATGTAGGCTACACCAACAAAATGCAATGTGATCTGTTTGGATCACATTCCTACAGGATGCTAAGAGGCTGTATCATTTCCTGGAGATCATGAGAGAGTGTACAGCCATGTGTTCAAAGTGTAAGATGGTTAGATTTGGTTCCTTTTGAACAATTTTTTGACAATCTGCTACAGAACTGGAACAGTGCAACACAGAAGCACTGGATGAAAAGAATCATTCAACCAGAAAGTGCAAATCCCAGGTGTCAGTACAAATGTGTATATTGACAGGAGTGGTCATGATGCGTAGCCTGCATGTTGGACTTGATCACACATGTATGTGTAGTCATGACTCATGTTATAGCCTATTGTACGTTGGACACAATCAAGATGCCAGTAGGCAGTAGGTTTTTGAAAGTTGCAACAAAATTTCAAATGACGATACAATTTTTATGCGATGAATATGATCCAATTCCGATTTGGGGGGTGAGAGGGGGGGATGCTGGAATAGATGCATGGTGTATATCCGGAGTCCTTTGGAAGCACATAACCTACTCTATAATGGCATATTATTATTATCATACCTTTGCATGACTCTAAAGCTGGTCTCCATGGTAGATGATTGGCATGTACATACATGTACATGTACATGTATGTAGGCCTATATGAATGCCTAAAATTGTCAGTGATCTGTGATGATGATTCCATCTGACCTTGAAGCATAATATCATACTGTAAATATACAAATGTACATTATGTATCTGCTCTCATTATGTAGGAATTACTTGTGCTATGTAGCAACAGAATTTTGGTCAGTCTTGCAACCTTGACACTCCGTGGGTGTAGAATGCAAGTGCAGTATGCAGGAATGTATAGCTCATGTCCCACTTGAGAGTGATCTCTGATGTGAAACTGTTGGAGATGTGATACTCTTAAACAGCTGGGTATCTTCTCTTTCTGTAAATGGGTGTGTCTGTTCTTCTGTTTTAAATCCAAGCTAAATGAAGTACAAAAATGCAATGAATAAAGTTGGCATGTTTCTCCGTATAGCCTAAAGGCCCCCTGTTTTCAAGTTTTGGGCCCGTGATACTTATTAGGGGCGTTCACACACAAGGTAAAAAGTGAGATTAAAAAATCGATTTTCTAATCGCAATCAGAAAATTGATTTTATTTTGTGTGTGGACAGAATATTCTCAGTAATAATTGCGATTCTAATCACGATTCAACTCGCAGTAAGAAGTGCGATTTTTCAGAATAATCGCAGTTATTTCAGAAATATATCTGGCCCACTGATCAAAATAATTAAGAACCCAAGTTATATGAGCAGCCAGACTACTGTCCTGAAAATATTAGGCCCTTTTTGTAACAGTATTTGCAATTATAGGTATTGAATGATTCACTTAAAATGAATAGTTTTGGTGATCCCCTGTTAAAGATTTGTTGGATTTTCTTGATTTTTTGAATTAGCTAGTCACTCACACAAATTATAAGAGCCTTCAGAGTTTATTGAATAGGAAATTTGTTGATGTTGGGAAGTAGAAAAAGTAATGATCAAATTTGGATGTCTATTCTGAATGCACTTGGTCAAATGTGCATGGTCCATGTTTAATACATTTGCAAAAAAATCTCCATAGTCTTGCTTCCAGTATATCGTAATAGAAAATGAATAGATGAAAACAATAAATTTTGTGGTTTTTGTAATGGGTGATCAGTCAGGCGTATAATAAATTAGTGGTATAACCATCCTGGGTTACAGGTGTTCTTATGGTCATGTCACTCATCGGTGGTTATTGTGTGATTATCAATCCCAATGAAATATTCCAAAATACAGTATGATATTTGCTCTGAACACGATACGACAAGCTTTTTATATTCAAGTTATTGAAAGCGTTAGGTAATTTTCTTGTGTAATAACTAATTTATAGTGATGTATTCAAATAAAATATTTCATTTATTGATAAGTATGGGGTTTTTAAAATATGTTTTTACCAAAAGTCTCCAATTGTGAATCACCATGGAAACCGACAGAGCACTTCTAACATGTTTCCTGTGGGTGAAAATGATGTACATGTATAACAACTATGTTTTATGTACATTGTATGTATCCCTGAATATAAATGCATCTGTGCAGTGCTTACATTCATGAATGTTAGGATTCAGTAATTCATGCCTGAATGTAGTGAGTGTTGGACTTTGTTATGTACATGTATTATAAAAATTTTATTGTCTGCATTACATGTATACACGTACATGGAGTTGTATACATGTATACCTACACGTACATGACATACTTCAAATTTCTCTTGAAAAGAAGTATATACATGTATGTATTCTATTCTTATGGATTTTAAAAATTCTTATCCATGTCTCAGTTACACAATTTGTAAGAATGCGAGCCACCTCCCCATCAAATTTTCCAATATTCGCACATAAACTTGTAGGCCTATATATTGGGTATTATGATATACTGTATGTGTAGGCCATCATCTTTGACAGTGGAGTAATATATATTGTACCTGGATGCATCATCTACTTACAGGAGTGACCTCACCTCTGAATGGCCTAAAAACAAATATTCTTCCTAGGCCTATGTGGATAACAGACCATCCTGATCCTAAACGGTGTGGGATGATTTGTATGCCATTCGCTACCACTGGATAAAATTGCAGGTCTTGCTGTAGGGAGGACTGATGCGCTCTACATGTATAAATATTGCATGAAATCATGTGCATCAGACTGTGATATATTATGGAAATTACATGTAGACTTCAAGCACTGTATCCATCACACTCCTTTTTATCTCATACTGTTACTTGATTTTGAAAACTGCATCAGGATGGACCATTAACATTATGCTAATTATGCTTGTTCATGATGAATAGTGCAAACATACACCCAGTCTTCATTATGGTAATGTCATCACTTTTAGCCTTGGCTGAAGAGTTGTGAATGGGGTACATGTATGTCAAGCCAAAGGATACTTAATTATAAAGGTCTATAGTTTGGCTTCATTTCAAATCTAGTGACTACATGTAGATTCTAGTGACATAACTTGTCTAGACCATTGTGGTTCTTAAATATGCATGCCCGGGGGGGGGGGGGGGGGGGGGGGGGGGGGGGGGGGGGGTCACTTCCATTGAAGAGTGGACAGCATCCGCGAGAAAAAAAACGTGGAAAAAGGGTATTTTTTCAGGGGTAGGCGCGGAACGCGAATAAAGTGTCAAAAACGCAAAAAATTGAAAAAAGCCCCCTGCATGCAGGCTACAGGTACTGGTATATAATGAGAGTCCTTTTTTATGAGAAAACATACATGTACTCTGTCACAACTAGAAACACATGACCTCTCGTTATTTTTGCAGGTCTTCTGCACATATACATGTAGTAGTGTCTGTTATACATGTGGCCAACATGTACTTTGGCACTGGTCATTTCCATGAATAATTACATGTAGCTACATGTAGCCATCTGTTATTGATGAGTTAATCCTTGCTATGGCTATGCAGTGTTCAAGATAGAGGAGATCTCATCTAAATGTTATTAAGTTTTACCTTGCCATCTGTACATGCTGGGCAAGGATTATCTCTGAGATACAAAGCAAACTATACATCCAGGCCTTCATGGCATAATTAATAAACCTCTGTGGAATGTGGTCTCTTGTTAATACTTGGTCAATAATCAATTCTGTCCAAAATTAAGATTTCATTGTATTTACATGGTGAAATGGGATTTAATTACATTTTGCGTACTGAGTAACTGAGTAACCTTAGTTGCTAAGGCTGACTCACAAGATACTTTAATAATAATAATATTCGTCAGTCTGAAGAAATTCATGAAGGGTGGCCAAATAATGCCATCAGCATTGGAAATGATTGAGGCTCACACAGGGTGATATACATGTAGATGTGTAATATTTGGAGGCTTTGATGGTATACATGTAGCAATATCTTCAACTACAAACCCATAACTGCAGTGTCCATGTAGCATTGTACATCTGCTTGTATTCAGTCATATAGGGAGGTGTGAACTTAATGCAGTATACAAGCTACATACATTGTACACATATCTACATGTATGTGTATGATATGATTGGTTGGCAAAAAATGACACTGCTTCCTTTAGATTCATTATTAAAACTCTTTGAAGGGTAATACATGTATTTTACAGGTTTTCCTTCCGCATAATGTATAGTATTATCCTTGTAATTGGTGGAAAGGAAACTGAAACTGGTCATTTGAATGGCATCTACATGTATGGCCTCCAAAAAGTTTCATATCATGTATAGAGGCTACATACACAACTTGCCGCTTTCCATCAGTTGCACGTGTAACTGTATGATATATACTATGTGCATGTACATGTACATGAGGATAGTATGTGTAGGCTCTGAATTTACTAAGAAACTTGGTCAGTTCCTAACTAGTAACTACATAGGCCCATATGTATTTTGTAGATCAACAATGCATGCAACTAGGGCTCAACAGGTGCCTGGGACAACGGCACGGGCCCCTAAAGTATACTGGTACACGTACAATGTACAGATCCCCAGAACTGAATAATTTTAACACAGTGCTCAATACATTCAGAGACTGGAGTTTACATACAGTGTATGGACCCCAACCAAAAAAAGTTAGTGTGGAACCCTGATATTGTAACATTTAAACAGATTTTACATTCTACTTGACGTAGAGGAATCCCAGACTTCATTTCAAGCAATTTGCTTTTCAAGTACTACTAACTTCTTTGAAAAAATGAGTAGATACATTGTACATATACTGTGAATACATTGTAAATATACAGCATCTCTTTTAAATTATCCCTAAATATTCCTGCATCAGAAATAGTATTTTCTACCCCACTGGTAAATATATATATATATATATATATATATATATATATATATATATATATATATATATATATATATGTACAGAGAGAGATATATGTGGGGCCAATGCATTTCTCCGTATCTGTATTTAGTGGCTTAGAAATTAAATGCAGTTTACAGCACAAGCAATCTGTGAATGAGAATTTTACCAAGCCTTAGAATTTTCATAGTTTCTGTGATCAGAGGTGCAAGAGACTAGTTTCAAATTGCCAATTTCCAAAACTAGATTCATATAATAAGGCAGGCTAATCATGATATAAAACAGCATCATAAGCACTTTACCATTCTTTACTCTGTCACTGTAGATATGCAACATTGTACAGGTACATGTAAAGCCCAGTTTCCAGCTATATCCCTAGGGACACTCATCAATATTGATGGAGTTAAATTTAGTAGCTAAAAAACAAGTGCAGGTTGTTAGAGATTGTTGACCTTATTTGACAGTTTAGAAGTCAGACCTATTCAGGTATGCACCAGTTGTAGGAGCAAAGCAGTTGATTATCCCCTCCCCTCCAGCTCCCATTGATATTGCTCTATACCTAATCTGCATCAGGCATGTGTTATGAGGGTAGATTATAATTTATGTCACATTGTCAACCATTTTTTAAAGGGAACTCCACTCAAATGTTATGTTGCTTCAAAAACTGGAAGAAAAAAATGTGACAGAGTTGTCAATTTGTGTTTGATTAAATGTCAAATTTGTATACCTTTTGTGTTTGTATCAGACTATAATTAATTTGTTCCTCTGAAGGCCATGTATGTAAAATTGATTCCCAGAGTATTATCCTCTCCAGCTTCTGTTCTTTAGCATGATCCTTCTATTTTTCATATTGTGTAATTTTATTTGACATAAATAAGAATCTTAGAAAATCTAAGTTGTAACAAAAATCAATAAAACTTGTCTTTAACCTCTATATTGAAGAGCATGAACAGATAAAACTTTGTCCCAAAATATGCTTTGAAATTCATCTCACAGTATTTATGGGTGAAGGTCAAACAGGGAACCCTCCTCTCCTCATTTTAAAGTTCAAATGAAACATCGAACAAACTGAGATTCAGTTTTATTTGATCTTAGTTTTCTGCTTTGACCAACTGGAAAGTTTGACCAATGAAGATGCAGATGAAGATGTTGGTTATGGATAAATCACATAATTCTTAAGACAGCATCAGCATGGGACAACCCCCCCCCCCCAAAAAAAATGATTTTGTTAGAGAGCAAAGCCTCCAAACAGTTAGTGCTTCACACTAACCTCATTTTAGGGGGTAGGGGGGTTCACAAAGCTGTGTGCAAAGTTATGCATGGCTTTAAGAATGACTTGAATATGGAAAGCCAAATGGGATTGTCTGTCATATTAATCTCATAAGGCAAAGTTGAAATATCTATGTAAATTAACATTATTACTAATAAAGCATTTTTGATGTGAAGTATAATTTTTGACAACAATTGGAAATACAGTCACACTTTGTTAAAAACAAGGGAAAAATTTGGGCAGTTCCATTCGGCTGTTTATAGTTAAGTTGTTCTTACAGACACAGTCATGTATAACTTTACGCAGAACTATGTGAAAAAAAAACCCAGATTGGAAGCTTACATGTAGGTCCTTTATAATGCATTGAATCCTTTGTTGAAAATGATCTAATTTGAGGGTCTGGACAATAATTTTGGGCATCCAAATATCCCGGGTGCATGTTAGTGTCGAGCCCTGCATACATATACCATACTGGTGTTGATTTGTGACAGACACAGTTATAGAATGATTTTAGTTTACAATTTTAGTGATCAGGCAGGTGTCAGCAGAGTGGAGTCACCTCTAATTTATTACATCTTCAGTATCCCCACCTTTCATTGCACCCACTTCTATTTCAATTTCTGCTACATATACATGGAGCTTATTGAAGGATTAGGTGTAGAGTGGAATATGTCAAATCTTTCATGAATATTCCCAATTAAAGATTTGTGGTATTAAATCCTAAAGCTTTGTAGAAATAGGGTAAGCTGTATGCATGCAGGTGATTTGAATGGTGGTTTAGGAGCTCAGTAATTTGCATGGTACATGTAAATGAAAAAAGAAATTCACTTTTTCAGAAAGAATTAATGATTCATGTTGAATCAGAAAGATCAAAGAAACATTATTTAACAAGGCTGGAGAAGATTAGAAAGGCATCAGTTTGTTAAAGTCAAAATCACCGACAGTAATTGAAATTTCTCATTTGCAGTTTTGTCATGTATAAGTAGGGGCATTCACCCACAAGGTAACTAAAAAGTAAGATTAAAAAATCAATTTTCTAATCATGATTAGAATTTCGATTTTTTTTTGTGTGTAGATAGAATAATTTCACTAATAAGTGCGATTCTGATCCAACTCACAGTAAGAAGGGCGATTTTTCAGAATAATCGTGATTATTTGCCGTGCGTTGTGCGTGTGAACAGAATCGAGATTCTAAAACCGTTTTTTTTTTCTATCCCATCATTCTTTACATGTGAACGTCCAACGTCCAGTTTGTTCGCAATCGATGTGCTATGTATGCACCACATGCTATATCTTTAGCCGTTGATCTCGTATTGAGAGTAAAGTGTTGTTGAAGTGTGGTGGAAAGTATTTTCCCCCGTCAAAATCATGTTAAAAAGAAGCTGAGAAATTTGTGGGCTTTCCTACCTGTTTTAGTTCCTTTCTTGTGTGTGTGATGGTTAAAAAAAAAAATTGATCTTTCCCTGTGTGTGAACAGTCATAATAAAATTGAAATTTGGATCGCGATTCAAATTTCAATTCCTCTTGTGTGTGAATGCACTAGTAGAACTTTTTAAAGCATGAAACTCAACTTACATGTATTTTCACTGTAGGAAGTAATAATGTAAAATAACTAAGCCTAAGCTATGATCTATGATCATGACTATCAAGGGATTTTTAAAATTTGTACGAAAATGAAATTATGCAAAGAAAATGCAAACTTCTCCGTCATGAATTTATGAAAGTGGCAAAATTGCCAGGTGTAGAGAATTTTCATATGATCAATAATCTTGACATTCAAAATTCATAAGTTTCCTTGATTTTTCATCAGCTTTCTGTCATCCTTGTTTCTTACACTATCTTCTGTGTCATTTAAAGTTAACTTTTCTATAAATATTAAATTCTCCCATCACCAAGGGTGTGCAGTCTCCATCCTAAATTGTGATAAGCTTGCATTATACAGTACATAAATTTAGAGAGTTTTTTCTTTTTTATCCAGGCAACTTATTGCTGTATGATTTATGAATATTTCTTATATGTATGGTAAGGAAGTCTTTCTGTATTAGTATGGAGAGTAGGACTCCCTACAGAGATGGAATGGATAGGATGAGATGAAGGTCACAGGGTCAACTGAAGTCGTGCTGGTTATTCTAGGCAGTGGTATAGCTACAAGGGACCCCAAATCAATTTGAGACAAATATGGAGAGGGAGTGGGGGGGGGGGGGGAGATTCGAAGAAAAGGAAGGAATTTGGGAAAGGGTTAAGATTAAAGATGATAGGGCCCCTCACCTTCCCCCTAATCAGTGGTCTTGTTAAGTCATGTTTCATTCATTGAGTACAGCTGCATCTACCTGCCCCCCTCCCCTTTGTGATCTGTAATGACAGTGCCCCCATAGTGGCTTGACCCATGCTACATCCTACACCACTGATTTCTAGACATCACCATCCAGACACATTGGTACACAACTACATGTGCGTTATCAATATTGTATGATTGTTTGTTCCCCATGTATGACAACAGAACATACCTCATAAATAGTTCATTCCCTGAAAAGGTTAAAATCATAAGACATGATAAATTGTTCAATGATTCATGGGGCAAGGCTAGACACTAATAGGCTTCCAGACTCTTAAACCTCCAAATTAAATGATGTAGGCGCCCACCCTGGACTTCCCTAAATCTTCCAAAGTGCTCTCTTCAAGTATTCATGCATCGGGATCAGCGGGGTAGGGATGAAAGCGATTATACTAGAATAAAAGCATGCATTATGGACTCTGTATAAAGGTAAACATTTTTGGAGAGAAATTTAGAGAGTACATGTATGTGTGTCATTAAAGAGGTGAGTTCTAGTAACAAAAATCACATCAAAACAAAGCTTGATGAAAATGTTCATTTATTGTTTTATTTCAAATAAAAGAGGAGTAAATGAAATGTTTTAATGTTCTGTCCAGATTTTGCTTGAATGCTGAGGAAATGAATGCTCACTGTATTTTAATTTTGCTAAGCTAAGCCATCCAATCATTTTGCACATGGTATTTAGATTTAAGCATGGGAGATATTTATTGTACACTGCACCAAATTTTTAATGAAGGTTAGTTATTGCTTCTGAATGCCTGTAACAACCTTTTATGCTACAATATCTGTCTAAGGTATTAAATCTTTCTTTAAAGTGATTACACAATGGTAACAAAAATTTTTGATATATGATCGAGAATAGAATTCTAAGAAGAATGACATTAAAAATAAGATGATTTTCAATCGAAATCAATACATTTGGGCTAATTTTCTCATAAAAAGTCCAGAGCTGACCAAAAAATTTGAGTATAAGGTATGACGTAAAAGTGGGTACCCAGCTTCGCGCATTGCAGTTGTGCCGCGCGCTAGACTGTACAATATGTATTATACCTTGCGCGCATTTTGCTAGAAGTGCGCGACAAGGTACCCACTTTGACATCATTTTGACGTCAAAGTGGGTACCCAGTTGAAACCGGGTCACAGCTGAGGGGTCAAAAATATCCTGAAATCTTACCATATTTGGGGGTTTCCTTGGCAACACGACTTTTTAAAAAAACTTTAGGCAGGCGATTTTCTGCTAATAAAATCATGCTCTTTTAAATGAGCTAACATCGTTTCAGCATTGGGTACCCCCTTTAAAAAAAATAACAATAAGATATGAATAACTTTTTGTGTTTGTCTTTCAGTCCATTTTGTGAATACTGGTAATGTACATGTACTTAACGTGGACATGACATGCATTATATGCAGTGTGCCTGCTGTGTCTGCAAGCAATACACTCATTAACTACTTCCAAAAATACCCATTAATGGTTTTGTATCATGGAGTGAAGACTATGGATCAGCGTACACAGTATACCAAACACCAACTCTTGTGATATATGATTAGATTAAACATATCACGTACCTGAAATGCGTGATGATTCACGGTAATGAATAATAGATACAGGTTCAGTAGAAACTTGCAAACCTGTCCACGTACATCATAGTTTTTACCTCAATGCATCAAGTCATTAAGGTTCTCAAATACTACCTGACTCATCACAAGCTCCAGCAATTTAGAAGCTTATATTTATTTCTATTAGGTAGTTAACTGCTTGTCTCCGGTAGATGTAGACTCATTACTTTGTGTTTGCTCTAGCAGTATATGAACCATCAAATCATGATGTATTCAGTCCCATGCATAATACTCTGATGTTTATTTCTAAAGTAAAGTTATTAGTATTTCAGGAAGTAAGGCATGTGTGCTTCAGTAAGGAAACTAGTAGATGTGGACACATTACCTTTTTTAATCAGTAAATTAATATTAATGCATGATACCTTCAGTTTCATGCACTTTCAACAATGCAAGGTTTGTTTAATTATCATTTTTATTTCAAACTCTCTAAAGTCGTTGTTTTCAGAGAGTAAGTACAGATGTAATGCTTGCTTGTGAAACTACAGTAGATGTGGACACATAACCCCTTTGTTTGCTCTCATAGTATATAGAACCATTAAATCATGATGTATTCAGTTATGTATTCTGTACTGTAAAGTCTAAATCTAACAATATTTTTAGAGGGCTTTGTATTGAGGGAGTCTATAGAACAGTGAAACTACACTACTACAGTAGATGTAGAAACATTATTCAGAAACATGAATTATGCACCACCGATCGACTTGTACATTTGTATTTAGTGCGATCTAATCATTGCAAATCTACATGTATGAAAAGACAAGCCTGTGAAACCTGCCAGTGTTCTTTTTTTCAGGGATGTCAATGTTGCTTCAATCCATGTCAGAGGAATGGAATAGAAAAGAATGTGATTTAGAAAAGAAATAGAGAATAGTAAAGAGAGAAGAAGAATGACCTAAATCTGTCATGTAAATGTCAATCCCCATTTATTATGTTTTATTGTTGGAAAAAATATGGGTAACTATTTGAAGTTAGTCAGTTGGAGTTGTGCTGTACACTCAAGCAAAGTCTGGACCATTCATTTGCCTTTTGTGTCGCTCATCATCCCGTTTCAATCTGTTACAGGCTTTGTATCACATTCAGACTCTCCAAGTGTTTATAGTATCAGGCTGAAACTGGGAGCCTTCTGAAGGTTTCCCAAGAGAAAGGGTGCATTGTGGACTCTGTAGTGACTGAGTCATCACAGTGCAATGTGCCTGGAATGATGTGTAAAGCAGTCATTCTTCCATGTCTTCGGTGATTGAGAATTTGTGTTTTCCTGTCAGCCACTGCCCTGTAGAATTTGAATTGCTCTACCACTCACAGTAGGAAAGGTTGAATGGGAACTATTGTAGGTAGTCTCCAGCAGAAGTTTGTTATTTCTATCATGAGAATATGTGAATAGCTCTTTACATGTATACTGTACATCACAAAAACCTGTTTTCACATGGGGGTATGTGATACAGTGTTTTGAAGGCTTACAGGGACATACATGTAGATAAAAACTTTTTTTTATTGATGATTTGCAAACACTTTAAGACATTGGTTAACATTGTTATGATTTTAAAAAAATCTTGTTTTGTTACTTGAAAATGGGATAAACATAAGGGTTATAGTGTAAAAATACCATTCTGAAAGTTTCAAAGTATAATATCCACAGGAAGTATTTTTACATATCAAAAATGTGAACCAATGCTTGAAAAATACATGAGTCGGTTGCACAGAATAGACATAAGGAGTGCGCATGCGCGTATGACTCACCTTACCGTACTGTGTGTATTGGCGTATCGCGCGGCGGGAGGCACATAACGGCATATTCAAATTCAAGCAAAGTGGTCCTCTTAGTGATTGTCTCGTGAGACGAAGGATAATAAAATCGCTGTTTGCGTTTAATTTACACTTTTTCATTCCAAATTATGGTTGGTTTCAGGGTTTTTGAGTACAAATACAAGTACTCATACACATGTTTCATCTTAGTTTGAGAATTATTTAAATCAGCTACTCACAAAGTTAGCCAATGCCTTTAAGTATTCTATACATACATGTAGAATTCTTCATTAAAACTCACAAATGGAGAAAATCTCTCAATTCTAGAACAGAATGTTCAGAGTTGTACAAAATGGATTTTCTTCGGTGATTTGAACTGCATGTCATGTTGTGCAAGTATGAACCTCACTTTGGCTGAATGTGAACAGTGCTTGCAGAAGTACTCAATCTCTTAGCTTCAATCATCATTTATCAGTACCCAATATGTGTCCCCTTTTCAAGGAATACCTCATTCCCTGGGAATGTTACTGAAAATGTCGGATCTAGATGCATGGGACTGATTGGAAGAGTTTGGGGGTTTTTTTCACACCAGGAAAGAGGCAGGGAATGTTACTATTTATAGATTGATACATAGAAAGAGATTTTAAGAGTTTGAATTTATTCACACTAGAAAAAAGGCAAGGAATATTACTGAAAATGTCAGATTGCATACTTGCCAACTCTATTACCGATTAAGGCGGTAAGCTACTGCTTTTCATGGAATTTAACCACATACCTCACTGTACTAAAAACAACAAAAAATAGTAATCTACCGCTTTTTCATTCTTCATTGTTGGTAAGTATGAGATTGATATATATTGAGACTGAGATTTGAAGGGTTAAGCTTCTTTTACATCAGAAACTAGGTAGGAAATGTAACTGACAACGTTACATAGGTGTATTTGGGATTGGAAGACTTTGGATTTCTTCTCACCAGAAAGGAAGTATTGTGGGAATGTGTTGTGAGTGATTTATTCATCTCAGAGCTATTTGTCCACCTGCCAAGCATGATCATCATTTTTCCATGCCTGATGGATACATCAGATGCTACTGTAGTGTTGTCATTGAAAGCTATGCATGATGAGGCTAAGTAAATGTCAGTCTTGATACTGATGTACGTTTGCATATTTGATCTTATAGCTCCATGTCTGATTTCTCTGTGATTGTGAGAGGGAGAGAAGTGAAAAGGGTCAGTGGAGAGAAAGAGAGATAGAGTGACCTAAGTTATGAAGTACAATGCATTTTATAGGTTGTGTAAAATGATAATTTGATTTTTGTATGATTTTCCTCTACTTTAGTAGTGAGCTTTACTTAGAAATTGAAGGAATAGAAGGAAATCAGTTGGAGGTAATGATGCAATAGAGATAAAAAGAAGGTTGAAGGTGGAGAACAAGAAATGGATTTAGAGAGAAATTATAAGAAATCAAGTTCTAACTCTATTAACAGGTTAGAATTACGTTAATCATGCAATGAAAAGGAAGTTATTTCAGGGATTTGTTGAGCCTTATGCGGGGCTTTATGGCAATAGAATAGGGAATACATGGACATGACATTGCCTTTTGTAGACTTCATTTATAGGCCCACTGTGTTCTTTTGGATGCTAAAATCGAAGCCTTTTTGCAACGTTTATTAAAGGCAAATGTTGAAAAGATATACATGTATATACATACATGCATCAGTTATTTTTAGTTCATTCAGTGTTTTATGTACATCTCTTTTTATGGGGAAAGTTAAACTGAGAGCTTCGTGTTTGCAGTTGGCAAATGGGAGGGTGCCTCGAATTTCTACACACACTGGCAATACACATGCCTTTGCTATTAGCCATGCACATCAGGTATACATGCATCTCCAGAAGGTGGTCACAGACCATGCTTCCAACATGTAATTGACATTTTTGGGGATAAGAGCACAAATTATTGATGAACGTGGCCAATAGGTTTCTGAGATATACAGCAATACTTAGCCACCTCCATCCATTAAGGTGCATGTATTCGTTTACTGTGATAGGCGTAGTGTATTACAGTGATTTACTGTTGAGGAAATGAACTTTTATGGACCATGCATCACAATTTCTGGTTTGGGTATGTACACAAGCTGTTTTCACAGCCTGGATGAATTTGTAAGCAGTCCTACAAAAAAAATCACTGTTTTGCATTTATGATAGAGAGACAAATTGTGAAATATGTTGGGATGAAGTCCGGTATGAAATAAAATTTTTGATACAGCTTTTTTTTTACAGAATCATCCTGGTAATCGGGGAATTTGAATATTTGTAATTCATGTGAGGTTTTGAGGATCCAATATGGTAACCCTCAAAGTGAGTGAAGATTCATGGGATGTGTTGAAAATCTTATGTATACTGTACTGTGACAAAAGATAAAAATAAAACTTTTATGGACAGTTTATGATATTATTAAAAAATATAAATGACTTTAAGAAGATTTATTTGCCTAAATATATTTGATCATATTCATGCCAATTGGATTTGAATTATTTCAGAAAGGCAATATTTTTGGATTTGAGATAATTTTCTCAATGCACATGTACATGTACTGTATATGTATATCCATGTATTAAGAACAATATATACAAATCAGTAAAAAGTTACCATCGTCACAGCTCAATTTTACCAACCTTTTAGAGGTAAACAAGATCAAACTTGGGCAATTAGCGTTTAACACATTTGCACCCCTTGAGGGGGTGGTATTTTGAACATTATTTATATTATACATCGTGTTTGTGTTTATAAATCTCATTCCTGTTCGCAGAAGGACATAAGTTACTGATTGCATCATTTTGACAAGGTTGGTTAGTATTTTGTCTGTAGAGAGCGGAGAGCCGGAGGGAGCATAAGCCATGGCATACGCCATTCTGGTTTTAAGCAGATGGTACTGGGGAAAAAAAAGCATTAAATTTACAAAGTCTATTTTGGATAGTGCACCATTTTGAGTTGAGGCCTATAAAGTTGCAGATTCTTATTGCAAAATTTTCATATTCATCAATTTTGACATGTTACTGTCAACTTTTTTTGTCAATTTCTTCATGTAATTTATATCATTCAGAGATATATCTTCCAGTCTTGCAGATGTGTACATCATGCATGTGATTTCATCCTTTCATGATGAATTGAACTTTTCCTCTTTGATAAAGCATGTTGTTAAAGTACTTTCTCTGAAGTGCATTTTGGAAGCACATAGTACTGAGTGATGCTTATCATACATATGCAGGTTGAATGATATGGGACCCTGTCCTTCACTATTGCGCAGGATTAGCTAGAAATAGGAGGATCAATAAGACTGCTCAACGCCACATATCCAGATCAATACAGGAATTTCATTAGGCTTTGCTCACCCACCTCACAACCCTGCCATAGCAGTGCTACAGCAAGCCAGGCTGGCAGGTTGCAGCATGCTAGCTCTGGACTGAAACCCATTTATGTGATGTAAGGAGGTCATGCATATCAAATGATACAGACTGGTTTCATTTTCTTATTGATCATGGCACATGAACAACATAACCGGTTCAGAGCTGCTCAAGATGTGTACTTTCTAAAAGGGGTCATAGGAGAAGAGGAATTCCTTGTCAAAGAGAGTAATAGTATTTTGATTTTTTTTTCTCAAAAAACCTGGGAAATGCTGTGGCAGCCTCCTTAGAATGATAATGGATTTTAATCCATGCAGAATCCTCTTACTTGAATAACTTACATTCGGCCACAATTTTGTAGAGTTTTGCTATTCATAGGCCTACATGTATAATATAGATATATATTGTATGTAAAATATTCTTATATTCTTTTTTACCCATAATTTGAAAATACATTTTGCTTTACTGATTTCAAAGTGGATCTAAGTGGCATGTCTGTCAGTTACAAACTAGTATGCAACCAGACACATTGAATTAAAGATCACTACATGCTTCTAGGTATAAGGTTGCACACTGTGTATCATCCAGCGATTCAATGTCACAGCACTACATCATCACCTTGCCCACTGTCTGCTCCTATTGACTGCAGATTTTAATTAGTAACCTTTAGCATTTCATTTCAAATCAAATTTACCTCTTCTCACTATACCTTGTCTTTCTGTCTTTCCTGCCACCCATCTAACCATATCTGTGGTCTTCATACCAGTCTTGTTTACATATATTTTCTTAAGCGTAGTTTGATTTAGTATAGTTTAATTACACAATTATATTTCAGAATTGATATCATAATGAAAAATCATTGTTTTAACTTTTAACTACATGTCTATCAGGAGCTTCAGCGGATATGTTTGGATACAATTTCAGATACATGTAGTCCTGTGATATAGAGTCAAGGGCATCCTGCTGAATTCAAAGTCATCCATATGCACTATATCAAAAAAGGTTCTTCAGTGAATTGAAAGGTTTATTGTTAATCACTTCATTTGAATCATGTTGTGAAAATCATATCATAGAAATAAAATCATTATTATTTTCATGTATTGTGGGGATGGGTTTTATACTCCTTGTTTTAAGAATATCCATAAATAACTGCAACATGGTAAAAAAAGATTATAATATATTTGTATTTTCTCTTCACCAATCATACATGTTCATATTGGCCTGTCAGGCTCATGTCTTCTGTAATGGTTTTTACAAGGATTTCAATACCTACCTCAGTGCTAAGTTGGTCTAAAAATAATCTTGATTATGCAATCTGAATCCACAATGAGGAGGGCCCTTGGGAAGAAGGCTGTTCTTCCTAATGATGCAAACTGCTCATTCCATGTAACCAGTGTGGATGTTGTATACCTGTTTTTACTGCATTTAGATGCTCTGAGACATCTGATTAGTCTCTGAGTACAAATTTAATTGAAAAACTCTCGTCAAAATAAATTGGCTGGAGCAAGGACCTGTATGCACTTAGCTTGGTGTATCTTTTCTGTGATGCTGGAAATGAGTTCGTGCTGAAGATGTGTCCATTTCTCCCTAATTAACCAATTTAACCTCTTGAATAAAATGCCCAAGATATCTCAGGCTGAGGTCTATGGAAAATGTGTGTTATACCAAAATCAAATCATGTTCAATGGGTTAACCAATACAGTGCTATACATGTAATATGCAGTTACTCTTGTTGAAGAAACTAGTGTCTTTGAATGGAGACTACTTACAGTATGCTTTCTACTGTCCTTTGGTAAATGCAGTAAGAAAGCAGGAGGCTCACTCATTACTTTCAGTCATCTTACCGACTGACATTTGAGACAATTAGTTCACCTTAATTTTTAACAGGTTGACTTCCTTATGAATTGGAAAATGTAATTTGAGAATCTCATGATTTGATGATATGATAAATGATGATCACTGTTTGTTGTGTATAATTGTGTAAACGAAACTTTGAAAATATTTCATATATTGATATACATGTGTACGTAAAAAACGTTTTTCAAGAATTAATCATTTTTACAGCAAAACAGCAGTTTTAAGATTGGAATGTGCTTATTTTGCCTATTATGTTTTGTAAAAATATGAAACTATCAGATCCCTTATTCAGTGCTGTGTTACATTCTTTTGTGAAATACTCACTTGAAATATAAGATTTTAATGACTAAATGCCTAGTAGTCAATTGCCGATAGGAAGTGGGTGGTCCCTGTATTAAGTGTATGGGAATTTGATTATTCAATAGTTTACAGCTTAATCATCTCTTTGTTTATATTTTTTGCAGCAATTTTTGAGGACAATACGGGAGCTGAAGGAACAACTCCAGCATAGAGAACACAACCTACGGCACTCTCCCAATGGAGACGTTCCCAATGGCGGTTCCTCGCAGGGGACAGTCAGTCACCTACAGCATGAGATGGACAATCTTAGGACAGAACGGGACCGGGTCTCTAGAGAAGTGTTCCTTCTGCGGAAGACCCTTGAGGAGATGGAGCTGAGGATTGAGACTCAGAAACAGACCCTGACAGCCAGGGATGAGAGCATCAAGAAGTTGCTTGAGATGCTGCAGAGTAAAGGGTTAAACACCAAGAAACTGGAAGGAGACCAGGAGGAGATGGATGGGATGCGGTCCAAGGTGATAGAGGCAGAGGCCAGGGTCATCAAGTTGCAGAAGGTCCTGGAGCAGAGGGATAAAGAGATGGGCAGTTTCATGGATGTAAGCATTCCAATATTGGTTACAATTGAGTTTGTGGGTTCTAAAGCCTCTAGATATTTTGTAGCAATTGAGTTTGTGGCTTCTAGAAATATGGATATTCTGCAATGGATTTGCTGTTGTTTGATGTAAGTCATAGTACCTGCATGTATTATGGCACCTACATCAAATTTGGTGATGTGCACATTTTCATTTTGCCTAATGTACATGCGCTGTACATGTATTGCTCTAGTCCTACATGTAAATGTATGTCCTCAAGCAATATTCTTTTTATTGTTGCATTAAGAAGAGACAAATGCTTTCTGTCCAAGGGTACAGGCTTCTGAAAATTACTCCATTAGTAATTCAAACATGTGTAGTAGCACATGATAAGAAGCCTGTGGAAAAGTGCCTGAGCAATCTCCGTCGTATGGAGTTTCAATTGGCCTCAGGCATTCACAAGAAATATAATGTGTCGTCTGTATAATTCAGTTATCACACTAGGGATGCGCTATAGCAAGCTGATTTTAAAGTGCTCTTTTGTGTCCATCTTTTATGGGAGGCGACTTTTCAGACCACATTTGTGGACAGACTACAAAGCGAGGGACCTGGAGGGAAGACTGAAGGCCAAAAAGGCTATAAAATCTTGGAATATCATGAGTGAAATATTAGGAAAAGGTATAAGAGGATGTAGAGAGAAGAATAGGAGAGAGAGTGAGAGAGACAAACAAACATAAAAGGAAATTGTCAATATTTTCAAGGATATATCAATTTTGATAGGAATGGATAAAAGCAAGTGGGAGATGGGAGGAATAAGCGAAGAAAATGAAATGAAAGGACAGGGAGTATGAAGAGAGAGAGAGAGAGAGAGAGAGAGAGAGAGAGAGAGAGAGAGAGAGATAAAGGGGGGGGGGGGGGAGTGAGATGTTTAAGAATGAGATGCAGAAAATTGTGGTAGTATACATCTTGAGTAGATATCAACCTGCCAGATGTGATGTGAGTTGTGCATTAAATGCTTCATGGAAGGCACCAATTATAAAATGAAGACAGGAAACAATTAGACCACACTTCTTTGAACTGCTGTGATTCCTGGAACAGTCTTAAAGTAGAAAGTAAAAACATGTGGAAAAGAAAATAGAATGCCCTACCCACATGTATTAATGTAGTTGTACATGTTTATCATCTGAACTACAGTTACTGGATTCTCATTAGCATCTATATACTCTTGTAAAGATATCCAATAAAAAATTATTTTAAAGGAAATTACTTTCGTCATAAAGCACACTTGTACTAATCTTAGGAATGGTTATGTTTTTCTGTTGTTTTTCTTGTTTATTCCTATGGAATGATCTGATGCCTTTTTAGTTTTAATTACACTTTCAAACTGATTTATTAGGGAATCACTTTGAAGATATTGCATTTGAAATCAATGGTTCATTTTGAAAATGTGTCTTGAAATGTTACACTTTAGAGGATAATGTAGATGGAAGAATATGGAATCTGATATTTCATTACAAAGTATTGTAAATGATGGGTCTACATATTACAATCAGGCATTGTTTGAATTTTTTAAAAAAAGCAGAATTCACATAGAAGCAGACTTATCTAATCTACCAAAGATATGAGAGGAGTATTCACTTTTTGACTGAATTGGCAATAAGTCCTTCTTTTGTACTTTTAATGGAAATAGAATAATCATTTGGATAATAATCTTCTATTTCAGCCCATCGTAATAACAAGGATATAATATTCACACTAATGGACTGTGTATTTTCTGCTTACAGGAGAACAGAGATGACAATGTTGGGACAAGATCAAATGGCACAGATGACAGCAGTACAAGATTAAAGATCAAGGTTTATTTTATGCTTTCAATTCTAATTTAGAACCTTGAAACAGAGAAAAAAGATATTCCATTTTGCAAACATGTATGTACAGTATGATGTTTTCAAAGATAATACAGTGAAACCTGTGTATAAAGACCACTCTAGGGAGACAAGAAAAGTGGTCTTTATAGGCAGGTGGTCTTTATGGACAGGTTTCCTTTAGTACATGCACCAATGAGAAACCACATTGAAGGGAAACAGAAAATGCGGCCTTTATAGACAGGTGATTTTTATGGACAGGTGGTCGCTAAAGGAGGTTTGACTGTAGTAGATTTATATTCTGATAAGTGCCTTCATTAAAACTTGTTTTATCTTTTTATTTGTGGTTACAGAAATCACTGCTAATATGAGGATGCAGCCATCCATAGTAATAAGGTCAAGATGAAGATGCAGTAACTGATCACTGATATTGCATGAATGAAGTTCGTTGTACTATGATTAATCTCATACATCCATTGTAAAGATACCCCTCTTAAATCGAAATCTATTCTGTGACACGATCTGTAATTCTAGCTGGAATTTATAAAACAGTCCTTTGGAAATACTTTATAAGTAAGTTCATACAAATTTGTAGTGACCAATACCTTGTGAATATCAACTTGTCAGCATACTTCATTTCATTCAGTTAAAATCATATCTGCTCATTTCTCTCATGACTCAGCTTGATCAGCTGAAAGGAAAGCTGAGCCTTAAGATAGCAGAGCTGCAAGCCCTTCAGACCAAATTTGAGGCACTGAAGCACAAAGAGAGAGACCAGCAAGCTCATATCAATCTCCTCAAGGAATCACTAGCTGCCAAAGAACAACACTCTAGTATCCTGCAAGCTGATGTAAGTGTCTGAGTGAGATCTGTCATGCAGGAGACTTTGTAGAACTAGTCGCCCGGGAGAGGGGGGGGGGGGGGGGGGGGGGAGGGATGCAATCTATAATACTGAAATCACCTTCAATGAAAATGCAAACCCATCCAGAAGCACGACAGGCAGAGACAGGGCTGGTTACTGCTTTATGTTGTACTGTAGATGACTGAAAATGTGCTAATTGTAGGGATGCGATATATCGCTGTACCTTCGACATTACAGCCGACGATTATCGGATGTTAAAAAATGCAGCCTTAGCCTACCCGAGACTCAAAATATACTGTAGGGTGATCAGATTATTTATATTTCTTTGATTGAGTTTATGTTTTTGAGTTAGGAAATGTTAGTCTATTTTTTAGGTTTTCATTGTGATTAGATCAGATGCGTTTTTTTTTTAATTCTACAAGTACTACCTCTCATAGTCGCAGATATTGTGTAGGTAGAGGCTCGATGCACTTTGTGATTATATTAAATTTACTTGGCCAGAAGACGTAATGTTTGTGAGCAAAATGCATTATTTTTTTATATATTCATCAGAAAAATAAAAACATAAACTATTAATCTTGAACTTTACCCTGAACCTTGAACCCTGAACTCTGTAGGTGGATGCCCTTAGATTTCGACTGGAAGACAAGGAACACCAACTAAGCAGACAAGAGGTTGCTATGACATCCATGAACACTGACAAATCCAAGCAGTCTTCAGAGGCTGAAGAGCTTCGTGAGATGAATGAACTCAAGGAAAGAAGGATAGTTGCTCTCCAGCGAAAGGTAAGAGTTTCTCCCAATAGTCAAGTTCCAAATATCCTGCATTCATTCTAAAGTTTCCCCAAAGTTTTTTCCCTCAAGCTGAAAAAGAAATAGTATTACTATCATGTATTGCCTTTCAAGTCTTAATAAGTGGTTATTAGATTAAACAACATTGCTTGTGTATTGCTGAAAAGGTGTGTAAATATGTAATTAATTGTAATAATGGATATGCTTCTTGCATATCTGTCATGAAAATATATGTTCAGTTATATATTTTAAAGACAGTGCTAACTAGCCAACTAACATCTCTTTTATCATCTAAAGAATGCCATACAGTTTGAAGAGTTGTAAGTTTAAACAGTATACTGATCATTTAGATCATGTAATGAATTTCATCAAGGTTATTCATGTTGCATGCAGATAAATTGATTTTTTAGCTAGATATTTTCATTATGGAGAATGTGTGGGCTATAAGAAGGGTTAATGAATGCCAGAGGTGGCCATAAATGAGAATGCTCTTATGCCGTAATCTTTTACCCATAGGAGACACATCCTTGTTGTAAAGCAGTGGCTGTTGGCACATTCGTTGTGAGGAAATGCATTTTTCCTTTCAGTGTTGAAATTTTATCCCGTCTTTGTTAGGAAGAGTGTTAGAATCACACGCAAGCTAGACTGGGATGATGAATCTTTTATGAATACAGAATCATGGCGGACATTCTCAGGAAAAGCTCCTTTACTCCAGGAGGGATTGATGTGTTGATGTAGGTTTAGCCTTGTTCAAACATAAATGCAATACACTTCTTTCTCCTCCCCCCGCCCCTCCTCTCAAAAAAAAAAAGAAGTTGTGGGGAAAATGAGACCATCTGTACATGTAAATTTTTTGAAAGTAAGGATGAAAGAAGTGGTTTCATGCAACAAAGGATGCTAAGTGTACTCACTGATCTGTGTTTTACTTCACACTTCTTTATGACATAGACTATGATTGTGCAATTTTAATGATATTATGTGTGAACAACGCTTTACATGTGTGAACAAAGCTTCACTGGAGTTAGGTAGAGATGGAGGTAATCATCTTTTCATCGTGATACAATCTTTCAAGCACTAAACTAATCTTCCTAAGACTTCATGGCCTACTCATATTGCAAACTTTTATGGATATTTTGGTGCTGGCCTTGTTAAATAAGATCTGTAACAAAGATTACTACATAAACAAATGGGTTGAGATTAAGGATAATCTTCTGAAACATTTCAGCTGTCTATAAAAAAGATCAGCTCTCAGTGAAAAGTGGCTTGCAACAAAAGTTTGTTCTACCACTGTTATTCAAAACAAAATAGATCATAGTAAGTATTATGACCAACAATTATGCAAGATTTCTTGTCCAGTTTCCATTTGCTGTAACCTAACCTTGCTTTAATTTTGAATATCAGTGAAATCCAGTTGAATTTCACAATTTAATGTTTTTATGACATACAAATGACATGAGAACAAAAAAAAAGTTTTTCTTTTGTCTTCAGTTATTTACCCTTAATGATTGTACACTCACCTCTTTCTACTGCAAAGTGTGTTTGCTCAGCCAATCTGTACTTATCACTAGGCAATTAATAGTTACAGAAATCTATTGATTAGGAAGCCCCAAACTATAGAATCTGTATTTGCATTTTTGCAGGAGCTGATTGGCTGTTATGTAATAGTATGTGGACCCTTCATTTAGGTGTCCATGTTGACTTGGCAGAAGCACTCTTCATCAGCTTAACTGATGGGCTGAAATCTGTAGTAAATTAAATAGAGGTTGTGGACACACATGCTTGGTTAATTTTCAGAGCCTACAGATTTACTAGTTTCTGAGAACTGTGCATGCATGGGTTCATGAAGACTCTGTACATCCATGATCTAGGCAAAGAAAGAATGAATGGTTAATTCACTGATTTTTTTTTTTTAAATGAAAATATGTTGTTATGAGATGTTTGAAGCAGTTTAATTCAAAACTAGCTATTCATGTTGTTGTTTAAAGAAGCAGAATAGAAGTTTTAAGCAATTTTCTTAACTCCCAGATATCAACACAATACTTATATTGTAATGTAGTACATGGTAAATCTGTTGATTGCACATTTGTGCTTTCCCCGTGTCAAATCCGGTTGATTTGAAATCGTCCAAGATGTCGACTCTTTGAAAATCAGCTCAAGTTAGGCTTAGTAAAAATGGTGGTATATGCACTGTTGGAATCAGTTACAACTTCAGAGATGAGTGGTCCTGCAGAATTGATGAATGGCAGGCTTTTATTAGTACAGATTTTTTAAATGAAGATGTAATCAATTTCTTTATTTTATATTTTACTTTTATTCAAAGGAATTGAATGATTATGTATACCATATGAAAAGAAATTTAGTGTTGGAAGATTTGAAGTAATCTGCATGTATTTATATAATTCCACAGATATTTCGATTAATTTTTTTTCTCATAACTTTTTTTACTTGAGTTCTAATCAAAGTTTGTTTATTTTGTTTCATTCTCTATTATCATTTATTTTATATTTTACTCTTTTGTTGAATCTGTTTTTGGTGTTCTTTCTCTTTTTACTTTCAAAGCATGCTGATTTATCAAAAACCATGGAGCTACAGGCGAGCAAATTAAACATTCTTCAAGTGAAGGTGACAAAAATCCCACCCTCTCATCCCAATGGGTCGTACATTCATTGTTCTGTGTCCATTTGTTTTGATATGTTTGTATGTAGCTTCCATCATGGACGTACTAAAGCTCATGCTTCCACAAAGTCAGAATCATGCTGTCTTGTTATCACTTTCCCCTGTGGAGTAGTGCGTGTAGTGGGCACATCACTGCGAACATTCTTTCATGAATGAATTGTATTTGAGATATCATCAACACCATGAAGTATTCCTGAAAAATTATCTGATTGACACTTACAAATGTCAGTCTTGTACAGCTTGTGTTTAAAAGTGTGTGCTCGATTTCCCTCCAGTGTCATTTGATGTCCATGATATACATTTGTGTTTTTAACCCTACAAATAAACTTCTGCCTTTTTAAGGAAATCTTCAATCTTTGCACTCTTTCTATATTTCTTCATCATCCACTTTTCATTTCTTGTGCTCGATCATGAAGCAGTGATAAAAATAGTCTTATGTTTAAAATTTGATAGTAGTGTAATCAATGCGCCCCACCCATTTGTGCTGGTACATGTCTAGCACTTCAAGAATGACCATTTATGTTATTTGCATTGTAAGGACAAACTTGTGATCACTTGTGAAAATGAAGCAGATGTACTGAAGTCTTACTGCAATGAAAATTCTGGAAGGTGCAGAAAATAGAGTTAGAAACGGATATACTCGTTACCTTTCATTTATTAGAGCATTTTCTGTAGTAATTGTGTGCGTCACATTTTATAGAGGTAAGTGGCTTCTATTACTGTATGACATGTACCTCTATTCCATGTAAGCATTTGCGCAGTCTCCATGTTTTGGGGTGTTTTCTATGCAGTGTATGATTTATTAGGGCAAGACTTGTGCCAAGCTATATACTTTTACACAGAGCAAATTGCCCTGGCGTAGACCTTAGATATTTTTTACTCTTTGAAGCAAACAAAGAATATATTGAAAATATTTTTGATTCTGCAGAATGGGAGAATTCCACTCTGATGAGTGCAAGTTGAAAAGCTTAATTTGTCTATATTTCATGCAAAGAAAAATTGATGAAATGGTTGATGTCTTCTATTTATTTCTTAAAGTACAATTCTAAAAGAGGGGGAAATCACACCCATGTTATTTCCTCTCCCTTGCAAATACGTGCATCTTCTCCTTTGCCACATATAGATATTGTCCTGCAAGTTCTATTTACATAGGATAGTATTTCCAACTTCCTGAACGCAAGGGATAGCACGTTATAGCAAAGGCAAAATATAGTCTCTACCTAAGACTTTTCCGTGAATCTAGCCAATTTCCAGTATTTATAGCAGGTGTATTTCATCATACCTTCACCATATCCTAGTGTAATTAGGTAACTGTAAGAGAAGAACCAGTTGCCTGTTACGAGTTGTATCAAGGCAGAAAGCTGAGTTATACATTTAGCCAATTGTTCTATATTAGGACCATCCCTTATCTGAATTGCTAAACTAGTCAATCTTAAATAGTCTTGTTCTGTAGGATGAAAGTGAAAGTGGGATAGCCCAATAATCAATCAAATCATACATATGAGCACCTAGTGAAATAGTATCTGGGCTGATATTTGTGGGCAGAGGGGCCATGTTGTAGGTGGATGAAAATGAAATTGCCTTAGAAATAGTCTGGTCTAGCATTTTTGTCTCGCCTGCGTAGGAAGAGCGAGATATAGGCTCTGCTTTTCTGAGAGCGACGGCGGTGTCAACATTTTAAGAAATACTCTCTTTCCAAAAGCATTTGTTTTATTTTCATGAAACTTGTACACAAGGCTTATCAGGTATCACAGATCTTATGGAACAAATTTCATGTCCCAAAGTTCAAATGTCATTTGAGGTCATTAGACTTAAATTATGTTAAATTTTCACTCTCATTTCAAAAGTATTTGTTCAAATTCCATAGAGCTTGTTTACAAGGGTTATTAAGTAACACAAATCATGTGGAACAGATTTCAGGTCCCAAAGTCAAGGTCAAAGGTCATTTGAGGTCAATTGCCTTGAATTATGTTTAAAAAACTTAACCTGACGTTAAGTTTTGAATTTTTACCTTCATTTGAAAAATATTTGTTCAAATTCCATGAAACTTGTTCACAAGGGATATCAAGTAACATAGAACTCAATGATTTCTTTTGTCGATTTGATGTAGAAGATTTCTCCAGTGAAAATGAAGAAATTAAATGTAAGGTTAAAGATGAGATGTTAGGGAACCCATCTGATCTCTGAACATGAAGTAAGAAGAATCTTCTCAAGCTTACAAACACACAAGTCCCCCGGACCAGATGGAATAAGTAACAAAGTGTTAAAAGTATGCAAAGATCAGCTAAGTGTTTACTATAGTATTTGAAAAATCTCTTCGCCTTAGTACAATCCCCCAGTTATGGAAACGATCAGTTACTACCCCTATCCCTAAGGGGAAACAAATAAAAGAAAAGAATGATTTTAGATCTATCTCCCTTACATGTAGCATGATGAAGTGCTTTGAGAGGATTGTTCTAAAAGATGTCATGAGTCAGGTTGGTAACAGGATAGATGCATTGCAGTTTGCTTATAGGAAAAGTAGAGGAGTTGACGATGCAATTCTGACATACTTACATAATATCTATAACCACTTAGATTGTGTCGGTAACTCTGTAAGATGCTTATTTGTTGACTTCTCTAGTGCATTCAACACAATTGTACCGCATATCCTGATCAAGAAACTAATTGAGATGCAAGCGCATCCCTCCCTCATTCTATGGATACAAGATTTTTTAAATGAAAGACAACAATATGTTCATCTGAGAAGTATAAACTCTGAAGTTAAGTCCTTAAACATAGGAGCTTTGCTTGTTATTTTCTATTTATACCAGTAACTGTATAAGCTCATCCTCAAATTGTCAAATAATTAAGAACGTAGACGACACGGTCATTTCAGGTTACATAACTGATACCAGAAGTGAAAATGACTGTGTCACTACAGTAAACGAATTTGTGCAGTGGTGTGAATGACACCACCTTAAGCTGAATGTCACGAAGACAAAAGAAATGTTAATAGACTTTCAAAGAAGTCCATATACGAGACCTACGCTCACTATCAAGGGAACTGCTGTAGAAAGAGTTAGTGATTATAAGTATCTGGGAACAACGGTATCTAATTCTCTTGACTGGTCATGCAATGTTACTTTACTTAGGAAAAAATGCAATCAAAGAATGTACTTTTTGAAAATGATGGGGAAGATGCATGTAGATAAGACTATCCTGAGCCTGTTCTACAGGGCCTTGAGTGAAAGCATAGCCACGTACAACATAATATGCTACTTTGGGAATGCAAACCAAGCAGATAAGAAGAAATTAGAAAGTACAAGGAGAAGAGCAGAACATATAATTGGCACTAGCCTGCATCCAATACCAACTCTTCATGAGGAAAGAGTAGTAGCAAAGGTCAAACGAATCTTGAAAGACCCCACCCACCAGCTTCAATCTAATTACAATTTCAACAGGTCAGGCTTTCACCTACGTGTGCCGAAGACTGCACGAGTGAGAACTCGGCAATCATTCGTACCAAACTCCATTCACCTGTACAATAAGCATGTCTCGCAGACCCCATATAAATACGAACTAATTCTGGCCACTTCAACCTGCATACCGCTGGTAAATTATGAGCGATACATCCCCCCGGTTCCTCGCATCATGTCGTCTGACCTTTGCCTCTGCTAACATGTCTATCCCCTCACCTTAGAATCTTGGATTTTTTTTTTTTTTTCCTGAAATGCTGTAATTGCACGGATGTCATATGTTAACTTTCTACATTATATCTTCCATGTATAATCAATATAATTCGCTGCTATTTTAATTCAATGTTTATTGTATTTGCGTAATAATTGATTTGTTACCAGTGAAAAACAAATTTCCGTATGGATAATAAATACTCAATTTAAAATTTCAAATTTCAATCATGTGGAACAAATTTCAACTCACAAAGTCAAGTTTGAAGGTCACTTGGCGTCAATTAATTTTAATTATTTGTATTACCCTCATTTTTGATTTTTTTTAGACATTGTTTCCAAAAGGTCTATGGGACTCAAGAGTAGCACCCCTCATGTGCCCCAACCACAATTTTACTAAATCAGAATGCTACCATGATGATTTGCATAATGCAGGCGAGACTGCCAAGGGCATTTCAATTGTTTGTTATATTGCTTATGAAGTGTGAGAACCTTTCAAAAGAAATGTTAAATGAATTGTGTTTTATGTTACAGCTTTTAGTTGTTTTAGTATTTAATGTCCTTAGAATTGATTTTTTGATAATGGTAGAATAGCACAGCTTATTTTTATTGCATTGAGTAGATTCGTACAAATGATTGTAGGCCTCCATTGTAATGTTTGGATGAAAACCTTATTTAGAATTACCAGCATGAGATCACCTTATAGCATTTGAAGATTTAAATTAAAAACTTATACTAACAAAGTAGAAGCATAGACAAAAAAGCAATCATATTGTGATCTGGCATAAGAGCTCTGATAATATTTGTCTGATGACACTTCTGTAGCTGTTTTGTAGGCATGCTGAGTTGTTGTATGATTATGAAATCTACTTGATTTGATGAAGGAAATAAAGAAATACCCTGATGATTTCATTAACATTTAAAACTAAAGGGCAAAGGGTAGCTCAGCGATCCCATTACTGAATGCAAGTGAGGAAATAGTGACATAAGTGAGTGTATGTGAGATATGATATCATAGTTGAAGTGATGTGATTTGACTTTTTTTTTCAGGTATTCTATTCAAGTGCTATGCCTATAGCGATTCAAGATTTGCCCTATAGGATTTGTACTAAAAAATTTTATTCATGAAAGAACTAGGCCATATGCCTATTTCATAGTCAATCCAGGTTCCTTGAGTTAACCATAAGGGCTGGGTTTATGTACATGTATTGGTACTTCAAACACAGCTTTATTGTGCTCATTAACTTGTTCAGTAATTTACTTACAACTCTTTTTATTTGTCAAAGCTATGCTGTATTTCTTTGCAATCCACAAGTTCTGAGATGAGATAATCAAAGATGATGGCTCACAAACTGCTTTTTTCATATTTGATGAGAAATTTTAGTTTGTGTTCTAAGTCCAGCTAAATGCAAATATTACCTGAAGGATGCATTGAAAAAAAAAAAGTGTTTCACTTTGTGATTGCCCCTTTGTTATCTTGCTGTCAGTAGACTCCAGACTCATGTTGCATCATATATGTGGCATCTCTTTCCCCTTTACCCCTCCCCTACCCCACCCGACATTTATACCGTGTGTCTCAAAAAAAACGTAACACTTTTGAAATGGTTGCCAAATTGAGCATATATTATTTCATGAAAAAATGTCAATATGTATGGAAAGCTAAAGGACCAACCTTTCATATGAAATGAAAAAATTGAAAAAAAATCATGCTTCGATGAACAGGGTTCACTTAAGTTAGAGGTATGAAAATGGGCCTGCGCAGGATTTTTCCTTCCAATTTTGGACAGGTATAGCATACAAAATAAATTTGATATGAGATATTCATGATCGATGGATTAAGAGTTAAAAGGATGTTTTGAATACCAGTCCTTTCTCTCTGTCATTTATCAATCCCCAAACACCACCCATGCCACACTCACACACACACACACACACCAACTTCCACTCCCATCTTAATGTATCATTGATCTTTCATTTTAAGATGAACAAAGCAGTTGTAAATAAGAAAAAAAATAAAAGAAACATGAACATCTTTAAAAAAAAAGATTTAACTTGTTTTTGTCATGTCTGCCCTAATGTGTGTGTGTGTGTGTGTGTGTGCGCGCGCGCGCGTGGGTGTATGTGTACGTGCGTGTGTGTGTGTGGTTTGTGTGCGTGTGATAATTGGTTTGAGCAATTGCTTGATGGAATTAATGTTTCAGTGATTTATCGATTGATTTCATTGATCAAAATGAGTGACTGGATAATAATTTGATTATTAATGGGAAAAAAATGATCCACCAAACTTTCAGAAGAAAAGTGATAAAAAAGGAAGGAGTAGGTGAGAGGATAGGAAGAAGGTTGTATGTGTGTGTGTGTGTGTGTGTGTGTGTGGGAGGGGGAGGACAGTGGGTTGCGTAATGTTAATTATGATTTGGAATATTTCAATTTAGCCAATTCTCATTCATCCTTAATCCCGTTCACATCTACCAGATCAATGATACAATAAGATGGGAGTGGAAGTGTGTGTGCGTGTGTGTGTGGGGGGGGGTGGGCGGTGGTGTTTCGGGATTGATAAATAACAGAGAAAAAGTAATGGTATTCAAGGTATTAAAAATATCCTGTTGATCCATCGATCATGAATATCTCATATCGACCTTATTTTGTAAGCTACAAGTAACTTACCTGTCCAAAATTGGAAGGAAAAATCCTGCGCAGGCACATTTTCATACCTCTAACTTAAGTGAACACTGTTCATCGAAGCATGATTTTTTTTCCAATTTTTCATATCATATGAAAGGTTGGTCCTTCAGCTTTCTATACATATCGACATTTCTTCATAAAATTACATATGCTCAATTTGGCAACCATTTCAAAAGTGTTACGTTTTTTTTGAGACACACGGTATAGTACCATGAAATCTTTTTTTAAAATGAAGATTCTGAAGTATTTTATGCTAAGGTATTACAAAACAGGCAAGTGGAGAAAGTCCAATTCTGTTAAGAATTGATTATAGTCATGGATAATAGCTGGGTAGCATCCTGGCTTATAGCCAGAAGAATTTTCTCTCAAGTTGGAAAACAAGTATTGCCTTGCAATCCAGATTTTTTATAAGCCCTATTTATAACCCGTTAAATCAGGAAGATTTCACATTTTTTATCCTTCAGATTTTCACTCTTGACATTTCTTCTGCATATTTTCACCTATGTACTTTGACTGTATAATACGTGATAGCCTTTGCGAGTAAACTTGATAAGATACTATTACCCTCATGTATTGTTGATCTGTTTGTTGCGAGTGTAACCATATCTTGTTTGCCTCATGTTTTCCATATTGGCATTATCATGTGATCTTTGCTTAGTGCAATGTGCATACCCAGCACAACTTGAAAGGCATATGTTTTCATATCTATAGACAAAATGTGCATTTTGTCAAAATGTTGCTCTGTCTCCATTTTAGGATTCTTGTGATTTTCACCCCCTAACTATCCTTTGAAGTTGGATCTGTCAGTGTATTTCTTTGTAATAACAGACTTTTAATTGTTTAGAGCTCAGAATATCAGGATGATTTATAGCATTGATCCTGAAAAGCAGCAAGGACTCATAGTGGTGTTCCTGTACAATTATATTCCTGCACCAAAGATCAAGCCTTAGGAATAAAGACTTAACGGTGGTTGTTTATACCTGATCCTGTAGCATAAAACAAGAGTTGCAGGTCACTCTCAAGTGGAGGTTGCCATGCAGTCGATCAAGAACAGATTATACCGTTGTATTCAGGATACTTCCTCATTATAATTGATGGAGTTGGCTTGAATTTTGACTCAGGAAATTCATGTATGTGATATGCTTGTGTGAAATGAAACAATATTCGTCCATAACATGTATATCACTCTGTAGTTCTTTTCAACTGATCATCTTCTTCACCTTCTTCTGTCTTTAGAATGAGAGCCTTCAAGAGCAACTGAAAGAAAGAGACAGTCAGACATTGTCACTTCGTGATCGTCTCACTGCTCTCCAGGCTGACCAGAGCAGCTCCGATAATGCTGTGTCTAGTCTAGAGGACGCCCTCATTGACAAGGACCGTACCATTGAGAAGTTGAGGGGTGAAAAGGAGCAGGAGATTAAAGAGAAGGAGGAAGCCGTCGGGAGATTGACAAAACAGATTGAGGAGCTCAAGATGCAGACAGAGGAACTTCAGAAGAGTGTCTCAGAGAAGGAGGTAGTATTGGGTTGATGGGTATTAAAAAAGGGATTTTCCTGAAGACTGAAGATGTGTAAAAGATATCATCTGAGTATCTGAAGGACAGAAACTCTTTATAAAATGATAATGCACTTTTCTTTCTCAGTTGGTGATAAGTGGCTCAAATGGATGATGGAAATTACATGTCCAAAATTGCCTGTAATATCCGGGTGCCATTACATAAAGACTTGCTATTATAGTAACTTTGCCATCAGTGGTAACTACCATGGTATAACGTTGCTCAACATCCAATCCAAATCCAGTATTCCATGAAAGTTACATTGATGGCAAAGTTACTATAATAGCAAGTTTTATGCAACGGCACCCTGTACTTGATGGTTACATTTCAAATTGAAATAGACAATTTTGCATGGAATTGTAAACAAATTGTAAGGATTCTTTTTCTCTTTGTCAAATCGACATTCTTTTACTAATCACATTAACAACTCATATCTGGAAAACATGCCTTCCTCAAAATTTTTAAAACTAGAATTATTTCACTCTATCTGCTTGTCTGACCCGAAACACCCCATTGAATTATCAAATCGTTGTTTTCTCCAGGCCTCTTTCCTGGATCTGAAGGAGCATGCTTCTACAGTGGCATCAGGAGCCCTCAAGAAAGATTCCAGGATCACTACCCTTGAGATCCAGCTTGCTCAAAAGACAGAGGAACTTATCCAGGCTGAGAGTGAACTCAAGAAAGTGAGTCGATGATCAGCGGAAAAAAACACCACACTTTCAAACATTCCACTGATTCCCCATTGATAAATATTCAATGACATGATGCAGTAGCCTCACTGAAAAGGTTGCCACATTGTGTTACCAAAAGATGTCAATATGCTCATCCATCATGGAAACATATGGAATACATCCAATGTTAAGTTCAGTTTTGTATTTACAATAGAGGTCTGGCCTTGTGGATGGATGTTTGATCCATTATGGTCTTACATCTTCTACATCCTGCCTAAATTTTTAATTGGAGATCTTTTGTAACTAAATGATCATAGTTCATTATTCACGATCTCACATGAGCTTGTTTGCCAATGACATTATTGATAGTGTCCAGGTGTAACAGACTTTATACATGAGGGATTTAATTTTCAAAAAGAGGTTCGACACTTACTAGTTTGAAATGATTGGAGAAGCCCCACACTCTTTTCATTAACTGTACAATAATCAGTCAGTGTCCTTGGCTGTGCATACTATTGAAAGAAGACAAATTAAATTCGGCAGTGAACGTATGTGTATTAATCAATGATGAAGGCATTCCATGTATTTTAATTGAACATCTATTGTGAATTCAAGGCTTTATATAAAACCACCTGAACACAGTCTCCGGAGAATTCTTGATTTAGGGTTTGCAACTCTCAGGATTAACTACCCCACTTCAATACTGATGTTGGAAATGATACCTGTCTCCTTCAGATGCATAATAAAATCAGATGTTAATCAAGAGAAGTACTTTCAACATGTTTGCATTTTCACTAGTATACATATAAACAACCTACTTTATTGGCCCCATTATATTTTCTTTTTGGGGAAATTTTATTTATTCTGATTAATTTCAAGTGTGAGATCTATCTTGCTTGTTCTTATCCTCGCCCTCAAATTTTCTTTTCAGTCTCTTAGGGTGCTAGAGAACAGTTTTCCCCCCAGTTCACCCTTGTTCAACCACCAAAAAAAAAAAAAAAGCTCCTAAAAATGCATGTGCAGTAGACAAACAGAAACAGTTGCAACGTTATCACAAATCCGTGAGAAATAAGGTTGTGAGGGATTTTGCGCAAGTATGTACATGATTTGAAATATTGCGTAGTTTAGATGAAACAAAGTATATTTGTCTTCATTTTTACTTTCAATACTATGCTTAAAATCATTACAAGTATGAAAAAAATTGAATATTCCCTCTCCCATCCCTTTGAAATGAAAAATGGTTTTAAAACTTCGAATTTTTGAAAAGTGTGACTGATGGTGCATGAAAGTTTTCAGCTCGAAAATGGAAATGTTGCAAAGAGCAGAAAAAAATTATCAAAAACTTTGGGTGTGGTAAATGTGCATGGTGTGATTGGATTTTCATGTAATGAAAAAAGTAGTATTTACTGTTTTTCATAACTGAAATATATTAGGCAAACAGCAGTGCTTGGGGCAGAGGCACTGATCCTTGTAACTTAAGTTGAACTTTGTTCTTGAATATTCATAAAAGCATGGCAGTTATTTTCAAATTTTCAAATTCAATGCTGTTGAAGCAAATCTAATGTATACAGGAGTTTGGTAACTTGCAAGTGTATGCACATGCAAGTGACTAAATAAAAAAAAACACACCGTATAGACTTATTTAAAGATAAATTTGTATCTTTGATTTCCTTTAACCACTGATTGCAGTATATTAGCAGGTGTTTTATGGAGACCCTAGCCTGAGTTATCTCCGCTTTAATAGTATTTAATGGGTTCCTGTTCACAATTTCACATTTCATCAGGATATGATTCAAAGAACAGTATAGTTCAGTTTATTTTAAAGTTAGATGAGCTTTATGGCTCCTTTTATAATTGTCCGTGATCCGTTCATTATAGGGTGCTTTCCTTTTATCTCATTACCTGGAAAGATAGCTAGTTTTCAATCTCTCTGTGATCTTAGGAGACAGCCTGTTCCCCCCAAGTGATTTGCATTCTGCAGTAATGAAAATTGCCATGTTTGGTGTTCAACACTAATCTCTGGTGGTATGGTGTCTTACTTGGGTGTAATCAGGGTGCCTCTTGATCCCCTTAAATCCTTTCATTTCACCCATTATAATCCCATTCTTTCCATGCTAACTCAGGTCCACCGTAGACTCCAAGTGGTAAGTATTCATAATGCATGTGCATATCTTTCATCAGAACCCCTTTTCGTAAACTTGCTATCAGTAACAGGTTGTAATAAGTATTACAGTGGAAACTCAGTATAACAAGGTCCTTGCGACCATCAAAATTACCTTGTTATATCAGGAATATTGTTATATCAGATCTCTTTATATCGAGTTTCCACTGTGTAAGCTACTGAAATCTTTGCATCTGATTGGACGAGAGCAAATTTGTCATAGAAATGTGGCAGTTGTTACTGATGACAAGTTTTATTAAACGGGGCCCAGGTCTTCATATATATGTATTCATGTATTCCCCATTCATTAAACCAACATAGTTGATACTCTAAAATCAAGATGGTAAATTAGTGTAACAGGATAGTAATTAACTACTACCAGAACATCAGCAAACAGCAACGAAAACAATAACATTATGATTTTGTATGGGACATTTTTGTGTACACTGTTATAAATTCTGTGTATTAAAGTGATTACACAATGGTAAAATTTTTTTTGATATATGATTGAGAATAGAATTCTAAGAAGAATAACATTAAAAATTTGATGATTTTCAATCAAAATCAATGCATTTTGGCTAATTTTCTCATAAAAAGTCAAGAGTTGACCAAAATATTTGAGTATGCGGTATGACACAAAAGTGGGTACCTAGCTTAGCGCATTGCAGTTGTGCTGCGCGCTAGACTGTACAATATGCATTATACCTTGCGCGCATTTTGCTAGAATTGCGCGACAAGGTACCCACTTGAAACTGGGTCACAGCTGAGGGGTCAAAAATATCCTGAAATCTTACCACATTTGGGGGTTTCCTTGGCAACACAACTTTTAAAAAAATTTTAGGCAGATGATTTTCTGCTAATGAAATCATGCTCTTTTAAATGAACTAACATTGTTTCAGCATTGGGTACCCCCTTTAAGCTCTGGCACACTGCTCATTTTATGGAACAAATCCTGGCAGGTATCCATTTAAAATCTGGGTTGAGAGATGCAGTTGTACACAGATTGCCTTGAGAGGTACATGTATATTGCAGAGATTCAAAACCCTTGAGATCCTTTGGAACCAGTATACTGCAGTATGATGGTTTGATGTGGCCTCCAGAAATAATTCAAAACTTTATCTCTGATTTAAGAGTAAAATATTCTTCTTTTCACAGTTATGAGGTAAATGAATTTTGAGGGTTTTTTCCGAGCTTTTCAACCTTTCCATGCCTTCATTGGTAATATGAAAGTCATGTTACAATAGTACTCCAAAATCTTCCAGCAAAAGAAGGGAATTTGAAGTGGTATACATATAGTACTCCTTTTGAAACACAGTAATAGGTAAGGAGCAAGGTGATTTAAAAAAAGGATTATTGAAAACATACAACATATCATAAGAATCCATTTTCTGATTAACCCAGGCATTACAATATGTGTATGTTTTGCATGCAGCCTTTGAATGTGCCATACCCTATCTCCATTCCCTAGTCTTGTTATACTCTGTTTGATTTCATCTTCCTATTTCTAGTGCAGCTTGAATCATATGGCCTTAGTCTTTTGCTGCATGTATCGCTGTACACATTCATTACTATATTTTTTTGTAACCGGCCAGTAACGGATATCAAATTGATTTGAACTCGTTAACACATGCCACCATTTACCGTATATGCCAAGTGCATGGTTTGATGCCTTACTTCACCATACACTTCAGTACAGTGAATGTGAAGGAATATACCGGTAGTTCGTATCTTATGTACTTTTATCACTTTCATAATGGTCATAATTGTAAGTGTGGAACTTGTTGTTAGTGAAAATTATCTCTTTAGCTCTATGAGATGGTCACTGTCACTCAGTTGTTAACTCAATCCACATTGGTCTGAATTTCACAGAAGAGGTTTAAAATTAAACTGTGGTAACTTCCAAAAGGGTAAAATGTACATGTCCTCTTCTCCAGAGAGCAGGCAGTAATGCCCCTTTATATGCTCACGCTTATCTACACTTATACTCTTATTCTTATTTTATTTACATAAACCATAGTATGAATATAAACCTCTTTTGTGAATTTGGGCCTTTATGTTTACTCTTTAAAATCAATGGTGTTGATTAATCAATCATAAAGGTCTATGGGGATATTTAGACTAATGATATAAATCAATGGCACATTCACAATAACATATGAACAACAGTTGATGTGAGGTTGAATATGAAATAGAGTTTCTCTATTACCACATCAAAGTCATTTAACAATACCATTACAGGTCATTAAATATTGTCAGTTGCAAAACCAGAAGGGTAAATAAAAGTTACTGTTTCTCTAAAGTCAAACCTGATTGCTAATTTTGAAATTGTAGGTTTACAGGAGTACACCATGAATCATGTCAGTGAAATAGTACCCTGGTAACTCAGCTTGGATTATTTGTCAGAATTCTATCCAATGAACATACAATCTTTGGCAGCTATATACAGCAGAAATACATGTAAAAGCAATTATAGTCCTCTGCTGAATGTCTGGAATGAGACAGTGGCAGATGGCCTGTGATCACCAGACCTTTATGACAGTGGATCTCAGAAATCGGTCCAAGTGGAATGGGGTCGTTAAGAAAAGACAATGTTCATTTCGCCTTGAGAGAAAAATGGATGTTGAATGCAGATGATGATGATGATGATGATGATGATGAGTAATTGTAACAATGTCTTTTTTTAATTTGTTCATTCCTCTCTCTATAGCTGAAGGATGAGAAAGACTCCGTCCATGCCACAGAGGTCCAGGAGCTGCAGGGATCCGTGTCTGCGATGAAGGAGGAGGTCCGTAAGTCGCATGCAGAGGTCGACAGGCTCCTGGAGATCATGAAGGAGATGGAAGGAGAGAAGAATGATAAGGAGAAGAGGATCAAAGATCTGGAGAGGTAAATAAAAGAGGGGTATTTGATGTCCTGGAAATAGCATAACTTTAACAGGAGCTTCTTTCACCTTTTTTTCCCTTTGGTGTTGCTTTGGAAGCATGTGTAAATAGATGAATAAGTAATTATGAGTCCGTTTATTGTGGTGAGGATAATAGGATATAAACAAGGAAATATGATTGTAGATATTATGAGGCATGAAAGGGAAGGAAGTACAAAAGGAAATGGAGTTTGAAAACCATAGAGGTGTTAAACTACGCTATGACTCTTTGTGTGTATTTTTTTTTCTCATTGATATATTGAGCTTAAAATAAAAGGAAGTTCAGTACATCATGAAAGTAGGCATACAGAGAGAAAGAGGTAGCAAGTTTGGGGGTTTCATTTTAAAGCAATAGTTGAGTAATGGATTAACCATGTGATTGTGCATTTACAATGGAACCGGCGGGTTTTTAAGAGAAAATAATGCATGAAACTTAGTAACTTTAAACCCCTTTTACCCCTAGCACCCTGGCACAATTATGCCTTCTGCAAAGCTGGGTTACTTTTCATGTATTTGCTACAGAATGAGTTGGCTTTGGACCAGCAGTCACAAGAGGCCAGCTGAATATCTGTTTGAATTCACATCTTACAATCCAAATTGTAGTTATGAAAATCTCTCCTTTGCTGATGAAAGGGGTATTTTTTTTTCCTAATTCAGAAAATGCAAACAAAAGGAACACCATATGCTTAACAAATGTTAGACTGGATGAGTGATCAATTTTAGGCATCGATGAACTGACACATTATGAATAGCTGTTTTCCTTTATACTCTTTCATTAACTGAGAATTCTGGCCTGAAATATTCTGTTATATAACTTGGAAATACTGGTCCCCCCTGACTCAACCCACCTTCAAAGTTTGTTGGCCTAAAGCCATGTAGCCAGTGCATTTGAAAAGGTCTGAAAGGTACATCAGGAGAGTGGGCTTGACCTATCATGAAGAAGAGCAGTTGGTTATAATATTCCTATATAACAGATAAACAAATATGAAAGCTCATGATGATGATGGTAATAACTAGAAAATAGTAGTATGTACTCTAATGGGGTGTTGCAAGAAAGTTGCAATCGATTGCAAGTTGCAACTGATTGTCACTGGCCAATCAAAATCATTGTTGCATACATGTCTTCTTAAAAGGGCAGACCCTGAGCCAATCAGAATGGTTGTTTCAAAATTCGCAATTATTTGCAATGGATTGCAACTTTCTTGCAACACCCCATTAATGATTATACCAGGGTTGGTAATGATTATATCCCTACTGATATAAATCACAGATGTAAATCTTGAACTCTAAAATGGGAAACAGTTTGAAGGCAAAGATTTCATTTAACTCATTGATATTGCAATTTGAATTAGAGGTTTAACAAATATCACTAATCCTGAATTATATCCATTCTTGCTATAGCATTAGAATGGTTGAATATGATTCTTGTTTAATACTTTTAGTAAAGCTAACTGAAACACAAACTGTTGCCAAGTATTTGTAGCAAATAACCACAATGCCTTTTGCTTCCTGCTAACCTTTAACCTCCAGCATAATGAGAAAGCATTGCCCAGGGTGAGTGACCTATATATCATGTCCTTCGATGACTTCTGACTTCAGTGTGCATGAAGTGTATTTGTTTGTTATGCCTGATCCTCTTTTCATGTATGATGCATGTTTTACACATTGACCAGAATTGTGCATCTTTGCATAAATTTTCATGTACCTTTAATAGATATTTGTCTCTTATGCTGTGAATTCTGAAATAAATTATCTAATCAACAGTTCAGAAGTTTTATTTCAATCATTTAAAAGGTTTATTTCACTTATATCAAGTTCATGTCATTAAAAAAAGAAATAACATGCACACTGCATGAATTTGATCAATTTTTGCAGTGTTCCAAGACCAGATTTCTCAATCTTTTTCCAACATTTTTTAAACCCACCAGTTCTTTTGTTATTTCAAGTTATTCTAATTATTGAATATGTTCATTCTTTGAAGTGGTCACTGTTTATTGTACCCCTCCTATTCAATTTTAGATTTATTTACTGTGTGCCTATTATTGTCACTTTCCATGTTTATAATATTTTGTTCCTGCATAGTAAAACTTGGCAACATTATTCAAGATTTTGAAATTTAACTCTGGTCAATTTCAATGAAAGAAATTCATCAAATTAGGAAATACGACACTTGTGGAAAACGTGAAAATGTTTACATAGTTTGAGTGTGCTTTTTATGTGAAAATTGTATTGTTTTGATTGTTTTTATTTTACTTCTTTGAAAATTGTTACTTAAATATCAATTTGACCAAGTTGGAAAAAATATTATGTCAAGGGGACTTTGATTTCTTCACAGCTTGTTCGGCCTGTCATAAAGAGTAATCTGCATTTTTCTACATCAGTACCGATGCATGTATGTTTATTCTCACTTTCAGTAAGTGATAACCGTGTTAGTATTGCATTGTTTATATACAACTTACACATCAACATCATCTTACCAATTGGTAAAGTTTTCAAAATGTAAGTAAGATAAGGTAATGCAAGTACAATGCTATGAGATGATTCATCTTACATTATGAGAAAAACTGAAAACAAAGACCACAAGTGCTGTGAATGAAGAAGCCAGACATGAGCATAAGGTTGTCCAAAATTAGAGGTTGTTTTTAATTGTGTTTCCACCCCCCTGCAAGTAGATTGATGTTGCAAGGCCATGTACCAATGTCAAGCCAATGACTTTTGAAGACAATTAATATTCTGATTAACCTGCTCCATATGAAAGCAGGCTTTACAATGGCTTTACAACGTAACCATTCAATAGGTAGTCCATTAGGGCGTGCAGTGGATGACCTTTCTTGACAGTGATATGTACCGCTCTACCCCCTTCAAATGGTTTTAAAAATTCCCAAAACACACACCAAAAGAAAAATTAAAAACAACAACAACAGCTAAAGAGAGATGTAGGAAAGGATGAGAAAAGACAGTGGTGGTAGCATTTGATACTCTCAGCATACTAAGGTGGCCTTGTAGGTTTGCTTGTCATTCATTCAGTAGGGCTGATGCTAACCCCCCCCCCCCCCCCCTTTTCCAAGTTGCCAGTACTCCTCAGTGACTGGACTTGGGCTACACATCTGTATATTTATGTAGCTTTGAGATGTGCAGCCTCTGCATGAGGAATTAGAAAGAACTAACCACTTAAACATGTATAACACTATGAACATGGCAGACAAAGAAAGCGGACAAAATAAACGACCCCTCATTCTACCCTTCACAATGGTTCTGGTAGTCAAAAGAACATCCCTTCACTGCTATTGTCTAAAATGTGTGGAACATGTGTCACATGCATATTCAATTGGAACTACATGATTAAACATAATAGCTGTGAAGGGATGTTCTTTTGACTACCAGAACCATTGTGAAGGGTAGAATGAGAGGTTGTTTATTTTGTCCGCTTTCTTTGTCCGCCATGTTCATAGTGTAAGTACCTAGATTCCACCATGCAGTATGAATCTATTTGAGCGATGCTCCTTATCTTGGGATATCTTTGATAACACCTTGGATTATGTTTTCTACCACAGTCAATTGAAGGATGTGAACAAGAAGCTGGTTACCGTCAAGCGGGATCAGCAGACTCAGAAACGCAAGAATGCACAGCTGCTGGAGGATGCTAGAAGAAGAGAGGGAGAGCTATCGTCAGACACACACCAGTTACAGGTAACAAGAATCACACATTCCCCTCCCCCCTTCTACTCCAAATAAATCATTGCAAAAAGGCAGTTGAAGAGCCTGTTCAGTATAAATTTATGCATGTTATGTTACATAATCGACTTTCAAGTTATTGTAAAAATTTGTTGTGTTTCTTTTTATTAAAAATAATTCTTGGTATCTTTCTCTTATGTAATATCAAATGAAAGTTACTTTTGGTGGAAAGTAATTTTTGGATCATGAGGAGAATAGAATTGACTTTGGCAAGATAAAATTATTTTGGGGAAGATGCAATGAAATCCATGACCATAGCAATATGGAATGATATTTAACTAAGCTTTTTTGATGTTGAATGATTACAGACTAAACTTTTAGTAAGTGCTTGTTTGAAGTTGTTTGTTTGATTTCCTGACATCTTGTTTCTTGATGCGCTTGATTTTAACTTTTGACTGTTGCAGGATATGGTGAAGGAGAAAGAAGATCGTGTTGAGGAGTTGGCAGAAGCTCTAAAGGAAAGTGTGACAATAACGGCAGACAGAGAAATGTTGATTGCACAACAGACGGAAAGCATCTCTAAGCTGAAGAAACAGGTCTGTCTGTGCATCTAGTCATTGCATGTAGCCATTAAGTAATTGTAATCAATAAATATCTGAATGGCAGGTATTTTTCTAAGTCTTGTAATGCTCTGCAGGGAGAACTTTGGGCTTTGTAAATCAAACAAGTAAATTTGGAATATGAAAGAGCGCCATCTCTGTCCAGTTTCTATCCAGTGGAAGTGTTCATATGTGTGGTGTCACTACTAGTATGGGGTCTCATCCATCCAAACCTTACAGGAGCTACATATATTGCATTTTAATCCCATAGTTTTGAATCTATTTTTACATACAATAGAATTATTTGGTTATAAAATCAGGATGTTAAACAGATGTTAATTCCTGTAAATGGTCCTTAAGAATGCTGTTATATTTATCTCCTGTGTTTTTTAATTTATCAAAGATGTAGTTTTCAAATGATGGTAGCAACCATGGAATATGAAATTATGCTGCTAGAAAATGAAAAGGCCAAAAGGAAGATCCAAGTATGCAGTGAAAAGAAGTGTACTTAGAGGCAAGTCATTTAGCATATGAAAAAGAGGTAAAAGTATATTATGACACTGAGTACCAGCATTGAATCATATAAACTAAGTCCATTTATGGCAGAATGTTAGCATAATATGAATTATTTTTCATCTAGTCAGTTTGTATTTTGATTCATGAAATGAGCCATTCAATATCAGTTATTGATTTTTGCACCCTCGCAATCTTATCTTATCTAGCTTGAAGATGTAAAGAGAGAACTTGATGAAGTAAGAAAACAACTGTCTATGGCCAGCAACAAGCTTTCCACAACCCAAGTCCTTCTCAAAGAGAAAGAGACCAAACTAAGAGCTGTTCAGGCTGAAGGAAGGAAACATCTAGAAGAAGCCCTTGGCATGAAGTAAGTCAGTAATGTTCATTTATTTGGAAGACAACTGATTCAGGTTCCTCTTCATTTTGACATTTCATTTCAGTTTTACACTCTACACTCTTAATAAGCTGTTTGGTTTAGAAAACAAGTCGTCCCCTGTCCATGAGGCAATTGTTTCTGGAGCATGTGTCGTACTACTACCTACAGTATTTGATTAATTATTCAAGTGCTGCACATAGATTAGTACTCTGGTCACCAGGTTAATGCTTACGCACAAATTGTGCAACATCTCTACTTCTAGGGGAGGATTCCAGTGCAAGTAAACACATCTCGCTCATCACTTCATCTCCTATGTACAGAAATTACATGTAAATCATCAAAACAATGTGTGAAACTATATCTCTTAATAATAAACTTCTTTGAAAGATACATATATTACAATAATTTGCCAAATGGCATGAGATGGATTCCAAACCAGATCACTTGATCCATTAGACCACTTGTAGCATGAAATCACCTCATGCTATCAAGTCAAGTGATTTCTTCTTCACTTACATATCTCTCAACTCCTCCCTTCTATATGACTTTTTTTATTCTGCTATTATGAAAAATTTCTGCTGTGTGACATCCTCTGAAATAAGGAAATGATAAAGAGATGATGGATAGTCAGATTGTAGACAAGACTTGTAGAAGAGGTGATGTACAGGTGTGATGCTATGCAATAAAACACACCCGTTAGAAATACCTGAAGTGATAAATGTTGATATGACAATTGAGCACACCTATTCCTTTTTTCACTCATCTTACCAAACATAACTTGCATTGTATGAATTTTGATATGCTTAGTTTTAAGAGAATGATATATTCCTGGGGCATTTCACATATCATATTTTATATATTTTATAGATCACATTGGATTACATTGTTTTGCCAGTGGGTAAGAGGTAGCATTTGGGTTATTCTGTATTTGAAGTGGTTTGATTAGTAAGGCAAAATGTCACCTTGAGGAGTTTTTTACATCATGCATGCATAGGGATAAAAGCTGTTTCAACCTTTTACTAGTTTACATTTGGTCTGTAAGAATGAGATTTTAAGGAAATTTTATAATGAAAAGTATTGGAAAGAATCAGTTGGTTTGTTTTTTTTTTAGTTTAGACACCCTGATATGCCAAATTTAGATTAATTAAAGTTATGATGGTTTGGAAAATCTTTGTTTTTCAGTCAGCTATTCATGTTTCAAGCAATATTTTTATTTGAAACTAAGCTTAGTTTAAGCTTAGTTTAAAGAGAATGGCAGTAAGAGACATACAAAGTGAATGTAAATAGGGCAAGCAAATGGTCATTAAGTAACATGTAGAGCATCACATACTAGTAGCAGGTAACCACTTGGAGCATTGCCAGAGTGCCAGTGTCATAGGAAGAAAAAATTAATGACATAGTTAGATGATGGTGATATGATAGTTCACCATATTATTTTTCTGTGGATTCATTCAGCTATACTGGCTTATATCAGTAATTGATCAAAGTCATTATAGGTTAAGAATATGAACATGATATTTTAGTCTGTAGTGACTGTAGGGCAGGTGAATGTGGTAAATTGATTCAGAGTGAAAAGATGATACAGGCCTCATTAAATTAGGAAGTCATTCAGTAACGTTAAGATATCACAGAGCATACGTTTGCCTGGAACATTGCCAATTGGCCATCATAATGAGAATGTGAAAAGAAGATCAATGAATGGCTTGGTTACATGAAGGTGATAGCTGGATTATGTCAGTATCTTTCTTAGGATTGATGTCACTGACTAGCTTATATTAATGACTGATGAAGGTCATACTAGGTTGTGAACATTAACAGGACATTTTAGTATTTAATGAATGCAGAGCAGATGAATAGAGAAATTAAATGAGAGGAGGAGAAGATAAATATATTAGTAACTGAAGAAGTAACTTAATAAGATGTTGAATATTAGACTAGCAATGAGACACCTGGATCTTTGTAAATATGATGGATAGATTGTATTGAGAACATCAGTGAATAACATGGGTAGGTGAAGATGATAGTTGGATTATGTCTGTTTATATAACCTCAATAGATCCCTGTCATTTGATTGGTTGTTTGATATTGATCATTTGTCCCATTGCACTATGACGTCATCATTCGTGCAATTGTGGCTCCATTTACCGTGCAATCTTGGATCCATACGATTTGCTCCATTGCACCAATGCCGAGAGCCCGGAACTCTACGTACGTAAATGCTTGCGTTTGCAGTGTGCACCACGAACAGCGAGCTAGCGTATAGCGCTATTGTCTGTTGATTTATTGCGATTTGATTTATTTTTAGGTGTCATATAAAACAAATAATGTTTTTTTTCATTCGTGCAATGGACAGAATATTTCATTCGGTGAAAGATGAAATTATTGATCCATTCAAATGGATCATTTCATCTTTCACCTCATGAAATATTCTGTCCATTGCACTCATAAACATTCATTATTTGTATAATATTGACTTTCTTAGAACCGATGTCACTGACTGGCTTTGATGATTGATCAAGTTCATTGTAGGTTAAGAATATTAACATGATATCAAGTGTGTAATGATATCATTACGGTGAACGGTAAGGGATTAAAGGCAAGGGGATAGGTTGAAGGTACATAGATAAGATTGGTGATCAAGGGATGGAGTGATTGAATATTAATCTGTAAGGGATTACCAAGAACATCCAAGGGACCTACAGCTTGGGTTCTGTGCCAGGAAAATGAGAAATTCCTTCCCTTGTTCCAATGAGCTTTGAATGTACTTCAAATTAGATCAAGAATAGTCACTTATAACTTTTGTTGCAATGAACTCATTTTGAAAATAGATCAAAATAAAGGATTTGATTCTGGGATTGTGGGTACAACTTGTGCATGTACATCATCAGTAATTTTTCACAAAAACATATAACTTAAAGCAGTAATTGCTTAGTTGAGAATTCAGGTATTGAGAGGCAGGTTGTGCCCATTTGACATTGATGTTTCTGATATCTCTGATTTTTGGCAGTGACCAAGCCATTAGAGATAAAGAGGTTGATATTAAAGGAAAATGAGGCTGTAGATAGTCTTAATCTGAGAGTAGATCGGCCTTAAGAGGTGATAAATGAAAAATGCATCAATATTTGATTGGCATTGATCTATACATACAGATAATAACCATCCCTGGGGATGAAGATAGAAAGAGAATGATCTTCTTTTCTTTTAAAGTCTGAACTTTGTCTAATGTTATTCAGATATTTTGGTTGATTAATAGCATGTGAGATGACATGTTGAAGCTTAACAATAACCAGGAGGGTGCTTACTTCTTTGGGTCATGATCATATTCATTTAACACCTTCATCACACCCTCTGATAAAAATCCAAATTTCCAAATTGTTCTTTATAACGAATAAAAGCAAGCTGTGTCTGGTTATACTTATCAAGGGCAATGTGTCGTCTGGCCTGGTATAATCAGGCAGTGACCAAGTCCTGAGGGCTAATTTTGCATATGAAAAGAAAAAGGGTAACTTTATCAAGAAGAGTTGCCCAGCCTTGGATTACCCAACCCATGGATACTTATTGAAAGATTGAAAGAGTGTGATTGACATGAATGAACGAGAAGAGATACAGCTTCCCCCCTGGGGTGTGGAGATACTTAACCTCCATTTCTGTACACTCACATGATGTTCCCAATGTGATGATAGCATCATCTATGAACTGTTGCAGTGATTTGTGAGGAATGGTTGATGTGTAGTTGAATTTTCTGAAGCAGAGATGTGGTAAAAGTTCTGGCAAAATTTTACCAAATCACAGAAAAGAAATGCATAACATATGTCATTTTTGTCCAGTATTTTGAAAGTGCTGTGGCCATGCATACATATATTTTCTGGAATGTCAATCTCAAAGAGGTCAAAATCCATTTTTGATGAATACTTTTCCAAGGCCAGCAACTCTTATATTTCTAGAAAATTTAGAAAGAGAGAGAGAAAAAAAAAACAAACAAACAAACATATGGAATAATATTGAGAGACAGGAATGTTTCAGATTTGTAAATATTTTGTTTTTGTCCTTTGTAAACATGTCATAAGTATCTTGCCAGACCTTCATATCTGTATTGTTTAGCTTGAAACAAAGCTTGAAACAAAAAGATATACAACATATGCATCACTAATCATCCAATTTAGCTCAATTAGCACATTACCGGTGTGGATGAGATATTAGACTTCAAGAGAGGAAATGGAGAAAACACAGTTAGCGTTGCGTGATATTGTACCTGTCTAACAAATTAACTTATTTGCTCCTATCTCGCTCTCCCTCTTTCATCTCCAAAGCACATCAAGTGATGTGTGTGTTTGTCTACTGTGATTTTGATCCCCCATCTTATGATTTTCCAAGGGGGAGGGGGAAGAAGGGGATGTCAAAATATATATATTTTTTTAATCAATTTTTTTTTTAAATAAAAAAAATCATTTCCATGTTGTTGTTTTTAAAATTTATATGCAAGCCGTATTCTAGACAATCTTTTGTTACTCTTTGGCAAACTCTCTTTTCATCTGGTATCTGATTTTTCCTTTTGATATCTAAATGTTATCCTTCCATAAAACATCGATGACAATTTTTTTTTTTTAATTTCAAGGTATGATTTTGATATGTACAAACAGTCTGAAATAAATTTATTTTGCATGTTTCTTACCAATATTGAGGATTCTGAAAATTGTGAATAATTCTTACATTTTTGAAAAACACATTCCTCATTTTTACAGACAAGAAGCTTTGACTGCAGCCATTGGAGAGAAGGATGCCCACATTGCCCTCTTAGAACTGAACAGGAAAAGTCCCAAGTCATCAGAAGAGCTCAAGCTTCTGAAAAAAGAAAAGGATACTCTAGTACAGCAGCTCAAGGATGAGGTAGGTGGGGAAAATCACATGTAAAACAATACAAGGTGCCAATGATGTACTAATCTTTTGAATTTCGCTTTTTATCTATAAATTTCTCAGATTTATTGTCAATTGAGACAATTTGTTGTATATTGTTGTGGAAAGGCTTGTCAGTTGTATCGCTTGTGAAGATGATGTTGATATTTATGTCTTGTTTGTTTGTGCAGTTCATTTTTTGTTTCTCTCTTATACATCCACTTTTGAAATAATTTGTGAACAGTAGAAGCAAATTCAACCAAATACAGCCAAAGTTTGGGAAAGGGTCATTCAACTTAGGTCATTCAACTGTTTCTTTGATTGACAGGTTGGTATATTACAGAGGAAATACTTTCATGACATTTACATGGGTAGGTTCGTAATTTAAGCAAGCAGGTGTGCGACAATGGCTTGAGAATTTGTAAATTACAAGAATGGTGAAATCTACTAGAAATTTACATGGGAGACATTTCCTGGTTAAAATTTGTAAACAAGGAGGAATGTGTAATTTACAATGAGCATAGAGTTGAAGACATGACCTTATTCTGGCTTATGGCATGCTGTTAAAGAAGAGAGATGCTGAAGCTGAATATATGATTTGAAATTCATCTGCATTCTTCTGGTCTTTTTTATTGTTCTCTTCACACTTCTTCTTTATTTGCCTTTTTCTGTTTGCCTTCATTCATAAACATGACTTAATTACAAAGAGGTTTTTTTTTAATTTAAAAAAAAAAAAAAATTAGTGAAAGGGGGGGGAGGAGGGGGCATGGAGGTTATTAAGTAACTCATTTTTACCTATCAACCACTTCGAGGACTTAAGAGAAATGGATAGGCTTTGTCCATTGCTTTCACACTCCCATAATTTGATGTTTAATAATAAAGCAATTCTGCAATACAGATGTGTTGAGATAATGTTTCCAAAACTAGTTAAGACTAGTAGGTCATTGACCTACGAGAGACATTTTTACCCTGAAAGATTGTCAATGCATGAATATTGTATTACCTTCAGATTGCTCTATGTTTACGTAAATTAGGTTTATTTGACAAACAGCCTCACTTTTCCTTGTCAGTTTGTACTTTTAAATACATCTTTTGATAAAAAATTTTGACATTATGTACCTGTGAATTTTCTTCATGCACTTGAAGTTAAGGACCTGTAATTCATTATGTCAGCAGTCAAAATTTATTCTCAGCAAATCAATCAACCATCTGTGAAATATTATAGCCAGTACTTTTGAAATGTTAATTGGAAAGTCATTTGTTACTGGCTTATATATTAACCAAATTGACTTTTTCAGTGATGACAGATTGCTCAAAGGAAGAAAATAATGTTAAGTGATTTAGTGTTCATTGTTCTATTGCATGTAATCTTGCTTATTTTTCAAAAGTCACATCAAATCTGTTTATTTGCACTGACAACTCAGGTTGTGCAGTTGATGCGAAAATGGAATTGTGGTTTATCAATTTTTGTCATTAAAATCCACTTTGCTTGCCAGAATTCAAGATATTGCATCATGATCCTTGCTGAAATCATTAGGAAGGAGGTTGTTAATGTTATATGGCCTAATTGAATTATTCACAATCAGTTTTATTATTGTATTTAGTAGATACTTCACTCCTCATAATCCATTGCTAGGTTGAGCGCTACAGTCATGATTCATTCCTTCAATTGAATAATTTATACATTTTCAAAAGCTGGCCCCAGGAAAGCATTTCATCAAGTGTCTTGTCAGTGATTTTTGCTGACAAGTGTTATAAGCTACTGGAACCCTTGCATCTGATTGGCCGAGGGTGAATTTGGCAGTGAAAATCACTGACAAGACACTTGATGAAAAGCCCCCCAGAAATACTCTGGTTATGCCTCTTCAAGGTCTAAATCTACTAATCCATTGAGTTTGATTTGATTTTAGTATAACATGGATTTTTGATAGACCCTAACCCGAGTTATCTTGGGCTTAGTGTTAAACTGGTTAATTTACCAGCTTTTTATTATTTTTTTATCATATTTTATTGACATTTACAGCATTAACAAAATAAGTCAAGAGGAAGAAAGAAAAAAAAAAAAACGAAAGAGAAAGAGTGAAAAAAGTAGAACTTGAAGAAAGACCCCATCATACTCTAGCATTGACTTTTCAGTCATCACTGGTCAGGGCCATGTAGGTACAATATTAGGTTAGTGAAAGAAACCAGATGGACATTTAAGGCCAATTTGTTGCCAATTCATCCTGTTATTATTATCTCTATTTCTTTGGCTGGTCATGTTCCATTATCAAACCTTGTTTATCATAATTAAGATCAGATCATTTCCTAGTATGAATCCATAGCTGGCCAGGAATTGATAGTAAGGACATTTCTCGTTAGCAATGAGAGAGAATTACTCTACAGTTTATGAACCTAAGACATGTTTTCTAAAGCAACTGTCTTTCCTTGATTCTTTTTGCTCCCTCTTCCCCTCTTCAGAAAATTTTTGTCTGAATTTGTAGAAGTAAAAGTTTAAAAAAGTAAAAATTGCATTCTTCTCAATTTGCTGTAACTTTTGATGTTTCTCTATTTTGTATGTTGTGCAATTTGCAATAAAGTCTTGTGATATGATATGGAGAAAAAATACTTATCTCATTCCATCCAATAGACTAGTAACCTTTTTGAGATGTGTAGTAAACCAGTATTTCTGATAGGTTTAATCTTTGGTTTTCTTTGGCAGTATTGAATGGGTTTAGCAAGAAGGTTGGATGGAGAAGAAGATAAATCAGAAAGACAGCATCATGGTGGCTGTGAATAACTCAAATGTTTTCTCAGAGACATAGTTTGTGATGTATGTCTACATAGCAATGTTAGATCCTTACATTCATACATTCAATCAAGGGATACTCTCTAGAGGACATACCGTAGACTGCACATAGCCCAATATAGAGATTAATATGGAATAAGGGGTCATCGTATCCCTTATTCTACTGGGAGCCCTGTGGTAAACTCGTTAAGGGTCTTGACTCTCACACAAGAGGTCTTGGGTTCAATCCATGCTTGATGCTTTGTAATGCATCATGTATTACCTGTATTTGTCCTCCTAGGTGTATTAATTGGGTACTTGACAATGCTAGGCCAGTTAGGGTAATATTAATTGCAGGCCTATATTTTCTATAGAGTATTGGTACTGACTTATCCTGGACAAATTAGGCCATGTAACTATTAGTATTCTTTCATCATTCCTCGTTTTCCTGCCCCGAGTTTCATCTTATGAGTCTTGAAAATCATGTTTTTTACTTTGTTGCAGATTTTTTGTTGGAAATGTGGAGAGATTTTGTAATTAACTTTAATGGATACCATTGCACTTCTCTTTGATATATGTAATGCATTTAATTCCACATACAATGAAGTCTAAAAGTGTATATTTTTGGCTAGATGGTACCACTGGGTATTAGAATGTCTTATCGCCATTCCCCGTATAATTGAATGGGATTAAAAATTGGCAGTGATGAATCTGAGTACAGTGGACATCCTTGGTTGCAAATGCCCACAATTCTTTGCCGTTCCCAATTATGCTTAGAGTCTAGTTTGAATTCCTGCATGTACGCTGGTTTGTTGGCAAATAATGTTCTAGATCTATCAGGTATCGTTATCCATGTTAAAACATTGTACATGACATATACCATTTCAAGGCATTGACTTGTCACCCTTTATTTTAGTAGGTATTGAGATTAACATTCCAACAATTCAAATTCTATGCATTTTTTATTCTTTAATTGCTTATTGTCTGAAATATATCTAGTGTACATGATATGTTCTCTTTGAATTCAAGACACAGAAGAAGGAAAAAGAGTTTAAAAAAGAAAATAGCTCCATTTCAAAGGGTATACCAAGCATAATTTATTAGGAATAGTTGCATAATTAAATTCATTGTGATGCTTTGTACTAAATGTACTAAATACTAAATGTATTTCATGACATACATGGACAATTTCAAGTTATTTGTGAGTTGTATCTCACAAAAATTGATACCCATATTTAGTAGACTGTAATGATGATAAGATAAATAAAAAATATTTTGAAAACATGAATGACTTGTTTAAAATTAAACTAAACAGAACTGTCTTGAACAAGGAAAATGTCAGAAATAATTTTAGATACTCTTTCAAATCAATTTATGTTGATAGGGGAATACTATTGATATTTTTTTCTTTCTTTTTTTTGTAATGAGGACTTAACCCTGAAGTTGCCATAAGGATTAAATCTTAATATTTTACTGTCCCGCAGTTGAAGTATATACTCTGAAGGACATTTTAGTACTGTCAGTATTCTGACATCTTATTCATTGCATGTCTTCTTATCTTATTCCATTAATCTCTTCCCTGCTGAATATTGAACTTGAAAGAGTATAATTCATCTGGTATTGGTCGAGCCATAAATATCATTTGGACATTCCTATGTTATGAGCATGCCAAGACAATATCTTTGAGTCATTAATCCACAATGGCTTTGTTGGGAAAGCGGTAAACAGATATATGAAGAGTGGGACATGGATGAAATACTGTTCATTTCATCAATGCACCTGTTATAAAGTCTTCATGTTCTTAAGATTAAAGATGAATCATGCAAGATTGAAGATCGTTACCCCCAGCACTCGGAAGTTGTTGGCCAGAAATCCATGTATGAAGATAATAACATATTGAATTTGTGATTACAGAAGGAATATGCCTTTCGGTAGGAACATGGATATCAAAGTTCAAAGTTGGGAAGAAATTAAAACAAACTATATCAAGCTTTAATATGTTTTGGTTTCTTTTCAATCTGGTAGTTGCATTTCTCTTTTTAACAAGCCTTAAACATTATATTAATGATAAAAAATTAGAAGATATTGTCAAGGAACTTTAATTGTAATGAGCTATGATCTTTCACCCAATTTGGGCTGAACATCTTTGAAAGTTTGGAGTGAATAAAAAAAAATCAGTTTAGTTTGAAGAAAGTAGAACACTCATATTTCACTGACATGCACAATAAATCATGTCCTGAATTGGGAGGGAGTATGATCTCTCATATTTTGATTGTCTACCATATTTCAAATAGGACTTTAAAGGGGTACCCAATGCTGAAACAATGTTAGTTCATTTAAAAGAGCATGATTTTATTAGCAGAAAATCATCTGCCTAATTTTTTTTTTTAAAGTCGTGTTGCCAAGGAAACCCCCAAATGTGGTAAGATTTCAGGATATTTTTGACCTCTCAGCTGTGTCCCAGTTTCAACTGGGTATCCACTATGACATCAAAATGACGTTAAAGTGGTTACCTTGTCGCGCATTTCTAGCAAAATGCACGCAAGGTATAATACATATTGTACAGTCTTGCGCATAGCACAACTGCAATGCGCGAAGCTGGGTACCCACTTTTACGTCATACGTCATACTAAAAAATTTTGGTCAACTCTTGACTTTTTATGAGAAAATTAGCCAAAATGCATTGATTTCAATTGAAAATCATCAAATTTTTAATGTTATTCTTCTTAGAATTCTATTCTCGATCATATATCCAAAAAAAATTTACCATTGTGTAATCACTTTAACATAGATTCATCAGTACGCCAAATCCCTCACTTGTTAACCCTTATGTATTTAATACCAGTATAGTAGTTCACTTTCTGAGCTTTAAGTATTTCATTTGAATTTAAAAAAAAGTATCAATAATTATTTTAAAGTAAATGTTTATAGGTGAGATTGAGTTCTTCAACCCATTTTAACTATGATGGGCCGGTTCCATCAAAGTGTGGCCTCATATTAATGATATTCTTTTTCTCTTTTTTTCAGCATTGGGAAACATCAAGGATAGTTAAGAGACGAAATCTACACTAGTTCTGTGGCATATAATTTTTCAAGTAACAATGATATTTTTCCTTTTTATTCATCATTAATAAGATATCTACATCACTTTTAAAGTAAGTTCTTATATAAAGGGGGAAAATTCATTTTCTCCATTTTCACCCTAGTGTCCCTAATTAACATATTTAATATTATCAAGATATGTCATCGAGGGAAAAGGAACACAACATATTAAAGATGCATACTACTTTTTATTTATAAATATTTCTTACTCCTTGGTTCAAGTGTATTTCCATGGAACCTAATATTTCTAACAAGTCGGACCGAAGTGACAATCTGTCTCGTCATGTTAGTGTTAGCAATTACACCTGTTCTCTTTAACTACCATCAATGACCATTGAGTAATTCCTCAAAATATTCAGGAACTAGAATAATTGTATAGCACTTCATCAAAAGTTGTAAATGAAAAGATTATTGGACTGACCATTCTGCTACTTCACATTAAAATCAGTTATTCTATCTTGAAAATAGTTTTGGCTGACCCTTTGTTCAGTTTCACTAGAAAAATATGGAGAAAAAGAGGAAGACGAAAGGACAAGTTGGTAAGCCTGAGGGGACTTCAAGAAGTTTTTTGATTATGATTGTTACGATGGCGACTAGAATTCCCATGGAAGCCCAAAATGCCAAATTGATTTGCTGATTGGTTTTGAGTGGTGTGAATTACTTGGTTAGTGCTGGCATATGGCTCTGTAATTCCATATTTACTATGATGGGTCATAGCAGGTGCATTATGGCGGGTGACCTTATAATGCTTCGTGTATACTCACAGGGGTATCTTTCTGCACCCCTTCATGAATGCCTCTTTTGGGGAGGGGGGTAACCATGTTGACATCGATTGGAAATTGTTTTTAACCTCTTGTGTCAAAGAAGAAAGGATATTGGGAATGAAATTCAAGTTTTTTCATTCATGGTCATGATTGCTGTTCTTCCTCAGACATTTAAGAGCTTTCGCAAATCGAGAACTGATGTACTCTAGTAGAACGGAGAGCAATCAACCGTGACCGTCCTTGCCACTCGTCTGCGGTTCTCCTCATTGCAGTTTCACAAATGGAAGAACGAACAATATTCAGATTTGTTTATGTTGCGGTGAACATGACGCCATCTACATGAGTGCTGATAGGCTGCTTGACTCTTCCGTTCTTGATTCTGCACAGACGATAAATTGACCAGAAGCCATTGATGATTTTGGCAAGAACGAAAAGATATGGGGCACTGTGCATGCGCAGATCGATTTTCGTATCAGATTGCCATCCTAGAGTCTGTCGTCATTAATGCGAACGCTCATTATTATTTCTTTGAGCAGAAATATCTTTAAATTCATATGACACACAAAATACTTGAGAATGATGATACTGGCTCATTTGATGACTGAAAAAATATCGCATTTTGAGATGTAAGGATTTGTAGATGTCAGATAATCGTGTTAAAGTTAGTGATTAGATTTTCTACAGCACCGTAAGACTGAGGATCATTTTACTCTATAATCTGTACACTGGTGTTGTACAGATTTTCAGATACCCTTGATGAGTGGTATTTGTTATTTCTCTAAATAGTGTCATAAGTTTTGTTTCCCTTTAAGAATATATTGTGTCATCATATAATATACCAAAGTCCTCTTCAGGAAGCAAATTTCATTGAAATGTTGGAGGAAGACAAATTGATTCTGGCCCACCCTGTGTGTGTTTTCTGAAGTCCAGTTGCAAACATGATAATAACTAACAGTGTGGTGTCGCACCTGTTTAGATTACAAGATAATTGGCCCCATCAGCATGATACAAACCAACAATGTTGAGTTCATGTCTTTTTCTCTCTTACCTCTTTCTGTCCCAAGGAAAATTCAGGAAATGTGGACAAACAGACCAAAAGAACAAAAGGACAACTAAAGATTAGAACATTGTGTGAACTGTAAATACCATCACACAATATAGACATGCTATGTTGTGTGTTGGTATTTACAGTAAAGCATGCTAAATAAAATGACATCTGTGGTAAAAAGATTGATTATGGCAGTTAAAGATTACTCTCAATTTACACATGTCATGAAACAAGTTTGAAATACATTATCAGTTTCTAATGTTGAAGGTAGAATTGATACTGGAGTGCTTTTGATTATTATCAGCTTTTTTCCAAGTAAGTATTAAAAGCAATGATCATCAGGGATTATATGTAAATTCTGTTAAACATGCCCACTGTTTTTAATTCAAGTAATGCATACAAAACTTTGGAAATTGCATCATCCATTTTGTTTTTTACTTATTTTGAGATCATAAAAAATTAATGATGAGGTATTCTCCTGATAAATTTCTAAGGATATGTAGCTATAGAAGCCGATGTACATACCACCATCATCACCGTGTTTGTAAAGAAATTGCCACAAATGAAGACAAATTGATCACGCACATGATCACTTTGTGTTTTCTCCGACAGTCACAAATGAAGATAAATTGAATTCACAGCTGAAAGTTGTACAACAATGATGCCTTCTCTGTGTTAGGGCTGCTGTTCTGTTCACACATTGCAATTCTCATCAAGTGTAATGTTTTAGGCTTATCTGCGTGAAATTCCAGTCCGGGCAACTAGCGTACTGACTATCCCTGTATAGACATCTACGAGACAATCTTACCACTTGGACACCTTCACCTGGACAATAGTCTGCTTAGAATATTTGGCAGTCTAGCATTATATCTTAAGACCACATTTATGATGATATTGAACTGCAACTTTCCTTCATACCAAAACTAACAAAATAGTTCTAAAGTCCAATCTTCACAGAGGGTTGCTCTTGATGTGAAGGGTGCAATGTTGTTCCCATGTTATGTTCCTTTGAACATCCCTACCCGCTCTCAGCAGGTGAACCAGGTGCAGGTACCGGTAGAGTAATTGGGAGAAGTGACTTCTCTCATTCTAAGATGTGCTTAAACCAAGAATACAGGCAAGGTTCAAGGGAAATTGTCTTTGACAATGTTACTGTTTCAGGTGCAGGCTGTTATGTGGTATGTAACTCAATTTACCCCCTTGTAATATGATATGCCTACAGGATAGTGATGGGTTGTGTTGGGATTCAGCTGAAAGATGAGATTGGAAGACATGCCAGAAAATGCAAGAGGGTGTAGGGAGGACACCATGTCAGAGAATGGGACAGATATCAAATATAGAAAGGGATGTATATGAAGGTGTGAGGAGGAGTTGTTGATTAGAAAAACTTTACAAAGACAAAAAAATGTAAAATTTTTATGATATGTATTGTTGGTTGTGTTGCATCATTGTCATTTCTCTTGTCGTGTAACTTTAACCTAGGCTTACTGGCAGCTCCAAGTATCCTTAGGTAGGAGATTTCAGCATGTTCCCAGAGAGGTTGGTTATATCACATCATATCCAAAGAGTTCATTAGTTGTAGAAGAATACTCTCTCCAAGCCATCCATGTTATATGCCACCAGTACCATGTTCAACTTTGATATTTTCAGGGATAAGGAGACATTTTAGTACAATAGTTAGATCATTGCACTGAAGTAATAATGATAATACATACAATTTCTATAGCGTCATATTCCATTTTGATTAAATGCTCAAGGCGCTTGAGGATAAAAAAAGTAATGCATTGGTAGTGAAATAAGATTGAGGTGGCAGTTGCAATCTGTGAATATTTATGTGTGAAGCCATGGTACAGAATGATCTTTCACCCATGCATAAATTCTCAATATGATTGAAAAGGGAATTAGGTAGGAATGTAATCATATTGGTCTTGAGACAACAGACTGAAAATCAATTACTGGTACTCCTTAAAGTAAGGGAGAATGTGACATTGGCAACTTTTCCTTTTTTTTTTCATATTCTGACTGTATTTCTCATGTTCATTCTCAGCCCAGTTTTTCCATCTTTGCATTATATATCAAAGCAGTCTATAGCTATCTACTATTCTACATGTAGGTCTTTCATTGACAAGAGGTTTAACCTGGTGCTCATATTACACAACATCATAATTTATTATCAAAAGTATACTAACCTGAGCAAGAAAGCTCTTATATTTCCAAGAACATATAATATGCTGTATATACATGTGAACTGGGCTACTAATGGTTGGTTTCTGATATTCTTTTTTTTCTTTGATGATTACATAACTTTTTAACACTCAGTCAAGTTGACTACATCTTCCAGTGAGTGTCACATTGTGTAAGAAGAAAGTTCAAGCTACCCCTAAGTCCGATGGTAATGCCATCTGACTCCGGGGGTTAATATGAGATGTTCCTCCTGTCTTGGTAGGTAATGTGGTAGTATGCACCTCCAAGCCCCAGTTCATTTTAAAAGTCGGTAGACTGAACAAAGATTTATTGCCAAACTACAGATCCAACTTAGAAAATATGATGTAAATGAATAAAATTTATTTGGATTCTTGAAAATTGATATTGTAGACATTTTAACAGTTATTGTGAATATGAGTTGGCTTATGACTTTTTTTTTGCTTTTTTTTTATAGAACTTTTTTTTATCTCTTATTTAACAGCAATAAAATGCAGAAAGATTTGATTTGAAATGAAATATACGTTGGCACATTTTGGATTACACTAGGGATTAAACGGAACATTTTGAGTAACATTGAAATTAAAACTAATTGTGATAATAACATATTGGTATGTAGCAGTATAGAAAAATTGTGTTTGAAAAAAATTGATGACTCCATTATTTTCTTCTGGATTTAGCACAAATTTATTAAATGCTTTTTCAATTTTGGAGCTGGTAGACCTTCATGTTCTCTCTGATGAGATGGGGAATCAATCATAATCCAGGTTATTGATAAGATTTTACTGAAGATGGTGGTATGAAGGACTGATCTTAAAGTGGATTCAATATAGAATGTCATGACTGGATGTCTATGCATTTCAGACTAGTGGTTTTTGGTAAAGTGAGAATGTCAGGTTTAGTTTGGAGGTGGTAGTAAACAGCCCATCTGATGTGATCAACTCAATCACCACAAAGCTTGGCTATCTAACCTACCCTGGACCCTTTCACATATTGCATTTTGCATTTATCTTCTTCCCAAGTCCAAGTTCATGTGTAAGAATTGGAATAACAGTCACAAGATTAAGACAGATTAATTTTTATAAGAGAATAGATGAACAATGTTTAGTTGTTAATAACTTTTTGAATTTATGACTGTTTCTCAAACTTCTCTTCTAATCATGAAGCTCACTTACCTTCATAATTATTAAGCTGCCAAGTTTGTGTGAACCTGATGTGAATGGCACTGAACTAGAATAGAGATAGTATGACAGGGTACAAGTCTAGTCGGACTGGGTGGTCTTAATGTAGCCTCAATAGGTAGAGTCAGAGTCAAGAGGACCAAATGAAGCATGCATGGGTACTAATTTGAGACAGAGAATGACAAGTACCAGGTATCAGTTTATAAATTTAAACTTAGTATTATCATGAGAGGACTTGTTTGTGTAAACTCACAAATAAAATAGGAATGCAAATTCGCTGTCAAACTGCAAACAAATTTCAATCTTCATATGGAGCTCATGCCAAGAATATGTTTACATGTAGGTCTACAGTGATTGTCATTTATCTTATGTTTATCTTGTTAGTTTACTTTGAAGAAAAGAAAAAAAAAACAGAAAAGGAAAAATGCAAATTATGAGATCAAGTCAAGTCATGTGGTAAATCTTTACTCACCCTCATTTCAATAGATAAATATGTTGATGTGCTGAAAATATCTCGCACTATGGTGTAACAGTGAACGAATAATAGATGAGTGGATTTCTTTGAATTTTTGTATGCATTTTTTCTGACTTTTGCAAACACTCCATGAGTTTGACACTCTAAAAACATGGCAGGAGGTCCCATAGAGAGATGTAGTGCCTGTAGGTTGTTGACAAAGATGTCAACCTGACATTGTTTGAGAAGTTGTAAATAAAACAAATACGATACTGTAAAGTTACATTTAGGATGTTAGTCTCCTTCCTTCCACTACCAAGCAAGTGCTTGGTTCTTGACTTCTTCTCACTGTTGACTCTTGGTGCTATTCACCATTCATCATACCTCAAGCATTTTACAGTGGGTTGGGGGATGAATTTTATATAATGGTAAAATATTGCTAGTTCCATTTGTATTCTTGTGATCAACTCCTCCCTAATTTTAAATTGTTTAATTTGGAAGTACTGACTTGAAGTGAGCACATACATGTATAGCATAATAGTATTGTTCATTTTCTGATTTTTTTCCCCATTTGAGAAGAATATCATGATTTATGAAGATGAAAAATGGTTGCAGAAGAGGTCACATACTAAAAAGAGCCTTAGAGAATATGAGGAGTTTATGGATAACTAAATAGCAAATAAAAGAAGAAATCGTTCCTATGGAGCCAGAAGGGCGTTAAGTCTGTATAAAATTATATAAGTTAACTCCCTTTTGGCTCTGAACAGATGAAATATTAATGCCTTAGCCTCTATAACTTTGGTGAGAGGAATGGGCAGTCTTCTTAAAACGAGGTTGTTCCCCTTACCCATTTCAGCTGCAGGTAGCTACTGTTGCTATAGAGCATGCTGTAGGGGAGTAACCAAACAGGACCACTAATCCCCCTGTCCTTTGGGGCCATCCCCTGCCAGGATATACACTCTTTCTACTTTCTCAAGAACAATATCTTTCAATATATATTCTTTTCCTTCTTTCAACATATTTGAAATTGTTAAGTGCTCCCTTATCAACATGATTTCTGTTTTCACAAATCAGCATTCAAGTTTTTGACAGATTGTATGCTTGATCTCTTTGTTGTAGCTTTGCTGTTCTTTTAGTCTTACCTGCATATAGTAGGAGGAGAATGTTTCCATTTCAAACTTTCAAAACATCTTTTAGTCTTTGATCATTTACAATGCCAAAATCCTGATTATACTGCAGCCTTATTTTACACTCAGTAGGAATCCTATCATTTTCTTTTGGGACGCCAACTTTAGTATTTTAGATTTTCCAAATTGAAGTGTGGCGACTTTTCAGGGGGCTTCTACGTTTTTGGTATTCGATATTAAAAGCCTATTGAACTAGTTACATCCGAGATGCATTTTGAAAACCAGCATAGAAATACCAAGAAGATGTTGGTCTTATTTACCTGTGGTGTTGAAGGGAAAGCAAACATGTTCCCTGTGGAGGGTGATATGATGCCATGTAACTGATTGACCTCCAGGGGATGTTTGTGTGCAGTATGGGCCATTTCACTTGCCACCTCCACGCTCAAGTTCACTACCATCAACAAAACCAGCAACGAATAGGCCAGGCAGGAAATGTATACCCTGTCACATCACTTCTGACTGGTATTCAGGCATTTAGGACCCTTTTCTGTCATCTAGCTAACTATCCTATGAGCTCCATGCCATCTACTTCCGTTTGCTGAGAGGCAGAAGGATGTTAGTTCATAACCCTCTTCATAGATTGCTATCCTTCTGCCCCTCAGCAGGTGCCATGGACCCTTCTTCAATTTTTCATGCATCCTCAGCATTCAGATGAAACTTTCTTTGAGACACGATAATAATATGATTGCAAAAGTTGCCTTTTTCACTTCTGCTAATACCACCACCACCATTCCCACCACCACCATTCCCACCCAGCCACCATCCCCACCACCCCTACCCTCCCCCTCCACCAACAACACCACTGCAGTTGAGTTACTACCAAGTTTATCATCATTTAATAATTGCCACCATCTTTAATCAAATTTCAACTGTGTTTCATTCCTCATCATTGAAGAGAGTGACACTATCTTTCATATTACCCATTTAAACAGGGAGGTGAAAGGAAACTTTAGATGTGTGAAACAATTTTCAGTTACTGGATAGTGCCTCAAAGTCTCAAAATATGGCGACAAGACAATTTTGATGAAAGGGATATTGCCTTGAATTCACCCAAGTTGTTTGAATCCAATTGTCCTCAATAAGATACCCCTTTTCTCTCTTTGTATAACCACGATGCCAAATAATTCAAACAAATTTGTGAACTGGGGTAAACTCAGAATTTATCCTTTTTGCTGGCTGTGCTGATAATTTGAACCTGCGATCAATTGCATGTTTGAACATTGTCTAAATACAAAGCAGTTTGAATTACCCATTCAACCATTCATTTCCAGGTGTATTTTCTCTGCTTCTCAACAAGATTTGTTTTTAGTCTTCAGCGGCAAACTTCTTTTCACTATATTGCTATCTTCACTCAAATGTAACCAACAAAATACCCCACAGGCAACAATGAGCTGAGTAGAAAGTTTGTGGTCACTTAGTCAGCCATGTTATTAAGTGGAAAGTTAAATTTTTAAAGGAAAAGGATCAATCTACTTGGTTGCCATATTATTGATTTATGAAAGATGGCTGTTACAGCAGACTAGCTAATTCCAATTCCATGGGAAGGTATCCAAATAGTGGTCTAAACTGCCTCTAGGGAGCAGCACCCTGTTAGGTCATAGGTCAAAGTAGCGGTCATCTGTCTGCACCTCCACAGAAGGATGGATGGACTTGGCCTGTCAGATAGTATTGTCTTCATTTGAAGTCCAAGTACAAGATATGAGTAGGATAGGAATGTGAATAGTGAGAAATCTTGGAGTGTCTTCAAGATAAGATATGATTGATGTTGTAGGATCATCTTTGTAGTCATTGCATTCAACATGACTGAGAATAGGATTCGATATTGACTTAGGGATAGACAAGAGATGAGGAAGGATGGAAAAGTAGGTGGTGGGAGGGGAACAGTACTGAGACAAAAGAAAAATATATCTTTTATGGAAGAGAATGGGAGTGCTAAAACCTAAAAGAGGCAATGAAACAAGCTGAATTGCTTGGAACTTGGGTTTGAGATGATAATTCAGACCATCTGGAATTTGTAACAGAAATCTCAAGATTTGTGTGATATGATTAATTCATTGATAATTGATTCACCTGAAGAGTGATGCATTTACTATAAGAACATGATAGAATCTCATAGAGCCTTTATGTTATTGATGTTATGAAGATTGATAAAGATGCATGTCTAGTAAAACATTGTAGGTGCAGTTGGACTGTTTTATACAAAGACAGAAAGTGAAGAATATTTTCATGCAATCTTAAAAAGCAGAGTAGAAATTACTGCCTTTCCAGCTCTGCCACACAGCCTGTGATGTATTAGATGCATGTTTTCACTTCCGAACTCCTAATCCCACAGAAATAGATCTGAAACCAATCAATTTTCATCTTGTAGGCCCGAGGATTGTCTATTTGTTCAGTTGTAGGTGTGAAATTCTGAGAGGGGAGTGTTTATGCCCCCATCTGATTTCTGGTGTTGTCTGGTCCAGACTTCTGGGTCAGGGCGCTGATTTCTGGAAACGGGGTTCAAGGATCTGTCTGCTTGTGTCTGAGATACCATTTCCTTAGAGCGAGAAGGGCATTATTTTCTGGCACTAACAATAACTTAATGCCATTATGGCTTTGAATAGATGATATGATAGTAGAACAACATGAGAGACAGATGCATGCATGCACAGATATATATAGATAAACAGAGAAGTGAATGTATAATAGAAAGAAGACAGAGAAAGGAAAGGTGACCTTGGATGAATGAGATGGAATAATGCTAACATTGCTTTATATAGGTGGCTTGCAAGAGTGAGGGAGGGGAGGGAGGAGGATGAAAGAAAGAGAAGTGTGAAGAACAAAGAAGATTAAAATGCAGATTAATGGAACAAGTGTGAGTACAGCAAGTTGAATTATTATAGGTTAAGAAAAAATAGCTGTGTTGAGAGAAATTTCAAGATGTAGACCCAAAAATGAGAGAGGTATCTTAGCTGCACAATGACATGACGGGTATCATGTTGGTAGGAAGGGGAAGGGGCACTGATACCCTCCTTATGGCTAGACTATGCCTACATTCTTTATTCCTGCATGGCATAGAAAATGTTGATAAAGCTGAATATTCTGAGCAGAATGTCAAGAGGTATCAGCAATCGACATGTTTCTCCTGACCTGAAGTCAACTAATATTTGATAAAGATGAGGAATGGATGTGGTATTTCTCCCTACCCAGTCAGAGGAGGGACATCTAACCTCCTGAGAAATGAAATGAGAGAGGGTTTGTCCCAAATCATTTGCTCTCTTTGGGTCACTTTCTCAGGATAATTTGCTTTGTCATACTGTGTAATTACATGCCTTTCAGTGATATTTTGCTCTTTTCTGCATGATTTCATGTCGTGCAAGGGAAATCAGTGATTTTGTAGGGTGTCTGGTAGCATTAAATATGAGATGCATGATGTGTAAACATACCAAGGGGTATCAACATTGATAATTTTCTGTTTGGGGACTAGGTGTCTATTCAATGTTATTTTGTCATTCTGTACCTCTAGTCGCATACCTGAAGAAATATTTTAATCAAATATTATGTACCCTGCTTTAATTGTTGCTGCTGTTGTTATTGCAACTGTTATATGAATAAATAACAAGCAGCAAAACTTTACGATAAATGATTTGATGGTGTGTTTATGGTTATGTAATGATAAATTGTTATATAGCATCCATACTAGATACATGATTTTTTTCTGCCCATCAGAATTATATTTCTAAATCATTTAAAAATAGATTTAGTTGAAATATGGTTTTGTTGCTTATAATTCTACTGAAAAATATATAACAATAAATTGCTTTTGCAAAAGGGTAAAGAAATTGCAGCATTTCTTCCTTCCCTCTGCCTTGCGGCTGTTTGTGTTTGTATTTCTATAAAGTCCTGGGGTGGTATTCTGAGACTGTTTTAGCTCTGTTTTAAGTCTGTTTTAGCAAATCGGTATTCTGAACACCGTTTTATCTCTGTTTTAACTTTTGTTTTAAGTTTTGTTTTATCTTTCTAATCGCGCATCTTACCTTGCATGCATGCCTGGCGCAAGTCATGCGCAAGCGCGTAAAAATACCACATGTAATAACACGGTATTCTGAAGACCGTTTTATCTCTTGTTTTAACTCTTGACATTTCATGCTCATGAGATAAAACAGGGTGGGAGGTGTTTTATCTTTGCATGCGGTATGTCATGGCAGCAATTTTTCTCATAAATGTTTTTGGTTGGAATGAGGGGATAACGAGATCCAATAAACCTTGCTTTTATCCCCGAAACAACATTTCGAAAGAATCTTTGCCTCGGGTGGAGAAATTTGGCAATTGTCTGCGATAATATCAAAGATGATTTGCACAAATAATTCTGTCACATCATCACATCTGAATTAAAGCAAGAAACTAAGCGCAAACTAGTGCGCTCATTACAACGCGAATATATAAGTTCATGCGTTTCACGCACCCCTTCCCAGGGAGCGATCTTATTGGCTGAGTCAGCTTAGACTCATCTCTAACGACTTTCCCCATTAGATAATATCTTTGCGGTGGGTGTGGCTTTGATGACTTAAAACGCTGTTAAAACAGTTCTCAGAATACCGTTTAAAGACTGTTTTAGCGGTGTTGTAAATCAATGACTTAAAACAGAAGTTATAACAGAACTTAAAACACAGTTAAAACGGTGTTCAGAATACCACCCCTGTAAATCCTGCCAATTTATTTGTATTTCATACTTTTTGCTGGTCTTTGGGTGTGGACCTTGGTTAAATGTTAATGTTTCTGTATAACTGTTATGCTGAATACAGTGAATAGAGATGCAACATATGCATGCTTTTCCATATTGATGTATTGGAAACAGGATAATGGTTTAGGTGGAATAACAGCTTCTCTTTTCTTATATTTTCTACAGACACAGAAGAGGATGAAACTACTTCACAATCACAATGACGGTGAAAAGTCACCACTTATGGAACATTCTCCCATCACACCTGAACAGGTAAGCTACCCCTTGCTATATCTGTCATCCATTTGGGGAGACCACCGATCTAATCAGAACATTTTCTTTGGTGCCCCTTTCCTATCCTCTTTCATCTGCCACCCCTTAGGAAAACACGATTTTCAGAATAAGCTAGGTTTGAATTCAAAACACAAAAATCAGACTGCTATTGTAACAAGTCTTATTGATGGAAAGTGTTCAGGGCATTTGATTAGCTGTAATTCTGGATATTTTAGGGTCTCATACTCTTTGAATGTAGACACTATCAAAGTACAAACTCCATGACAAAATTTCTCATCCTTCCCCCATCCTTGCTTCTTGGAAAAACCAGGTTTGAACAAAGCATTGCAGTTTTGAACTGGAAACCTTACTTTTGATTCTTCACCATGTTATCATGATCTGCCTTTGGGAGCTGTTATTGGTGGTCTCTCCAAGTCAATAATTTTGATTCACATGATGTTGCATGCATAGCACAGAAGAGTTATGATGAATTTTTTGAAGACTAGGAAGGTTCTCCTTGTGCAAGGTGTGAAAATTCAAGATTATACAGAGAAAAGATAATAAGTGGGCAAAGATAGATAGAAAAGAAAGAGAGAGAGAGAGAGAGAGAACTTCATCAGAAGACAAAGAATGAGCCAAAGGAAAAGGCGAGAGAGAGAGAGAGAGAGAGAAAGAGAATGAGAATGAGAAAGCGAGGGTGAGAGAGAATGTGAGTAGGAAAGTAGGAGACTGGAAGAAAAAAGATATAGGGTTAATTGATGGGAAAGGGAAGGGCGAGGGGGTAAAATCCCTAATGGCATACTGTAGGAATGTAGAGTTGGTAGGATGATAAGTTGACAGCTGACTTACTTTAAAATTGCATTGATGCAAAGAAGATACTGATTTCATGTTTGGTTTGTGCATCCCTTTATATATTCCATAGAACTAATCACCATTCTGCACACATCCAATAACTGCTTTGAAAATGAATATGGATGTTAATATTTGCATGACTGGAATGAATATGTACCATATCAACTACAAATCAATGAAGGTGTCAATTCTGTCATGTATTTTGGGAGCGAAAGGGTATTTTAATGCATCTGCCAAGACTTTTTAGGATTTTCAAAAGATCTGAGCTAGTAAATCCCTTCTATTCTGACTCTTAAGAAAAATGTTAATTTGCTTAAATCATGAAATTTATTGTAGGGAGATGCTAGCCTGTTAAGATCCACAAGTGTGTTAATGCTGTCATTAAGTAAATGGCTTGTATTGTATGAGTTAATGGCCTTCTGGCTTTGGGTATAGATGTTATGTTGGTGAGAAAGAGTTGTGTGAAGTCTGTGGGTGCCCAGGGGTGGAGGAAGTATACCATGAGAGTGAGAAGAGGGAAAAATATTATGACAGCTATTTATCCTACAGGAATACAGGCAGAGAACATAGACAGGTGAGAGATAGAGAAGGGGCAAGAGAGAGAGAGAGAGAGAGAGAGAGAGAGAGAGAGAATAGAGAAAATGAATGACACATATAGAGAAGAAAATATGATAAAACAAAAAGGTCTGTGTGCAATGAAAAAAGAGTAAGTGAAGAGAAGAATGTATGAAATATATGAAGAAAGACGTGAAGAGATCAAGTTCTTTGATTAAGCATAAAATGATGGACCTATTGAAATGAAAATTGAAGCCAACAGGGGCAGAAAAGAACAGGCAAAATGAATGTAAACAAGTAGATAAGTATCATAGGATGAATGATTTGCTTGTGATTTCAAGAAGAAAAGAGGTAAATAAACAGCACAAATAGGCAGATCCCCTAGATTTGATGGATTATCATTCAAATTTTGAAAATAATATTACAATCATTTTGTGTTAATTTCCATTTGATGAAATTTGAAAAAGGTACGAAAATGTTCGAGGTAAAGTTTAGATATTACCAAGGGAGACAATTTCTCCTTAACTTTGTGAAATCTCATATTTCTACCAGTTACAGTAGTCCATTATGACCCAAATATTTGATCTGGTGCTCTATTTAATTTTCAATGTGCTCCCTGAAATTAGGTCAAATATCACATGGGAATTTGTCAAGCCCAGAAAGAGATCAAACTTCACTTCTGATTACAAGATCCTGTAAAGATTAGAATTCATTACAAGATATAGTTTCCCAAGGTACATGGCCCATGATGATTGCAAATATAAGTATGAACCCAATTGTCAAATTGTCTAATATTTATCCTATAAAAAAAATAAGAATTACTGACTTTTACAAGTGATAAAGATTCATAGAAGTTTCATTTGGCAAAGTACCTGATTCCCAAAACAAATGGTAATTAATAACAATTTCCTGATGCAAAAATTTGTTTTTTATACCGAACCTAAACTCACATGAGCCCTACCGCCTGATGTTCAGTGGGAGCTATAATTTTTAATTTCTATCAATTTGTATTTAAAATATTGATATTTCATTAGTTTTATCCACATGATATATAATCTTATTAGAATGTGATAAAATGTGTTGTACATAATTACTTTTTCTCAGGTAATGATAGTTTTATAGTGTATTTCACAAAAGTTTCTTTTTGTGCCATACCTTTTTTTCCTTTTCTCGTCATCTTTTGGTTGGGGCACTGAATAATATACTTCCACTCACAGCCTATTTTAAGTATGTGCCAGGCCCCTAAAGCTCTGCCATTTTGTCCAGATCCATTAGAAGGCCGACCTAAGCATCCATCAATATTTATGAGCAGAAATGAATAAAACATTTTGCAAGATGCTTCCGAGGAGCAGCGTGCATTTGTGCATGTTTTAAAACATTACGCCCATCAGCTAAAAACATGCGCATCAATGCAGAATCAATGCGCAGCAAATGCGCATTAAATCAAGTATCATAATAAAAGTGATACGCGCCACACGTGCAGTAGATATGAATAATGCAACAAAAACGGGTGCTTAGGTCGACCTTCAAATGATCTGAAAGAGGCGGGGCCTATTGCCATTTGCGTAATGATATAAGCGCGTGCTGCTTTTCGTCTAGTAAATTTATTATATGTCTGTGGTATGTGCACTGAATTAAAGAAGAATATTCAGTTTACTTCAAGAATGAACTCTTTGTTTCTTTTCACCAATTTACTGCTCATTACTAATGAATTGAAACAATGTGGTATTGCTCTACGTACCACTTCTATATTTCCCAGAATGCTTTCTTGTCCTGTATTTAATGTACTATTCATGTGTCTTCCTTCTTTGACCTTTGACCTCATGCTTCCAGGATGATGAGGATGGTATATGGGCCTAGTGCAGGCTCCCTCTGTACTGCTACCCCCAAGTTCCCTCATGCATAAATATTGGTAAAAATTGATATTATATAACTGTATCCTAAGCATGCCTGTACAGTTGTACTAATAGATTAATCTTTGATATTGCACTGGTTCTTTTGTAAAGATATTTGAAATAATTGTTTAAACTATATATTGGTGCACTGACCCCTCTCTCCTTGCAAACAAATCTCAATTCAAGGTTTGTGCTTGTTTGTTGCTGTTTTTTTTGTTTTGCTGGTGTGCTGCTTACTGAAACAATTTGAAGTAGAAGTAGTAGAATTGAAATATTTCAATGCTTCCTTCATTTCTTATTTTCATTATTTCTCTTGTTAAATGTTGGTTGCCTGAAAATACTTTTAAATAGCAAGCTTTTAGAAAAACTATGGTTGAAAAACTATCTTTTGTTCTTATTTTGCACAGAACACCAAATCCCTTTTTGATGACACAACTTTTCAACTTGTAGAATTACATGTACTCTAAAACGATAATTGCCCTTTATCAGTCTCCTGCTCACTATACTTTTCACATGCAGTGTTCAACATGAAAATTCAAATTAACAGCTTTGTTTTTTCTTCTTCTTCTTCAGGGCCAATTTAGGCATATGCCAATCACTTTTATGTACAACAATTTAAAAGAATGATTTTTCAGATAATCTATGAATTTCATACCAATAAATGTTCATGAAATAGTGTTAGATCTTGTCAAACCAGATGAGTTTGAGAATCCTTATACACTTCACGTAAAGTTCATTTTTATTTGCTGTCTTTTATAGTCTTTGTAGAAATGTATGTGTGTGTGTGTATGGTTGGGGTTTTATTTTATTTGTTTGTTTGTGGTGGTGAGTTGGATATTAATAGATCTCTTCTCTTCTTGTGAATATGTATATTTTTAATACCATATATGAAAATGTGATTTTATATATATCACAATATATAATATAGCTTTGAAAAATTTCTCTCCTTATATCCTGCATAAAACTGATGTTCACTTCCTGTAGCCAACAAACCATAGAAATATGTTGTTACAGATATTCTATTCTGCTGTTAAACCTGTAATGTGAGAATTAATAGCCTATAACTTTGGTGATGGGTATATTTATCAATATTTCAGTGTTTTTTAATATGATTTCAGTTGATTGCACCACCTAATTGCACAATACAATATGTACTCCATATGTCAGATAAGTTATGATACAGATGTTATTTTAGGGCAATGAGGCAATGCTTGTGTCACTCAATTGAACTCCATTTCACACGCACAAAAAAAAAAAAAAAAAAAAAAAAAAAAAATGTATTCGCGCACCTCCATTTAAAAAGACATGTATAACGTATATGAAGTGAAACAAATATGCCATACCTAATCATCTCTTATTTACTTGCTTTAAGTGATATAAAATGAGATATTGCTTTTAAAGAATGATCTGCTCAAATATGGTCACTGTGAAATTCTCTTTTGGAATTTATCCTGGTAATATATCTATGTCCACTAATTCTAGTAATATTAGAGGTGGATTGGTTTTTATTCTTTTCAATCATTTCAATGGCAATGTATAATGGCTCTGGTTATTAACATTAATGTGTTAGAACCTGTTTTTTTTTTTCTTTCTTTTACTCTTGTTTTCTATTTGAATATCCTCTCTGCTGTCCTAATTTTCTGTTATATTGTTATTTGAATATCACTTCCTCTTACCCCAACTGCTGAGCCATATATCAGTGATTTAATAATGTTTTTAAAGTATGACTAATTTAATCGTTATGACACTGTTCAAAAAGTATGATTACCAGTAGTTGAACTATGGACATACTATCTAGGTAGTATATCCATAGTTCCATGCATATCAGTTTATAAAGATGGACTGCCAAAAATGCAAGCAGTTAGTGTGAATCTCATATGAATTTATTGTTTCTGGTGTAGAGATTAGCCTGATTTTAAGCCCTTTGAATAAAATTTAGAAAAAAAAATACCTTGTGCAGAATTGTCCATTTCTTGTGATTTCAACTAGTCATGACTGTAATGGAGATTCATACTAGTGAAAAATCCATCATTAGTTCAGAGGTCATTTCCTGCATTCAGAATGAAATTTAAAGGGAATGAATAGCAAGAAATTAATTTTACTTTGTGAAACCATCTTGCTAAATCTTTCTACCCCTCTCTGTTTTAATCCATAGTGTTTTGCAGAGCAGTTCCATGGAGGTGTCCATAGTGTGACTCTGTGAAGACTGGACAACAAACAAGCCTCAGATAATCCTGAAATATCTGTTCTTCATTTATCAATTTGGAATTGAGTAATACCCCTGTGATGTGGATGTATATTTTAGAGAATTTCCCACTTGTGGAAGTACCCATTTGCTAAACAGAGTTTAATCGATAAAGGAAGATATTGTCGACGATCATACGAACCGTCGTATCCGTCGGTCTGAGGTCAAAATTCGAGTCTTTGCCAAAAATAAAAGTAGAAGTCAAGTTTTGTATTTGGTGAAAGTTCCATGGTATAAAATCTTTTAGTTTTCAAGATATCGAAATTATTTTAATGCAAGGACATATCTATCTTGTAAAAATGTGCTTTCAAGTTGAAAAGTGTACTGCTGCAAAGCGATACGATGGTTTGGTTGACTGCACGCATTAAATGTGCGGTCAGCAAACTGTCGTATCGGCGTGTAATGACTTTGTTTATAAACTGATTGATAGGACGGTTTGGTTGACTGCGCGCATGAAATGTGTGGTCATAAGATTTGTTTCGTCTATGGTGTTTTTGTACAGCAGAAAGCTTGCCTCCTAAACCGAAAATACATGCATCCAGCTATCTAGTTAGATTTAGACTCGATTTTCTCGAAATAACGTTTTTCTGCACCAAGCGCAGCGTTAGGAGGGTTCGGATGACCGCCGACAATATGAACAGATAATTTTTTTGTGGAGAAATTGTTTGCAATATCTGTAGGGTATAATCAAGAATAAGCAAAGAAGCTCACCACTGGTTTTCATCTTGCAGAATGCAAGCCACCAATCTGTATTTTTTTTATTTGTGATTTGGAGTTGAGACCTTTCATATTGCAATTTCAACTTGGTGCTTTTGACAATTCACAGTTTATCTAATTCTGTGTGAAATTTTAAAATTCTTTGAGTACTATAGTATCAGTGCATTCCACTATCTTTTTAAAATTTTCTTCTTGATCCAAGTACTTCAGAATTGACACAGTGCTACAAAATAATATACTACTGGTAATTGATTTTGAAGGCTTCGTTTACAGAATTATTTTAAACATTTACATATTGTCTGTATGAATAATTTATTACTTTCATAGTACTTTGGTGTTACTATTCTGTCGTAGAACTTCTCTTATTATGTGTGAACTCATGAATGATTATTGACACTAAGAAGTGGCATACTGCGGGAAATAATTTTATATGGAAACTGAATATTGTTTCTTTCAGAAAAGGAATAAAGGACAAGCATGTTTGGAAATTGCCATAAGATGAATCTATTCATGAAAAGTAATCTTGCCATAAAGTGAATATATCATGCATGATTCCCATTCATATTTTTGTAGTTATAAGAGTATACACTTCTCTGTCACTCTTGTTTCCTGTAGTTTATTCAAAGTCGTCTTCTTTTTAGACTTGTCATTTTGACAGAAAGGAATTCAACAGAGATAAAAGGAAACTGTCTCTCCAAATAAATAGTAGCTGTACAGAGATAAAAGTGGAGAATGTTATCATTTTGTTCTAGGATTGAACTTTTCTTAGCTAAACATCAACCTGCACCCACTTGATACCTCACAGTCACACCTACATATGGGCACGTTGGTATCAATGCCAAATATGGAAATTAACATTGACCTTTCACCCCACCCTTGACTCCCTGACATTGAATTCGCACCTGTATAGGTTTTATGACATTTGATGTGCAAGTGTCATTTTATTGAGGCAGGTTTAGATCACATGGAGGGGAGGTAACATATAGTCGCTAGATTTACAGAATACTTTATTGTTCGTGGCCTGTTAGATGTATCTTTAGCAGTCATGTCCTAGGGGCAATTTCCTCCTATGAATAACTGAAAGACATTTGTTTTATTCTCACAAAGGATCCCATTATTGATTCTTACTGTTGTTAAATATCAAACCAGGAGGAATTCTTTTTCCTTCCAAGTTGACCACCAAATATATGTATATCTGGTAAAAGTAACTATTAGAAAGGCAGGAATATATGTAGCATCTTCTAAGATTGTTTTCAACACATTTTAGGAAATTGTTTATGCCCCTCCTCACCCTCCCCCTTTTTTTTAAAGTCTAACCCAAAGTAGGAAGATAAGGTTTGAATAGATATTATTCACATACCAGCTGCATTTAAAGTGCATTGAAGGAACATCCCATAATATCTTTGTGCCTCATTTATCTCCTTGTATTTTCTGACATCTCAGGTATTGTTTTTTTTTTTAATGAGTGAATGATTTTTTTTATCTTAACGATTCTTAGATCAGCTAAGGGTAGGATAAATAGAGGCAGTTGAATAGATGTGTAACAAATAACAACACCAACGACATGCATATTGAAAAAAATGCAGAAAATGAATATTTTATATGATTAGACTTAGCTTAGGATAATAAAAAGAAAGAAGGCTTATTTCTTGTCTTTTCTGTTGATTTTATCATCATGAAAAGACATCAACTCTGAAAAATTCAATTCTTGCCATTCTATTTCTATTTTGAAGTTGATTTTTGAAATGTTCATTATTAAAGAAAGTTTGTACATGAAATGATAGGTCATTCTATAGAGCATGCAAAAGATTGTATATAATGTAAAAAATTTGTGCTAATGTACATGCATGGTCAAATTAAAATCTGAATATTAGTATTTGTATCAAAGTATTTGCATAATGCATTCCATAGACACACACATCAAATCAGTGCACAAGATATCACAAATATTTTAAGCTGACATTAACTGTGCAGTGAGAAATCATGAAAAGAGGAGGAAATTCTAATTTGTATATTCTATTTCTGCTGCTCTCTATTTTCATTTTTATTATATGCTGCATATCTTAACATGTTTTTTTTTTTTATATTACACCTACTTTGAGATCAGGTTTGTTAAAATCACTGCACTTTACACTTCACACTATGTGATTTAACCTCACCAAAATTTCAGCGAGGTGAGCGAATCTGATTTACTTTCAGATCTTGATAATTTACACATTTTCCAATAATACTATTCCCCAAAATTCAGCAACTTTAAAGATTTGTCTACAGTTGAATTGTTAGTGATAGTGACATGCTATTTTATTGTTGATTATTCTTTGACTGTAGTCTGCTTGTGACAGTTAGATTAGATGACACTCTCAGAATCCAGTGTTGGGAGTTGGGAACAAATCAAGGAAGTTGAATGGCTGTAATACCCACTGATCTGTATGAGTAGAATCTGGATATCTCATTGTCTATTACGTACCATACAAACACTCGGAGCAGATGCATATTTGAAAACAGCCATCTTACCACTCAAACCTTAATGACTTTGTGTGAAAATTAGACTTATTCATTTTAATCATGATTATGGGCGAAATCTTGGTCCAAAGCCTTCTATTTGACAATTTATGCAGTTAAGAGCTGTAAATTCCAGGATTTTAAGTCGAATTTAGCCCATTTTTTAGGGGTGGATTTGTACACAAACAAATGGAGAATGCATTCATGGAGTGGCACTTTGGAGTGGTAATGTGACAGTTGGGCGGCTTCACAAATCTCAGATATCCAGATTCTTTTTTATACAGATCAGTGGTAATACCTCGTTCTTCCTGCACCATGATTTAAAAAAGAATGTTCGACAGTCATTGCACTGAAGCTAATGGTGGTCAAATTATGCCTTTATTTTACTGGCAATTGAAATAAGAAAGTTGCTATCATGCATGATGGTAAAGGAGTGTTATCATTTGTAAACACTAGTTTAAAAATGGGAAGAACTATTTCACTTAGGATTTGCAGTAAGGAAAACAATCTAGAATTGATGAAATGTGTATTTGTGTTAAAGCAAACATTGCATGTTCTAACCACAGGTTCTAACCTTCCAGGTGCTTTGTAGGTTGAAGTTAAGGTTTGCTGAAAAGAAACACCCCATGAACATACTGAATGCTGTTTGCATATTTGTTTTCTGAGCAGTATATACTGATTGTAAAGCTTACATGTTATGTATATTAGACTTACATGCATATGGATGACAGAAAAATAAATATCATTTTCACTGTCATTGTCATTACCATTGTCTATTAATGACAGTTTATTAGCTTCATCTCATTACATTTTCATTTATGAGAGAAAGTACTCTACAAAATTTAGAGGGACTCATTACTTCATTTAATTTATATTTGTGTATGAAAGTTTGCTTATAGCAGGGAGATGGGAGTTTGACATTAAACTTCCATCTCCCTGCTAATAGTACATGTAGCAATACTGTAACAAGCCCTATCATGTACATTTATGTATATAGAATACACTTTGCAAACAAGCATAGACTATCACACTCTGACAAATCAGTAATTTGAAGTCAGTGATTTGCACTTCAGTTGCCCAATGTGTGAAATGATTGAAGTCATGCAATAATTATTTCTGAACTGACAAATGTAATTAATGCAAAAGGAGCTAAGTAGTGCATTTTGGAATATGTACAGAATAGCATTAATGTATTAGCTTTCATATTTCTCTGACAAAATTTAATTTCTCAGACAATATTGTCTGCTCATTGTGCTGTGATTAAAGATAGAGATATAGTTTGTTGGGCTCTAAAGAAGAACTTATTTGCACCATTCTTTGAAAGTGATAACTGCAGTAATTTTATTGAGGTCAATAAAATGACACTAAAAGAGGATATTACACACTGAAGAAATATTAGTGACAAAGCATGCTATTCCATATTTTGAATATTTGAAATCAAACAAGAGTTAATATTGTTGCCTTCATACATTGTAATATAGAGAGATACATTGGATATATTGGCATTCGTGCAAGAGTTGAAAGGTATTGGTGGAAATATAATTTAACGTATTAAAGGGAAACTGATTTTTCTCTCTTTTTTTTCAATTCAAGGAAGTACTTGTTAGGAGATAACTTGTAATTGATAGCATTATTTATCTTTATCACTAGATAATTTATTGACTCATCTGTACAGATTGTATATTTGATATTGATTATATATTACTGTACTCTACTGTTGAACTTTGTTTTTCTCCAATTAGTACCTTTGTGTTGGCTTACAGTACTTATGATTATATTATTGAAGTTGTGAGGGTTTCACAATATCTTTCTTTTTTTCGTGGCGATTTGAGGTGCAAATCCGCAGTGGGCATGACAATTTTAATAGCAAATTTCACTGATTTTTATTTTGTTTTTATAACTGTCAATATTTTGTGAATTTTACATTTGTAACAATGACTGAATTTTTATCATGTAAATGGAATAGATCTTTTACTTCCAAATTAGTTCTCTATTGTCAAGGGAAAACTTGATAAGCATTGTTTATTAAATATGATGGTTATAGAGTCTTGTCATTTTGAATGTACAACACTGTATTATGCATCAGCCAAATTATTTGTTTGTATGTCTGTCACTCTGTATTGTGTTCATAAACCTTCCTAATTATAAATATGATTATTTGTATATGTTTCAAAGAATTTCTTTGAATATTCATTATGTCAAATTTATTTGCAGTTAAAAATAATTTTCCAGTAAAGTTAACAGATAACCATGCAATAGGAAGAATATTGCAAATATCTCACAAATACCATCGATACCACTTTTGAATTTTTAGTTAAGATTTCTTTAGGAATGTATGTACAATTTTGACTAAATTTGATCATGCAATTACCTTTCAAGATGAAAAAAATATTTGTGAAGTAATTTTCAGTTTAATTCACTATTATGTTGGAAAACTATATAAGTGAGAAGTTTCAAAACACCCCTTTTATGATTAAATCTTCAATTAAGAAAACTAAGTAAGTTCAAAGTATGTATATTTCTAGTTAAGCCCATTTTTCTATGCACAGGAAAGACTTATGAAAATGTGTTTGTCAGCTTCATAATTATATCCTAAGTATGATTATAGCAAAATAAAAGGAAGCTATACTTCAACTATTCATTTTATGTTTGAAATATACATCAAAAATTGTTGTCAAACACATTAAATATGTGCACAAATCTTTATGTTATACAATAAAAAAAATGAATGTATAAAAATATAAACTTGACTGGTATATGATTGTGATCTTTGACATGAGTTGTATTCTGTGAACAAGTAGCATTTAGATTATTTCAAAATAATTCAAGATTGAAACTTAAATTTTCATTTTCTTTGGGCATACACAGTAGGAAATAGGAAGGTGGGAGAGAGAATGGTAAGGTTTAGATGAAGGATAGACTGCAAGAGACAGACACTTTTTGACAGAGAGAGAGGCAGAGAGAGGGGGGGGGGGACTAATAAGAGTGAGAAACATGAGTATGGGACAATGATACATTACAAATATGAAAAAAAAAAAAAAAAACAGAGCACAATAGATTATATAAGGTGGAATGCTTTTCTTTTTGCCTCAAGTGATAAAAAAGTCATTTGCTCACATACTGAAAGCACTACTGCATCACCATTATATCAGCGGCCTGAGTAGCACTGTCATGTATGTAAAATATGACTGCATGGTCTCCGCTTAGGATGCATTTATTAATGGCATCTGTCAGCTTTCTCTCGCTCTTGTGTTATTCTTGACACAATTTGCTTGACATTTATTTCAAACAAACGTTCACAGTGACAAATAATTCGCAGGAAAACGAGTGTCAGAGGAAATTAATTTATTGAAATGATTATGCTTACTCCCTTTCTCTCCCTCTCTCTTTTTCTCAGACGCTCTTTCTCTATCAGTTTCCCTTTAGCTTTCTCTTTCCCCCTGGCCGCGTTGGTTCCCAATCCCCACCCTCCACCTCTATCTCTCTGCCCCCTCTCAATTCCTCCTCCTTCCCTATCTCTCTCTCCCTCCATCTCTCCCTATAAGTCTTCTCTCTTCACTTACACCTCTCTCTTTTTCTCTGTTTCTAAAATTCCACTTCCACGACTTTCTAATACCTTTCTTAATTTTCGTTTCATTCTCTTTCTCTTTTGCCCTCTTTCACGGGGCCGTTTTAGTAGAACCGTTTCGAAAGGTTCTAGATGATCCGTATCATTTTGGACGCTTCTACCTCTGTAATGCATTCAACGATTGATTTTATGCCATAAGCATCACCCTAGGAGTAGAAATAGTGTACATCTGTATGAAGAAAAATGTAGTGACGTGTATTTTTTTTTTTTATTAAATCCTATTTCCTTTTCTTTTATTAATTTGATAAACGAGAAGATGTTACAATGGGGCTCGAAAACCAGAGTTCAGAAGACATTAGGGAAAGTGCTAGAAATGCACCCTATAAAATTATATTGGGTAAATTAAACATCATTGGTTTTGCATTGGGAACATTTTGTTTGGTTTCAAAATGAATATATTTCCACTGTGTATTCTGTGTGTGCCGTTTTCAAAAATGATATTTTCCCCTTTGAGATGGCAGTACATTGTGTCTGCTATTTGATTACTGTGGTCTATAATTTCTCATCTATAAGGGCCTGTGTCTTCTGTTGTATAGGCTTACTCTCATGGCCGTACGCAGTGGGGCGGGGGGGGGGGGCACCCCCCCCCCCCCGCCCCCCTGCGTACGGCCATGAGAGTAAGCCGAAATTTTGAAAACTTAAATTTTTTTACTGAAAATTTTCACAAAATCCACGAAAAGTGTGCACCAAATCCTTTAATTTCATTTTTTTTAAATGAATGCAAAAGTGCCCCTCGTGACTAACTCGGTCGCTTCGCTCCCTCGCTTTTGAGCTTCTTCGAAAATTTTACACGGGAAAAAAATCCTGCGTATGGCCCTGGGCTTACTACATGTATTACCCTGTTTTCATGGAATTTCTCTGAGTGAATTAAGTTCTGAAACCTTCATCTGTTTTTGATAGCAACCCAGCCGTCAACGTGTGCATTTTTTAATATTGCAACATTGACAGATATGCAGAAAATACCTATTTTCAATCATCATGTCATGTGAAACAACAACAAGAACTAAACACTGCCAAGAAATCCCGGAATGACTTTAAAGAATTGTGGTCTTAAATCCACCAAGATCAAGCCAAGCTGTGAAAACAACAGCTTTGTGTTTTTGTACAAATACAGAAACGATTTATCTCCATCTGAACCGCACATGAACTTGCCAATACATACCACTTGGCTTTAAGCTGTCGGCAATGGGAGCATTTAATATTTGGATGGGTTTGTCATACGTCAGAAAGGAGATCAACTTCTCAACTATCGCCATTTTGTTGAATGTAACGAAATGAAAACTAGATCTTTCCTCCTAGTACCCCCATCCATCCGAGCTGGCTGGGCCTAAGTCAGAAAGGGCGGTCCTTTAAGCCCCGTTATGTCAAATAATAATCAATCAAAGAAGAAGATTGGTGGAAGATGATTGAGATCATTTCCGCTTCATGTCTGTATTGGCTGCGGTTTAAAGAGAGAAGCAGGACACCTTTTGGGAGGGACTAGACCAGATGAATGACGTGTGCATAGCGGTAAGCGGAACAAAATAACTTGCACTTTTTATCTTGGCTTGTGTAGTTGTCTCCTCTGGTGTATCGTTTTTATGTCGTGGATGGATTCCGATGCAAGCACTGTTCTCCCCGTCGAGGAATATATTCATTCATAATTTCCAAATGGTAGACATGGTAAGCGATAAAAAGCACATGTAAGAAAATATTGTATGTTTTAACATTTTCAAATGTATTACTACAAAATAATCTAACACTGTGAGAAATCACATTTCTGTTACGTCACTATGACAAAGTGGCTGGCAGAAAACAAACAAATAAGAAAAAACCTGACATTATTGTTGAAATTATACTTAAAAAGAGAACAAATGTGAGAACAGCTGTACAAAAGGGCCTTTGGTTGTCCTTTCACCTGTGGTGCTAACTCAGAAAATGTGGAAAACCTGTAGTGACATAATCAAGCCTTATTGGGTAAACCTAATTTTGCTGTTAACAAAAAGTAAAATTAATTTTGTGAAATGATTTTCTTATTTCATGTATTTCGTCTTTGTTGGTTTCCTTCATCAGCGAAGCAAGTTTCAAGAAGTAGGCTAACTTAGTCTAGGATTCTATATCTTCGTCTCCCCGTAACAGTTGTTTTTGTCCCATGGTGGACATGCCCCCCCCTTCATTATGCCCCTGAGTTGTGATGAGAAATGATGATGGGTCGTTTAGTTCATGAATGAAAGGAGATGGTCATTATTCCATGTTTCATCGAAAAGAGGGAGGGGTCCACTCGGAATATCCCAGTACTGCAACAATTGTTCAATGACTACCTCCCAGCGAGTCCCGGAAGGAGATCAGCGAAATCAATGAGTACGTCGGGTTGAAGTAGACGGTTGACGATGGTTGGTGGTGCAATGATCGCGTAGTATCATTTCGCCCGGTCGGATTCCGCGGTCATTCTGTTCGACTGCGAGCAGTAGTCAACACCCAAGCGCTCATCCTTCCCAGTCGCTCAGTCAAATATCCTGGTCGTCTTCAGGAACGTAGACCAGTCCAGAGGTTTTGGATTTGATTACTTTACTTCCTTAATATTCACTTTATTTTTCATTAAAGCCATTTTCCCTTAAAAGCGTCTCCTTACTTTGACAAGTGTGATTTGGAGCAGATCGTTGGGTACTTGTCAATTGACTGCATTTTCTCTTTATTTTCATTTTATGGGAAGTCTATTTGAGTAGCTCTAAGCAGTTCGGTCAACATTTTACTTCTCCGCCTCCTCTTCAATGTCTCTTTACCTCCTCACATCACAGCTATTGCTCTAATATTTGCAGAGTTGATGCAAGTGAACATCTCATTGTGTTCTCCTAGATTCGTGTAGCGGATTGAACGAACCCCCCAATCAGACGGGTTTGAGCTTAACCCCCTGCCCCCTTCCCCCGTCTTTGTGCCCTGGGAAGCCCAGACAGAATACTATACGGATAATAACATGGATTAGTTCCACACTGACGAGACAAACTTTCCCTGACGATCTGGAAAAGCAACTCCACTCTTTGCTCTAGCAGTTTTCTGGTGATTCACGATAAAAAACTTTCATATAAAAACGAGAAGAAAGTTTTATTTCCCAGAACTTTTCTTCAAACAAAAGCGTTTTGGAGGTGTTTGGTAACGATCAATTTTTGATCGTGATTGGTACCGTCTGCAGAAGGATTTAGGCGTTTCGCAGGCTTTCAGGAGGGACTCTACGGAGCCTTGCTTGCCACATTAGCCGAGTATCTCGGGGCGATAGCTGACGAGAAGAGGTAAGTGAATACAATCCCATGCTTTTTACATTTCTGCTTCTTTCATGGAGCTCACGCCAAAATGTCACTCAAGTGACGACTTCCCACCAGCCCATGGGGCATGTCCACGAATGACAAAAACACTGCGTTTTCTCTTTTGTAGAAATCTCTGAATGGAAGTTACTATTGTTGTACAATTGTAGCTTGAAATGACATGTCGGCAAACATGAGCGAGGGGAAATTCAAATACTTGGCACCACACACAGAGACCTGACACCATACTCCAAGAAGATATGAACATCTTATTTAGGCTGATCTGAAGTTACTGAAAGCTTAACAAATTTGAACTGATAAAGGAACTAATCTTCCTCAATTGCATGTCAAGTGAAAACGTGTAGATTTGGTGTGTCTGTATGGAGTCCATGGCAATCTGTACGAATTCTGGTTCTGTCATAAAATGATTTGGATCATGACACCGTAAAATAATTTGTTCAAGAAAGATGAGACCTGCTTCTCCCTTTCTATGATTTTAAAGGGGTTTTTTCCCCTTCTTTTCTTTCTACAATAGAATCAATGCGGGAAAGGTAGTTATTTCATATCCATTACGTGAACAGTAGACAACAATGTTGCCCAAACTTTAGATTGCCTCGTGAAGATGGAGAATTAACATAAGAAGAAGAAAGATTAGTCTCTTGATATACATATATCTTTTATGTACATTGGAGGAAGAATTTTTCTATTACTCTGGTAGATGAATCTGTCAGTTCGATTCAGTAAGATATATGTTACATAAACCTACCTCGTTGTTTGGAAGGAGTCTCAAATGATTTTTTTTTTAAACATGAGATCGTCCGATGAACGATATTCCTTAAAAATTACAAATCAACTTCTTGGGATAGTAAAAGCGAAGAGTATTTCATGTAATTCCCTTTTATTTTTAACTTGGAATAGAATTTTACGTTCCTCTCGAATAAGACTTCGTCGATATTTCTTGTTTTAGAGGATAGTTATGAAATAGAGAACAAGAATGTATGTAGAGAACTATACGATGAATTCTATCTCACCGCCCGCTCTGATCTGTGTATTTGTGTTTTCCCCTGTCGTCTGTTTAGCTTACTCCAGTTACTTTCATCAACAGAATATGACGTGATTGGCGTTTTCTAGTATATACAGACACAAATATAACCTTTACTTCCAGAAACATTCTGTAAAACATGGCCTCCCTTTTCAGTCTCTTGTCGTGAATCGTAAACTGTGAGTGAAAAGGTGTTCTAAGTTGTTACCACTTACCAACTGAAAATGAATGCTGAATGGTCGAACATGAGAGGGTATATGGTTGAGCATAGACAGGGGCGACACCAGGGTATATAGGGGGCAAGATGACCCAAATGAACAAAATTGATCATGTAAATAGGGCTATTATATAGTTGCATGGCCCTGTCCTCTCTTCCCCATACTCTTCTTTATTTCTTCTTCCTTCCTTTCTTCTTCTTCTTCTTCTTCTTAAGTTTTTCTTCTTTTGATCACTTGAAAAATCGTAGAGGGGCAGCTGCCCCTGGGTATAGATATCATTCACTCTTGTAGTCCTAATTGCAAATTGCCTTGAAATGTATTTCAATCGTATTTTCAGGGAATTTTTTCGACCAAAATAATACACTTCAATATATTTCAATGAACAGTCGGAGGTTTTTCAACCACGCTTTGATGCGAAATAAGTAAAATGAATATTATAACTTTTTTTTTTCTTAGATAATGAACTGGCAACTTGTTTGGTATTTTCTTCTGGTAACAATTTTGTGATGCGCAAAATATCTGAGTTTCTTGTCATTTAAAATAAAGAGAGAATTCATAAATAACATTAACACCTCTGTATCTTTATCTTTTATATGATTTTTATATTACACTTGTTTCTATTGTATATTTTGATGTAGTGAACCCCCTTGAAAATCAGCTTTTGCTGAAAGGGCTATCCACCTACAGGAAATAGCCATTAACTTTGATTCGTGCGAAGATTAGCACTACCCTTTTTTTATAAATGTTGAATATTTCACTCGTTATTTTGCTTTTGTTGCTGTCCTTAATAAGAGTCTGGGTTATTTTTTCATTACTTCAATACCACCCCCCCCCCAAAAAAAAAAAAAACACCCCCGTTATAATAAAGGCCAGACTTAGTTAATCTGTCAGTTATCATATTTATTTATTAACTTGTTTTCGTCATATGGGGGTTATTTCGTCTGTGGCGAGAGTAGAGTCAAATTCGTAACTTGTTTGTTCATTATTTCCAAAAACATGATTATAGCAATACTATCCGGGAGATTTTGAACTTGGAACATCACAGGTCCCTTGAATCGGGGCTATGTCACTAGCCGGCCCATATCTTATTTCGCCGCTGTCTCGCTCTCGACAGATGGAATGATAAATACATTCATTTCGAGTCACCGAGGAATACATTTCGCTGCTCCCAACGGCCTTGCATGCACTGATCTTGACATCATTGGGAAGACTCGTGTTACGAAAGACCTTTTCGATGGCGATTTGTCATGTTTGTCTGACGCTGCATGGACCGATAACTTAATGCTCAAGGAGGATACTTCAGGATGACACTTGACATCCTCGATGGGCAGTTTAAGGGCGTATCCATAGTTCGGACCATAGGTTCGAACGGAGGAGGCAGGAGGCGAGGGTGGGGGCGGGGGCTGTTTGTGCAAACGTGGTTTTTGTTTATAGTGTGAACTTAACACAGCAATCAATAAAAGATATATACTCTCGAAACTACAAACAAAAACAAAACCAAAAAAGTCTAAAAAGTATTTGGCACAAGAAAGTGGTATGTTTTAGACACTATAAAGTTATGCATTATTCCGGTAAAACTTAAAGTTGAAAGAATTGAAATGAAAACCCAACTTTATGATTCCAGTAAACTTTTAAGTACTAAAAAATTCTAATAAAACTTAAACCTGCGAACGATGAGTGATATATTTTGTGCGTGTGCCTGCAATAGAATGTGTGCCTACTATTCTCGAAGGAGTCCCAAAAATGAGATGTATGAAAATGTGTTGGCAACTTTGACCCTCGTTTTGAACTTTATGACATAGTGACGTAGATTTGAAATTCAACAGCTTCGATACACTGTTACAGAAGCGGCAAAACAGATCTAACAAGTTGTGCGTGCTGAAACAGATGGAAGATGAAAGATGAAAGATGAAAGATGAAAGATGAAAGATGAAAGATTCCTTGCTAGGGGTTCGAGTCCAAACAATTTGCCAAGCGAAAGAACAAAAAAGTTATTATTTTCAGGGGCCCGTTTTGGAAGAAAATTACTTCCGAGGGGCACGTATTTATGTGTACTTCATGTGTATTTCTGTTTAAGGTGCCGTAGTCAAGTGGTTTAAGGTGCTTGACTGGAGACGCGAGAATCGGGGGTTCGATCCCCGGCACGGCACTTATGCTCTTGAGCAAGGCTTTTTATCTACATTGCTCTTTTATCGCACATCAAATAAATCAACGTGCTATACACTCTTAAATTGGTTGGTCAATTTTTAAACTAACTCTTAATCAACGTTGGGTCGTATACTGTCCATTAAACATTTTTTTTTTCAATTCAATATACCCAGTATAATTTTATATGTGCTTTGTGACGGTTAGTAAATCAAGCCCACCCTAAACCATACGCTAATGAGAAATCATGAATATTCATTTTTATTTTGCCAATTTTATAGCAAATATTACCCAACTAGTGGATACTTTCATGGAATAAACCAACTGTAAGATTGAATTTTGCCCAAAATCCATGTGACCAGGAGTGTTGGTAGGAATATGACCAACAGTTGAGCAACATGTTTTTTTTTTACACAAGTTGATCAAATGGTCTTTACTATATATTGGCAAGACTTGCACAGCTTTGGGCAAAATTCTAACCAACGATGTGTTACCGAACTAAATTTACCAAATTTTTTAAGAGTGTAGGCATATTGATACCAACGTGTGTGCGGGTGTGTGTGTGTGTGTGTGTGTGTGTGTGTGTGTGTGTGTTTTCAAAGTATTTAGATGTGCCTGGACTGAAGTTTGCATGGGAAGGGCAAGGGGGAGTGTGCCCCTCCCCATTTCTGCCTGCATGTGTCTTAATATGATTTTTTTTTTAATGATTTCTTTTTAATGAAAGAGACACCTCTTATATTGCGAATGTAATGTTTATTCTGTTTCACCATTTACAAGGAATGTGAAACACTCCATTTTGTAATACGTCACAAGTGCCTCAAATACATAGATACTAATCCGTGAGAAAATAATGTTGCTGTTTCCACAGTATGAAGGTAATGTGACATTCACACGACCCTTGAATTCAGAAGCCGTAGTTATGATTATAAAGGTCAACTTGAGCGTTAAGTCAGTCATCCATCAATCCAGGTGAGGGTTTTTTTCTGAATCATCCACTGCAGTGTAGTGTAGTGGGTTGGCATCTTTCTTTCCTGATGAATCTCCAAGTAATTCAGTGATTCCCGACTCGGCCCCTCCCCAATGAATAATTGTCATTGCATTTAAACAATTATCATTTGCATGAACCTACAGCCCACGAGCGAGCGCAGCGAGAAGGCAGTTGTTTTTGAAGATATATTTTAAGTGACAGTTTATTATGTTGCAAATGTAAAGTATCCATTCGTAATCTGCTGATAATGATATTCATTTGTATGTTTTATTTCATCTCAGAATTCTCTATTCTTTTTGAGAAAATTTATTAGAATTCTGTCATCTTTTCGTGGATTCAGTTCTGATTTTTTTTTTAAGAGAGAGAGAGAGAGAGCTTAAAACTTAGACAACCTTTGTGAATACCCGCTGTCGTTTTATTAGACGAATGCCATTACATCAACACACGTCAAATTGGGAAGCTCGCGGGAATATTATGTATTGTGCTTCATTATGCAAAATGATGGTACACTTGACATATTCGTGACCTTCCAACATGTGAGGTCATGACTACAGTCGTGAGGTCGGCACAGTTGTGATTGGTTTGTCATCATATTTCATGTTTTAAACTTTTAAGCTTTAATATTCATGTAAATTCGATTTGCTTTTTTAATGATTTGTGGTTTTCACTCTTGATAGAAAAAAAAAATGCTATGGCCTAATTAGACACTGGGAAAATACATCTCATTATTATTCATACGGAATCACTTCTCAGTGCAAAAAGAACACACATCCTAAAACTCTCCCCATAAAGGCGATTTAAAAATAGACTCGTAATTTTGTTATTGTTTAGCTTTTTTGATAGAGACACGAGATATAATTATCATTATGAATATTTGTATTTGTGTTCTGGGCTTGGAACTTAACTTAAAAGAGAAGAATTTTGTTAATTATATACATGTTGCCGCAATGAAACACGAAAATTGAGACAAAAAGTGCAACTAAAAGGATTTTTCTGACCTCCCTACATTATTTTCATACTTATCTTGATAATTTCTTTCAGCACTTTCGATTTATGAATTATATCACGTCGAGGCAGCAGTTCTTCGTACTTTAAATCCAAGTCAACAAACAGTTTGGTTTAGGACTCCCGACGCGTGGATGAGAGATATCGCTTCATTTAGCAGTGAAGGCAGATAGGAAATTCTTCGCCCAACGTAGAAAAATTCCATCTTCATGTTTGACATATTAAGGTTAAAGACACAGTGAAAGATACTTCAGATTGTGTAAAGAAAAATATTTGGAAATGATTATATTGAAATCACCCACATAATATAAGCCTAGGTGTACACTGAATGAAGGCCTACCTACAGTACACTGAAAGATAAACTCTGGGGGAAAAAAATTATATCATACGTCATTTTAGGAGAAATTTTGAATTAGAATTACATATTGAAGTCTTATATTTTTGTTTTATCAATTTAAGCGTTGCTGTATGTAGAAGAAACTCTATAGCACATGCAATCTTTCATGTTCAGAACAGTTGACTCTCAACTGACACTTCCCCTTGAAAAATCGGTGAGAAAAGGGTATAATGGGCTCAATTTAAGCAGATTTCGTTGACATGTGGGTGCCATGCTTTGGACAAAGTAAGTGTATCTAGAACACTAGAAATGTGTGAATCTACATGAAACCCCTTATATCAGATCCACAGAAGTAGGAGATACTAAACCAAAAGAATATGTATTTTGCTATTTTGCTCTCTGGGTCTTCGAAAGCTTGGGACATACCTTTGACATAAATTACCGTGATCTTCATCGCGAGGCGGCTCAGTTGACAACTTTCTCCACACCTAGGCAAAGCTGAAACAACAGTGGCGCTAAGAGACAACCATTAGGAAACCAAACCTAAGTCAAGACAAGATTCTCTGACCTATATCCCTCTCAGGGCGATGTAGAACCAAGAAGAGAAGAAGAATTAGGTGAAGTTTATTTGGATGAATTCCTTTTTAGACACTTTTTGAATTGGTTATCATCCGAATTCAGCGCTTGACTTTGATGTTGAAGTCTGAATGCTATGAATGCGTTTTTGTCTAGAGTTCTGTGCCCTCTTCCACTAAACATGCTGAAGCTCTTATACCTTCTTCGTGACCATCCTGCGTATTACTGTTTCTTGTATGGTAACCCATATTTATTGTTTGGGATTGAAAACAATTTTTTATAATTGCATCAAGAAAAAAAATGGAAGAGAAGTAAGATAGCAAGGAGAAATATACTGCAAGAAGAAGAAGAGAACCAGCAGAAGAGGAAGAAAAGGAAAACATTTAGCGGTTAAAATTAGAAGAAGAAAAAGCCAAAAGAACAAGAAAAAGAAGAAGACAAGAAGAAGAGAACGAAGGGAAATTGGGGGGGGGGGCGAAAATCACGATGAAAGGGTCTTGAACTTGAACTTGAACTTGAAATTTATTATCCAATAAACATATAAGATATATATAAGACATACAGTTACATGTATAGAATACAATCAAAGGATAAAAAGGAATCAGAATATAGCATGGATGCTAATCGAGCCTGGTACCTTTAAAGCATTGGAATACATTGTATGGCTACACAAAATAGATTTAAAAGCAGATTACTTTAAACAAAACTATGATACAAATAAATTGATAAAAGGTCAGTATCAAATGCTTATAGCTACTTAATCAAATATGAAATATCTTGCAGTTTGATATTCGTTTCTGCATGATGGAATGCTGTAACACTTTTCAAGAAAGCACGGTAAATAGTAATATGAAACAGAACTGGGGCTACAATGAATTGAGCTTTCCAGACCGCTGGTATTGAAAAAAAAGTTATCGAGAGCGAATGTGATGCGCTGGGTAAATCATTGATCATTGTCTCGAATACTAACATGCTAATACTAGTATTGTAATAATGATGGCCATTTAGATCACTGTTTTGTATTTGGGGATGGTAATTTCTTTTGACGTCATCTGTAAGAATGAGAATACAATACTTTTTTTTTTCGAATGGAATAATTTGAGAAATCTATGTACTTTTATGGGATCAAAGTCTAAATATCACTTCCATATCATAACCACGAGTTTTCGCTGCATGCATTGATTCTACTGGGCAAGGTATTTATTTTGAGAGCGGGAGAGTAACGATGTAGCCTGCAGCGAATAAGCATACATCCACCTTCTCAGACCATGTTATGATGATAGAAGTCCAGCTGATATTTCTTTCTTTCGTCAGTTTTTTTTTTCTTTTCCCATAACATAGAAAATGACTGTCATATCTTCCTGAAAAATTTCTTTCCCATTCTTTATTTTGTTTTTATGACGTCTGTCGGAACTCGGAGGAAGTTTTTGGCATGAAAACTTCAAATTATTCAAAATGCTCGATAATGGTACAAAATGCACAATGAAAATGAAAATAGGGTTGTTGTTGTTCAGACTATAGGCGTATAATAGTGACTGAACGGGGGCTTGATTAACGTCGACTTAGATTGACTGATCTTTAATTTTTCCTGTGCAGAATGTTCTTAACAGATTAAGAAAACACAAGAAACGGCCGAGAAAAAGAAACGAGTGGAGTTTAATCAGATATGAAGGGTACATAAGAAAGATTAAATCAGTGGACAGGGGGAAAAGGTGAAACATACCTTCGATTATAGAAGATGTGCCCTTTACCTTAACCACCTCGAAATTTGTCTTGACAAGGAACCTTTTCTCTCATCTGGGAGATAAAGGCAAAGGCAAAATGCCTAAATGTATGGCTATTATGAAAGACAGATCACCGAGATGAAATGTGGTAAAGCCAGTGCATGTGCTTGATGTAAGTTTCTCGGTCTAGAGCCAATTCAACTCTACCAGAACCCTCTCTGCTCGAGGAGGGTCCCCCGCGGATTCGGCGGGGAAGCTCACCATGATCCCGTACGTCGGATCACATCTTCGCTCTGCATCCATCAAAACCAGGAAAGGGATTTAAATTCTGAAAACAAATACCCTGGTTTAAATCGCGGGCTGCAGGTAGATGAACAATGCCTTTGTATGGCTTTCTGTGATAGAGAGTTATGGATACAGTGAGACAGAGAGAGAAAGAGAGAGAGAGACAGAGACAGAGAGACAGAGAGAGACAGAGAGAGAGAGGGAGGGGGGCACAAAGGGGGAGGGGGGGGGGGGAGTAGAAGATGTGGAAGAGAAAAAGTTTCTATTTACATACCGGACTACAAAATCAATTTCATACGTCATTTGTATATGGAATGAGGGACCACCTACACAATATTGTTGCTGCATGAAAAAGCATGATATACTGCAAATGTATTTGGGTTCTTGCCCTGCATTGGAACAGGCAAGTTTTTTTAATCATCGAGTAGTTTGAATGAATTAATAAGTCAGTGAAATTTAATTGGGCAGATATTTCAATGATCACGACACTGCCTATCTTTGGACATTTTTACGACCGGAATCCAAAACGATGAATAGTTTGATATGTATAGGCCTGCATACGTAACACTAAAATTTTCCCAGATTGAAACTTGATGTTAAACCTTATTTTTGGAACAGGACGATGTTGGAAGTCGGTAAAATATATATCAAGTTCTGTGCTGAACAGAGCTTGTGAGACAAACCAAACAGTGGGGTAGATTAAAAGAGTGATTAATGTGATCAATGGATAGGTATTTAAGCCTGGCTATTACGTCTTGAAGCTACTATGTCATGGCGCCCCCGCAGCACCCCTGTGTGGAATGATGATCTACTAAGATCTGTCTTAGATGATACATCGTATTACACCACGGGTTTGTTGTCGGAGATTATCTGATTGAAATAGCAAACCATCGACACTGAATCCCTTCCCAATCATTCATCATATCCCGAGGTAAAACAAGCTCTCCAAATCCTCTAGGGCAAAGGGGAAGTACTAAACCCCTCTGCAGCAGATGAAAGACTTAAGAAACTGTTTGAAATTTCGAATTATATAACTTAATGTTTTTTGCTTCCATTTCTGTGTAAAAAGGAAAAAGAGGGGGTTATTACTTTTTATAAACCTTTCAAGAAAACAAATTCGTACATTCGCAAGCCATTGAAGAAAAGATTGATTTTTCTAATCAAATTTCTTTGTTTTTATAGGTGGCAGAAACTTGAAATTATTTAAATCTTAGTCCTTTGTCTATAATATTCTTTTAAAATTACGAATGTTTATGTATCTCGTTTAAAAAAAAAAAGGGGACGGCATGCCATTTAGGTGGGAATAAGAGGGGAACCATGTACCCCTCCCTTAAGGAAGCTATACCATCCAAGCTACCCCTGTCATGATGATGACTGAGTGATCATACTTTAAATGCTTGATGGATAGATGGAGGAGATAAACGATCGTGTTCACAGACCTACATTGTACGCCCATGCATTCAAACCTCCATAGACTCTCAGTTTAAATAGATATTGTCAAATGATACTGCAATTTAGTTTATTGAAGAATATTTGAAGAATAGCACATGCATGAATATAGACGTAATCTTGATTCAAGGAAGGGAAAAGATCTTTAAAAATATCCTTTACCTACTTTATCATGTTCATGACCAAAATAATTGAAGAATAATTATCGTTGCATTATATTTCAGCGGAACTCATACTTATTCAGGAAAGGAAATTCCAAATCTCGCATAATTCGGCTTCTAGCATGTGGAACTTGTTCTAAAAATAAGATGTACGGTAAGATAAGCAATGCACCAGCACATGGTTACGATTAATGCACTTTAAAATCTTCCCCCAAATTCTGAATTCTCACCTTCGAGTACTCCAGCTGTTTTTCGGCAGGTGTGCAGAAGCACCCATCATCGCTCGGGTTTGTTCCCTATGGTATCAAACTAAACACTCCCTCTTACCCCCTCTTATTGTGAACACCGGCCTAGCGGGCATTTACTTTTCTACTCAACAGAAGGTGTCTGAACCTCAAGTTCACCTTTTTGTTTTTCTAGTCAATTATTTCCCACCAAATCTCTTACACTCACTCATATACTACTTTGAGGGATGACGACCGCCTGGAATTTTATGCGTTATAAAATAGCTTTGAGATTTTTTAGATTTAATTTGATTCAATTTTGTAGTTTCATTAATTGGCTGAGAATGTAATTTTTATGATTTTCCATGTATGATTATATCCAGTGGAAAAAAGTGTTAGGTACATCATCATTTAGGTAAGTAAAGGTTGCTTCAGATTCCTTATCGATCTTTATCGATAAGAAGCGTACAGTGAGGAACAAGGTAAATTATCTTACTGCTTATTCTGTGTAATCCTGTTTAATCCTTATTCTTTATCTCCCATTCAGCTTGATAAGGAAAACTGTTTGATAACAATTAAAGTATCTGCTTTTAAAAACACAAAGGGAAAGTCGTTTTGTCCTTATTAACTCTACCGTTAAACGAGAAAGAAAAAAATTGATGGGGAGGGGGTTGGGGGAGAGGATGAATTGTCCATTGAGCCCTTCAGCTATATCTACACCATCCAGATAGAGATGATTGCACTCTAGTCACCCATGTCCCTGACCCAGATCACATGTCAAATACAGACGATCACTCCATAATCCTCCTGGCCGCCTGACGACAGATACAGCAAAATGGCGCCTCATCGTCTAGACTCTCCAATCAGACATTACATACCTTTCCCTGCACATGTGCACCTCCTTAATTTATGTTGATAACACCAAAACATCATCAATACTCAGCTGATTTATCAGAATCATTTCAAAAGGGTTTACAAACTCATTTCAAATGTATTCATACTTTCAATACAGGACGTCGTAGCTGCATGGATTATAGACGTAAAAAAACTGATATCACTACATCTTATTATGAGTGATCAGAGCTAAGAAAGAGATCTTACCTTGGTGCGTAAATTTTGAATATATTATTTCTTAGTTTTCATTACTGATTTATAAACCATAAACCATATCAGACCCTAGATAACACAAACTGTGAAGCACCATTAATGCTGCAGTCTTCCTACTATCTTAAGTAGATCACGACTTGTTGGATGAGTAAACGATTAAACACAAGCATGAGATATACATGTTCCCTAAAATCATGTGATCACCACTCATTCAAAATTTATATCTTTTAAAGGGGAATGATGGTAATAATTATGATTTTACTGTACCCATGATACAGCAATCACTTTGCTTGCTGTCATAATGATACGCACGTTACCGATAGAAGCTTGTTGCAGCAGAAACACCGGAGAATGAAAAGTCAAATCACTGTGTACAGATTAGCAACATAAAAAGGTTTCATATGGGGCTCTTGTAAACGACTAGTCGACAAATTGTTAAAGATCAGTAAAAAAATCGAACCCAGCGAAATTCAAGATTCGCTGATACCTGGTAACTGATATGTCGTAATTTGTGTAAACAGATGGAGAAAATGTTCGGAATAGCAGCGTAAGGTGCGAATGAGAATACCTTGAACCTGACATTGTAATCCAAGCCCGCTAGATTTCACCATCTGTATACTTGAGCTTGTCTGATCGACTGGTACTGGGGATTGTTGCTGCATGATGCCAGCTTGTCTGGTATGGGGGTACGAGGGACAGGTATGAATTGACTGAGGGTGGGTAGGTAGGAGGTATTTGGTCAAATCGATTGGCAGAGTAAGGAGAAATCTGATGTATAACATGTGAGATTATGAAGCAAGGGTGACTCGTCGATTGGTTGTAAAACAGGAATATGGAAGATTCCTTCAGCTGGGAACATAATTGTTGGACTTGTTTAAGTCATTTTGATTGATAAAACTCCAAGATCACTGTTGCATTAGTTTTAAACAAGTAGATTGCATTTAAATATGGATTGCTTGGATATGGTATTTCTCTTCTTCTTCTCTTAGCTTGTCATTTTCATTTAAGCTTTCTGTGTTTTAAAGAAAGAGGCTAGGCGCCGACTCTATAGACTTCCGAATAGATTTTTTTGTGAAGTGACTATATAAGTTACGAACAAAGAGATATGACTAGTATGACTGTAACGTATTGTCTATCATCGGGTAATCCATGTGGATTAACAACAGTGGTAGAATCAACACTTTCGAAACTTATGAAAAATGTTTCAATTTCCCTCATTTTTTGAGAAGAGATAAGGTCTCAAAGAAAGTCTCGCAGCATTCCTGCCCCGTGACTTTACTCTTACTCGCGTGTCAAGGATTCGGCCCAGCTTTTCATACATAAGAAAAAGATGAGGTGTACTATATGGTTCATTTCATTTCATTTCATTTCATTTATTTTTCCATGTTCAACGTAATATAACAAACATAATTACAAAATCATCATAAATAATGTCATTGTTAACAGAATGTACATAATAACAAAAAATTTCATACCTATGGTTGGCCATTATATTGAATCAGTTTAGGTTTATGCATTTTAAATCATATATTGCTAACAGAATTTATTTTAGTTCCCCTTCGTCGTTTTAAGAAAATAACAATAAAACCAAACATATCATTATTCATGCATGGAATAAAACTGGTTAAAATTGGCCTTTATGATTTTTTTCCTTATATAGGCGTGTTCTTTCCGAACAAGTTTTTGACCAAACATAGATGAAAATATAATTTGTGATATAACGCAAAAAAATTCTTGTTGATCACATTATACAAACAGCAGTAAAGGAATGTGATTAAACGTTTGATGTGAACAATCGAAGAAGTGTAACATCGCCCTCTATATGTAGTGAAATCAGTCGAAAGGAATCGTCACAGTTTTCTTCCAATAATTCTTCATGTAGAATCACCATTCCACTGAGATATAAATGTTCACTATCATTTATCTCTTAAAATACACCAAATTGAAATTACCATCGTTATAAAAATAATTAGTTATGATTATTGCCTATTTTTACGAGTTAGTAACATCATCAAAGCCTATGAAAACAAAAGAAAAACAAATCAACATCGAAAAATCTGATTCATTGATGATAGTAACATATTTACCACCAAACCAAATAAAGATCTCCAATATTTTAAAAGCCCGTGTTATCACTGAAAGCTGCTCGTTTTTGGAATCATGTTTGGAAAGTTATGTTGCTTCTCTTCCACCACCGCACGGAACTGTTACTGTCATAACACGGATTGTGAAATAGTGCCATCTACGAGCAAAGTATCCTCTAACATAGCTTGCCAAGTTCGAGGGGAAGGGGCATTACAAGCCTCAGCATGAAGTATATCAGGTTACAATCCTTATAGGTTCAGCTCCAGCAACAGGAAGGATTGTTACTCCAAGCCGTCTTACCAATTTTTAAAAGATGGATATTCTACATGAAACAAGTTTGTCACTAGCCTACCTTTTCAAACTCCCCCCCCCCCCTCCTCCAAGTATAATTTATGGATCAAGCACAGATCGTGCCCAGAACATTACTGTCACTTTCTTGAAAAATGATGTTAACTCTTCTCATTCTTCCTCCTTTTTTTTCCTTCTTGCTTCTTAGTTTTTTAAATCGCATTAAGAGTACATAATCATGATTTGGTCTAAATCTGACATTTACGAGATGCATTTCCGCGGAGAAGCACCAAATTGCCTAATTTACGTACAGTTGTATATTATTTCAATTCTTGATTACAAACAAGATAGGGTCACAAAAGTACACAATAGAATCAAAAGTAAGCAACGCCTCTTTCCCATCCGAAAACTGTTCGTCTTAAGCGCCATATGCTATCATGAAAAATTTTATTATTCAGTTCATTCTTGTTTAGGTGAATCCATTCTTCATATCTACGGACATGAAACACTGAAAGATAAGTATGATAGGCCACAAGTCATCCATGATTTAATCATTAAATGATTAAAGTTCGTGGAAGATTCATAGCACCATTTCGATCGCGAAGTAATAGTTTAACTACCCGGAATTATTTGGACCTGTTAAACGCTACTGGTCTACACTGACACTGCATTACGTCGGAATTCATAAGATACCTTTGGAAACATGTAATATTTTCGATTCCTTGTCCTGACCATACCTTTAATTCTTGCTGTCCAGGCGATGTTTGCATTTAGGAAGGGTGAATCAATGACAAGTAAGTTGATGTCAGCATGGAGACGCTTGTCTGACATGACCGTTTATTAGATTAACTCTAGTCAGGACTTACCTTCCGTAAGGAGACCAAGACTCGGGTCTCAAGACAACATCTCGAGACTGCATGTCAAGCTATGGTCGATCGCAGGAGTCACCAAGGGTCACAGAGGTTGGGCGGGTAGATTGTGTTAGGAAGGAGGGATAGGCGTGGAAGCTAGGAGACAATCTTACCTTCTGCGATAAATACGACGATGATACAGTCTTAAAAATTACGGGTCAGATTGACCCGGAAAAGAGTCCGTTGGGGCGACACTCCGTTCCGGGTCAAAAATGACCTGGAACGGGGTCATGAAGACTTGTTTCTGGGTCACATTTGACTTTATTCAGGGTCATTTTTACTTTATTCCGGGTCATATTTTACCCGGAACGTAGTGTGGCCCCAACGGACTATTTTTCCGGGGCAGATTGACTCGGAATTTATAAGTTTTCGTCAATACGTTGCCAATTCCTGTTTTTGTTTTTTGTTTATTTTTTTTGTAAGAAGTTTGTTTGCATCGAGAGAAAGCAGGAGATCTGATTATTGTTTATCATGCATAATTATATATATTATACGCAACCCTGTTCCTGTATTAAATTGCAGATATTTCCCCTGCGTTTAGCTAACTGCCCAATTGTCACGTGATATTTGTCCATCCTGTGACGTCAAATCGACCTTGGATGGACAGGAAAGGGGGGGGGGCACTTCCGCCAGTTATTGACAGGGGGCTGTCCCGTTTATTTTTGCCACTTGTTGTGTGCTATTTTTTTTTTCTTAGATGCCGATGGCACAGACAAACTGCGCCTGTATGCTTCTTTATAAGCTTTCTCCGCGTTCAGAGAGTGTAATACACTGATGCTATGAACACTGCTTCATTATTTTAAAGAATTCTTTTTGTTTCATTACCACTTTTTGTTTAAAATTTGAATTCACCCGACTTGTAATTAATCCATTTTGACTTACAAATGCCATTCGACTGGCTATCTTCATAATTGCCAGAGAAACGTGTCACTTTGGTAGCGTTCATTTCGAATGTATGTCGTCCGGGTAAGCCAGTATATAGTGCATGCTGTAATACATGAACAATGATTTGACTCAGCCTGGAAAAATGACTGCGTATAGAGAGCAAGGCCTACCAGATTATTAGATTGATATTTTAAGCATGTCGTCTACATGTTTCATCCAAGGATTCTCAACAAAAGCGAAAAGAGAAAATGAAACTGATGACCACATGGGATGAAATCATGTGAGCCAAGTGACCACAAGGTTTCACATAACAGCCAGGATGTATCTCTGTAGCGCCAATCCGAATTAGTAATCCGGAAGACTGACTGGTGCTATATAGTTTCATCCTTTCTTCTAATCTGCGAATGAAAGCATTCTAGATCTTCATTATTGAAACCATTTGATGCTTTCAAATTCCCATTCCAGAATATTTTTTAGAAGATCGCCTGTATGCCTACTGTTAAAAAAATGATTATGTACACATAACCATGATAACAATCCTACTGTAAGTACAATAACAACGACAACTAATGCGTCTATACTACTCCTACATCTACTACAACACAAACTACTACTAATTTACTACTTCTACCGGGGGGGGGGGGGGGGGTGGGGAGGGGGAAGTCCATATTGCTGTACTCACGAGCATTCAGAAAACAATAGGATAGTTTTTACCGACTATACAGCTCGTCACACGCTTCACTCGATAAGGGTGTCGAATAGAACCCAAATCAGTCAGGGAAAAGGGTAATGTTTTTTGGGTTAAAGACGTATTCTCGAGATGGATTTATACTTTTTTTTTAAAACCTAAAGGTTTTTTTAATAGGAAAAGCACGCCGAAAAAAAATTGGAACGGGCTTAACTTTGACCAAGGGATAAAAATCGTTGGGTGGTTTTGGAAAACATGTAGTCACGCGTTTGTACAGTAGTGTATTCGGCTCCGGGTTACTTTTACTACTAATAATACTAATAGTACATTAATCTAATACTTCAAATCTAATACTTCTACAACAGCAGCAGCAGCAGCAGCAACAGCAACAACAACAACAACATAAACAACTACAGCTACTACTACTACTACTACTACTACTACTACTACTACTCCTACTATACTATGAAGATAATGAGTGGTATCATATTGATAGTAGTATTGTTGTAGTATAGTAGTATAGTAGTGGAAGTAGTAGTAGTAGAAGTAGTAGTTGTGGTAGATAGTCGTAGGCCTAGTAATAGTAATGGTAGTAGGAGTAGTAGTAGTAGTAGTAGTAGTGGTGGTGGTGGTGGTGGTGGTATTAGTGGTAGTAGCAGCAGCAGCAGCAGCAGCAGCAGCAGTAGTAGTAGTAGTAGTAGTAGTAGTAGTAGCAGTAGTAGCAGTAGCAGTAGTAGCAGCAGCAGCAGCAGCAGCAGCAGCAGCAGCAGCAGTAGTAGTAGTAGTAGCAGTAGTAGCAGTAGTAGCAGTAGTAGCAGCAGCAGTAGTAGCAGTAGTAGCAGCAGCAGCAGCAGCAGTAGTAGTAGTAGTAGCAGTAGTAGTAGTAGTAGTAGTAGTAGTCGTAGTAGTAGTAGTAGTAGTAGTAGTAGTAGTGGTAGTAGTAACAACTGTTAAATGGTGATTAATATACATGCAGATGTCATTTGTGGGTTAATAAATCACTCTTACCGAAATATCGAGAAAAGTCTGTCGATTATAGTTCGGGCAGTAGAATTTTAAAGAAACATTCTTTAACTTTGAACGGTTTAATATTGTTGGCACAAAAAGTCGTTTTATTTTGGCAGTTTGGAATATTTTGACCAAACGGAAGCGGAAACCAATGACGCTTGGTCCGACTGACCTCCAGTGAAACTAATCTGTGTATGGGTATATACTAACAGCCACAAAGTGATGATTTTATTGTAGGCGTTTCATGATTAGCCATGACTGCTGAACGAATGCCTGATTTGTTTGTCTGTCTATGTCGAATATCACAGAACTTTAGCTGCAGTGTGCTCATTGTGAATTTGATTCTATTGATCTTTCCCTATAGCTCCTTTCATGTACAAAGTGATATGATACACAGACTTGTATAACACGATACTTTTTAATATAGATTTCGTCCATTTTTACATGATTTACTTTTATGAGTAGAAATTTAACATTTTTAAATTTCCATGAAAAGATTATTTCTTTCTTGAATCGAGCAGATCTTTCCTTCATATGTGTTCCGTTGACGTCGTTTTCATGGTTTTGCAAGGCTTGCAGAAAACAATTAATAATTCATATTTTTTTGAGAAAATACTTTACTCCTCTTGTATTGCTTCCCGTCCGTAAATCTGCGTCGTTACATATCATAAGTTGCATATACCCTGCACAGAAAACCCAAATTTCATTTTCTTCTCTCTCTCTCTGAAAGGGGAATTTTCACCCAGTTATTGCTTTGGTGACATTTTGCAATATCATCTTTGTCAAGTCAGTGATTAAGTATTACCTTCAACAAAGAAACTAAATTTCTATGCATATTACTTCAGTAAGAATGATTTATTTGATGGTAATGAGCATCTTATTGAAACTTTACTAAATTTACTGCTGAAAAATAAGAAAGCAGGAACTTTAACAGAGATAGCAAACAGAGGAAAAGGGCATCTCTATAACCATAACGTGTAATATCCAAGTTTCATCAGGTATATAACATGAAAATGTCAGTGGAACCGTATTTATGAAGGTAATGCTTTTTCTCGTGTCGCCGTGAGTAACGCACCAGGCTACTCTCGATCTATCATGAATTTTGTATTCAGTTCCTGTGCGTTATCATCAAGGTTTGCTGTTATTAAATCCTTCACACACTACTTTAAAACCTTTTTTTATTGAGGTAATAATGGAATACGAGCTTTGTGTTGGATTCGGAATTGAATATGACTTATGTAGTTATTTTGAATCAAGGCGTGGAGCTGTATTTTGTTCAGGCGGCAGTTTTTATTTTTGGTACATCGACAACAACATCAACAAAATCTCATTACAAGAAACCTCATTAAAAGAAGATTGAGAGGTGATTTTTCTTCTCTTTGTTCTATTGTAGCACATATGTTTGGTAGTTATATGGAGAAAAGATCATTTTTCAAAAATTGAAACCACCTCACGACTTTACTATCTACAGTAGATCAATGGCACTAAGCATCGCTATATTATCTCTCTGCTCAATTTTCATTCTAAATATTTCAAGAAGCATCTATCATTCTCCTCCCCCTCTCTCTAATCTCTCTCTCTCTCTGATGTGTCTATCTTTGTCTCTGTCTCTCATTCTCTTTCCCACTCTCTTCGTCTCTTCTTTTCCGTCCCACCTCACTCTCTCTTTCTCTTTCCATATATACCTGTGTCTGCCACACTCTTAAAAATTTCGAGTCAAATTCGACCTGGAAAAGAGTCCGTTGGGGCCACACTCTGTTCCGGGTCAAAAATGACCCGGAATAAGGTCAGATGTGACCCAGAAACAAGTCTTCATGACCCTATTCCGGGTCATTTTTGACCCGAAACGGAGTGTGGCCCCGACGGACTCTTTTCCGGGTCAATCTGACCCGGAATTTTTAAGAGTGCAGTCTACCTGTCTCCTGTCTCTCTTTCTCTCTCTCTCTCTCCTTGTGTCTGCCTCTGTCCTCATCTCTCTCTCTCTCTCTTTCTCTCTGTCTCACTGTCCCTCTTCCTCCCCCTTCCTCTCTCTCTTCTCTCTCTTCTCATCTGTCTCGTCTTTCGATCCTTTTCCACGTAAACCTATTCAATTGAAAATTTACAGTGGTGTTCACTCCTTCCCCTAGTTGTCTCCCTGTTTTTCCTCTTTCACTCGTTATTTTATTAGGATATTCTAATCTCATTTCTGGGTATCTTTCTTTTCTACTTACAAAAAGGAGATCATTGTTGATAACCTTCTAGATTCTACTGTTTGATATGAATGACGAAATAGTTTAAAGTAAATTTACTTTGTAAGCTTATCATCGTATTTCTTCTACATATATTTTCAACTAATTACTTTGAGTTGGATCCGAATTTCTCACCTTTTTAAAATTTGGAATTGAACATTTTAACTCACTTCTAACGGATACACATCCAACTATTTGCATGATAGCTTCTAACAGTTTTACCAAAAAGAGTTATAGTACAGGGACCCAGACTTCCTTTTTATTTATGTTAATGGGCCGGTGACATCATTTTAAGTTCGCTTAGTTAACCGACTTGTGGCTAGGTATTCCTCGAAACACCATGCATTCAACTCCATCATCACGTTATGATGAGGGGGGTATGCAAGCACTAGATATAAACATTATTCATCGGTGGAAACACGGATGAGAGACCGAATGCATCCCCGGAGAGATACCGGGGTATCGCTCTCCGTACCGAACTCTTATTGTTTCGGCGGTTTCGTGTTTCTGTCTGCAAGTGATACCTTATCGTTGCATGATTAGTAATTTCTCCATCAGGGTTTAATGACCGAGTGGTGTAGCCCCAACTTGGAGGTGCATCGCCGTCTCCAAAATATAGTCTGACTGTGCTCGTTGACCTTTCGGTAAAATGTCGAAATGGTGATGACGATGATGATGATTAAGAAAAAAATAATCGAATGACAAAGGTTAAGATTGCAAAAAGACTCATTGCTGACTCCTGACGTTTGGAGTGAGACACAGAAACAGTTCTTATCGAGACAAAAGTCTGTCTCATCGTAGAGTGGCTGTTTATAGAAGATAATGGGAAGGAGTTTCGTACCTTTATCAAACCCTGATGCTTTCTGTAGCACGCAAGCATCCCCCCGGGTGCCGTAGAAATGAACAGTCATTTTACGCAAAGAATGAGTATAACGGGTGAGACATGGCTGATAAACGCACCCACTCACCCACTGTTAGGAGGAGCAGGAAAAACAGAGACAGAGAGTGTTTGTGACATGAGTGAAAGAAAGAGAGAGACGGGGGAGAGAGAGAGAGAGAGAGAGAGACAGAGAAAGACAGAGAGAGAGGGAAAAGGGAATGAGAGGGAGAGATTAAAAGAGACAAAGACAAATACAGACAGAATAATGATGTAGAAAAGTAGAAAGAGGAGCAAAATTATGTTTGTCAAATTCTTACTCGATTGATATGCGCCTTGATATTCAAAATTTTCTTAATAAAGCTTTATCTGTAGTATACGTCTTCATTTTCCTACGGTTGTTTAGGTGATTTTATATTTTTTGCTCATTAAAACGATATCAGTAAAAACGACAATGAATGGGGTGAATGACTACAGACGATATTACATAACACCGGAATTCATGGTACATCCTGTAATGACAACATGATGTAAAGTGAAAATTAAAGTGATTAACCTATATCATGTCATGTACATCATGACAGTGAGATCATGATACGTCTTCCTCCTGACTTATACTATAGTTTGACTCTTAGTGAACATCGCCCCTGTCATGACAAATTCTCAACAAAACAAAAAGGTAAAAGATTGAAAAGAAAGAAAAAAAATTCAGTAACTAATGAACGGATGTATCCATGTACAGCAGTAATTAAAAATAGACGGACTGGAATTATTATTATTATTATTTTTTCATAATACATACTTTATTCGTTCAACATAAAAGTACATATAAACAGATAAAACCTAGGATATTTTCTGCTGAGGCAGTAAAATACAAGCTAGAACAAAATTATACACTCTTATTATACTCTATACTCTATACTCTAATATGGCATGAAAGCAATGCATGATGTTTTGTCTAATATGGATTAGCATATGGACAAAAATTGGGCCCAATAATTGTTTCGTATATTCTGAGGAGAAGACCAGATTTGGAATAGAAGTTTGACCATGCAGCTTTAGCAATTCTCGACAAATTTAATTGTATAAGAAAAAATGGCGACGATCATGTCTGTTAAGTAAATCAAACAACACTAAACATGAATGTTAGTGATCTATAAAGTTAAAAGTCACGAAATGTTGAGGGATTATTCCTGACATTAAAAACTCAGCCAACATACTTCTTGGAAAAGATCATTCCACGCCCCCAATTGAGGTCATCTTCTGGAAGCAGGTCATATGAGTATCATCAGGAAGGAGTCAGGTCTAGCGTTGTCTTTCCTCAATACCCCCCTCCCATCTCTCTCTCTCTCACACACACCCGCACACACACACACACCCGCACACACACACGCGCGCGCACTCACACATTCTCTTATCCCTCTTTCATTCTCCTATCTCTTTCCAATCTGTTTGTCTTCCTCCCCGCTAAGTGTATTTTCCTTGTTCTTTATTTCTTTTCATCACACTCATTCTCCCCCTTTCAACTTCTTTTGCAGCTTCTTGCTCTTTGCACCTTCTTTTCTATCTCAGTTACCTCTCTGCTCAATTATTATTTCTGCATTCCTGTTTTAAATCTTCGAAGTATGTATTTTCCACATTTCACCTTTTAGAAATAAAGATAAACCATGTGTGTCCCTCTCCCTCTAATTCTCCTTCCTCTATCTTTACTCGTAGATAAGCCTCAATCCCTTTCCATCTTAAATTCAACAAGTTTAGATATCTTCCCATTCCGTCTTTGAAATCTTCCCACTCATTTAAATTATTCTTTGAAACGGAGCTTTAGATTTCACGTTTCTTTACCTCTTTTGAGTGCATAAATCAAGAGGAAACAATCAAAATGTTGGCTCGGTAAAATGTCATGATGTGTAATTTTTTTCTTGATCATAAAATCAAAGTAGTTTAAGTTCCAATTATACAACGAATTTTTAAATGTCATCATTTCTAGTTATAAATAATCTCATGCTATTTGTACGATAGATGCCGTTAAGTTTCTTTTTAGCAACTTTAATGAACTAATGTTTATAATTTATTTAGCAGCTTTTCAAGTGAATAAAAAACTTCATTCCCTGAAAAAGTGACGTTAAATGGGTAAATTTATGCGGAAGAAAAATCTACAACCTATTGTGGAATGAATGAGCAAAATGCTATGGATGGCATAAAATTAAGGGAAACCCTCTGTATACAAGGTCCTAGTGTTTTCGACCTGCCTCGCTCGTCTAAACTTAAACGGAAGGAACTTTCTTTAGCCCCACATATTGACTTAATCTCTTGATCCCCAATAGGCCTCGTGTCTGTCATGTCTAGCTGAAGCGGTCGAGAGAAGGGTTAAAAAAGCGCAACATGTTTCATACTATGACGTCATCGAGTTCAAACATTTCTGCCCCAGGCTCTCCTACATCACAACCTCATTTCTCAACGAATATGTATAGTTCAGAAGCTGCATTATAGATCTGGTAAATAGTTATTGAAATATTAAAGGCCGGTTTTTGAGGAAAGCTTTTCCCCTGCATTTTAAAGAATATATACTAGTACTGGATACTTAAAGATAGAAACATGTACACAATTGTTTTTACTGCATTTTTTTTCCTTTCCACTTTAATTTTTACAATATTCGCTCAATATTGTAACAAAGGAAGAGCTATAATATTAAAGAATGTTGAGGGAAATTTACTAAAGTATGTTTAAGACCTTAATATGCTTTCATGAATTATAAGAATGAACAAAAAGTCACCAACACCCTCTCACAGGCTATCAAGTTTTATGATAACTTCATATTGTTGCTGAATATAATGTCTAAAAGAGCTTGTCAATATTGGAAGGGAGTCATAAGAAATTTTGTTCAAGGTTTGTGTTGTTTATTGCTGAAGAGTTTTGATTTTAGGACTATTTTGTTGAGATAATGTAGAGCTTCCTGCAGTCGTACTTCTTACTCGAATGTAATGCTAAGTTTAGATTAAGAGGATTATATGCAGTCTTAAAAACACTAAATGTCTTGTTTGTTCCAAGAAAGGTTACATAGGAAGAAGTACAAGATATCTCAACAATTATATTTCTGAAGTGTCATCAACTCTCCTATGTCTGGTGTCTCTATTGAAAAGTTGATAGAATTTTTGTTTTATTCTCTTATTGGGGGGGGGGGGGATGTTATCACGTATTCGTTAAAAAGATAAGCGACCTTTAAGTTCAAGTTCAAGTTCGTTTATTCACCATTTTCAGTCAGAACACAACAGAAAATGAATATGAAATGAATGATGCTTTTCATCGATCTGAGTGCATGACTGAATAATTATCAGTAAGTCAAATATACGATACACAGGTTTGACTGAAAACCGTGGGATGTTTAAGGCAAAGCTTTATTATTATATAGGCTAACCTTAGTCAAGATTTGGTCATTTTGATAATTATTGGGCTGATACTGTTTGCTTTTGATTCTTGTTCGGATGCGTCAGCAATTGGGTGAAAGAGGAAAGAGAGAGAATTTTGGGGGTTATTCATATTATGCATTTGGGTACTGTGTTCCCCCCTCCCCGGTCCCTCTCCAGCTCCGTGATTACCTGCGCATAAGATGGGATCGATGCTCCTGTTCAAGCTTTTTTGAATGAAGCAAAAGTACCGCGTCCGTTTATTAAAAAATTAAAAAACACGAATAGTTTATGTTTGAACTGGAGATAACAAAAATTACACCAACACAATCATGCAACATTGCACTTTTTAACTGCTAACCGTGAGTGCATTTATAAATCCCAAGTTATAAACTAATACAATTTTTTCAGTTTATACTGTTTATATAGGTTATACTTGTCATATTATGGACTTTGTGAGCTGAAACATGTTTGAAGATATAACCGAGGCCGTCATCATGAACATAATTTTCATGATACAACCTGTTTTGTCATGAACTATATCATGCACAATGTATCGGTTTTGAAGCCGAGTTCACTTTGGAAAGCTTTAGGGTTTGATTACTCATCAAAAGCCAAGTAAATATTAGCACAGAAATATTCCAACTTTACCCCACTAAATGAATAAGTTTAAGGATATTGAGAAATTAAAGTATTTCGTACATTTTTACATTTTTTTTATTTCAAAGAAAGTGAGTTCATGGAATCGTCTGAATTCAGCTCAAACTGTATTTCATGCTTAGAAAACTATTTTCCACTGCATGGACTGTTCTCTATGATCCGTGAGCTCACACATCAGCAACGCCATGACCATATACATGTATGTACACAAATTAAGCGCACGTACGGACACACAGCCTTAGGTTAATTCGTGGGGAAAGTGAATTCGTGGGAGATACCACATCAGCGCGCGCACCCATGTTCGGAATTGGTGACAGTTTAAAACGACCAGCAGCCGGTCTATAAGAAAAATATGGTAGTACTCCCATGTTGTGATATCTTTGACATGGACAAAATACCTGACCCCCCCCTACCGTTCTATTTTATTCATTTATTCATTAATTGATTAATTAATTAATCAATTCATTCATTCATTATTTATTTATTCATTTATTTACTTATCTATTAAAATCATGCATAATGTGGATGTCATTGACATGTTCAATCACTCTGTATTCGATTTTTTTTAAAACATGGGTTACCTTACCTTACTGCTATAGTTCATGCATTCGCCTTTTACTGGGACAGAAAATGAGATGCACGCTGCCTAGGATGTAGTTATGTATCTATCTCATCCTCATTCTTACTAAAATTTCCTTGATCTAATATAGGTAAGTAATGTCTATGACGATGTTCTAACATAATAACATTTTTTAAATGTCATCATGTCTTTAGTGTCCCCCAAACAAGCTCAGCTTTTGTTGATGTTCGCCTCCTTCTTTGTAATCTTACCACATATTATAGCAGTTTCTTCAATCATGAGTGATTTGTTTCAGGAAGAAATAAAAAGCGAATTTTAATCAATTGATCAATATTTTGACTGTTATTCATTCAATTATTTATGTATTTATGTATTTATTTATTTATTTATTTACGCTTTTATGCTTTTATTTATGCCAATATTTATTTATTCATTAATTCTTTCATCCATTCATCCATCCATCCATCCATCCATCCATCTATCCATTAATTAATTCCTTCATTTATGCATTTTCCCGATCAAATTCCAAAAGGTTGAGATGCAGTGTGTGCAGATATGATTTTCAAGTACCTCAGTTAGAACAGTTTTGATGACAGGCCACTTTTGTTTTGTAGGGTTTTACATAGTGTCGATTTAGTAGATATAAGTTCACTTTGCCTAAACTCTAGAGGTATAGGATTAATCATCGAAAGGCAAAGGAAGCTGTACAAGAAACGTTACTCTCGAGCTCTGAGGGTTTGTAAATTAAGATTGGCATGTCTTGGACCAGACGGGTCTGTTCTTATTATACCCCAAACACACTCGAGTGTATTTGGATGAGCACGCCACTGTGGCTGTAAGATTAAGGCCATCATTTTGTTAATAGACAGAGAAACCGACATCGCATACTTCTTTCATATATATTTCATTCTGATAACACATGACGAGATATCGAATTGAGTGGTATGAATATGATGTAGAAAATGAAGAGGTAAAAGCCTCCAACTATAATTTTATTGTTTTTCTTGTTAACAAATTATTTTCTAATATAACCCTCATACACTCATGGCAAAGGCAAAATGATTGTAGAATGGACTCTTAAGTTTGACATGCAGAGCTAAGGACTTAGAACCTGTTTTGAAATGTTCAAATTTATCATAAACAGTAAAATTTGGAAGATATCGGATAGTTTAGTGAAATTGATGGGGTCTAATGTTAACAGTTCTGGAATACATGTGGTACAGGCATGGCACACATTTAGGATGACAGCTTTAAAACCAGACCGGTCAGGTGCAGGCTACAGCTGCATGCAGCTAAATCTCAAACTAAGACACGTGTATAGGAAGGAGTATACTTGCTGTGGTGGGGGCGGTTAGGGGATTGTGGTGGGGACGGCCACCTGGATGAAAGGTACCTTGCTCAAGATTCCATACATCCCATGGCGTCAAAATTGAATGGCCTTCATGTTCTATAGGCAATATATGTATTTCTGTTTCACTAGCTTCTTTTTACTGCTTACGTGTGTCATCCTTTTCTTGTATTTTCTTTCTGTTTCTTTCCATGATTTAGGGTTTTTTTTCTTAAGACATCATTCCTATATAAGTGGGTTTATATTGATAGTAAATGTGAAATGCATTTACTGAGAAATAGCTCTCTTGGACCTTTACTTCGTGTGCTTGTGAAAGCAAAACTGTCACTGAACTCCTTCCTGGTTCCACAAGCAAAAAAGAGAAAGAAAGAAAGAGAGAAAATACAGATCATACGAATATGCACAGATTTTGAAGCCCCTTGATTGATTTGACCACCTTGACTTACCCCATACTTGAAGAGGGTTTAACAAAAATCCAGGGTATTACCTCATAGTGTGTTCATATAAGAATGAAGCTTGTGCACTGATCGTATACAAATTGCAGTGTAATTTTCTCATTTTCTGTTCAATTATCATCTTAATCTACAGTTTACAAAGAAATCCTTATTTCTGGTTGAATATATTTACGTCTTTTCAGTAGATATTCATAACAAAACTGTATAAAGTATTGCTTACTTTAACTGTGACGAATCAACCAGTGGTTTGATTTTGTACAGTATAGCGATTTGTTGAATACCATAGTATACCCGGTTGAGGAAGTCATAAACTTTGGAGATAGATTCCTGGATAGAACTCTCGCAATACGCATCAATTCGTAGATTAGATCATCACTTGAGATACAAAGTCTTGACACACAAGACAAAAGAATAGGTCATAGGTGATACTGTATTCAAAATCAAACAATCTTGGCAGGCTGGAGTCACCCTCAGAAAACCTAGATTCGATTAAGGTTTGTGACATTCTAATGTGGCTCATGCTTCTTAATCTAATTTACCGATTCCTAAATCTAAACCGGATCTATCAATTAACTCAATTGCCGGAAAGGAAATGAAAATCACATTGCTATCACCCTCAAAAGTCGAGTTCAAGTCAAGCTGAAGGCTTTTCTCCGTTTCTCGCGATGACTTTTCATATTTCACGCTGCAGATTTGACTGCTAGCCATGACTGTAGCCATTCTTCTTTTTCTTTGTTCCTTCCTAGGTATTTCTGACTAGCAAATAATATAGTAATTTTGAAGCATGCCATTTCAGTTTCTGTTGTTAAAGGAGAACGCATCCCATGCAGGCATCAGTGTGCTCTAAGTGATTAAAGATGACCAAGAAGAGTAAACTGTGAGAGTTTGAGCAAAATCGGACAATCTGTTCAAGAGTTATGAATTTTGAAAGTTTCAACAAATCCCTATTGTGGCGATCTTTGAATTAGCAACTTTGCCAGCATCTGCGATGTCATCGTGGACAACTCTCCATTCATTTTGTACACAGAATTTAAAATTTTCTTTATTTTCAAGAAAAATAATAATTCTTTTGATTTATTGTTTGAGTATAGCATGGCTATATCAATTCTGCAAGCATTTTGGGAAAAATTATATTGATTCCTGACTTGAAATTTCATATCAATCAATTTTTTTGAAAAATTATGTACAAAATGAATTGAGAGTTGTCCACGATGACATCACAGATGCTGGCAAAGTTGCCAACTCAAAGATCGCCACAACAGGGATTTGTTAAAACTTTCAAAATTCATAACTCTTGAACAGATTGTCCGATTTTGCTCAAATTTTCACTGTTTACTCTTCTTGGTCATCTTCATTCACTAAGAGCACACTGATGCCTGCATGGGTTGCGTTCTCCTTTAACAACAGAAACTGAAATGGCATGCTTCAAAATTACCATATTATTATACTCAAACAATAAATCAAAAGAATAATTATTTTTCTTGAAAATAAAGAAAATTTTAAATTCTGTGTACAAAATGAATGGAGAGTTGTCCACGATGACATCACAGATGCTGGCAAAGTTGCCGATTCAAGGATCCCCATAATAAGGATTTACTTAAACTTTCATAGTTCATATCTCTTGAACAGATTATCCGATTTTCCTCAAACTTTCACTGTTTACTCTTCTTGTTCTTCTTCATTCACTGGAAGCACATTGATGTCTGGGTTGTATTCTCTAACAACAGAAACAGTCATAGATAAAGATATGGCTGGGCGATTCATTGATATGCACAGCATAATCTCAGTTCTTTGTTTTGGATATGTTACTTATGAAATGAATGGGAGGGGTGGTATGATTTCCATTGTCGGAATCCTCCCAGCTATCATTATTTCTTTCTTTAAAAAAATCCAGATTGTATTGTTTGATTTGTGCATGATTATAGTACCTGGGGTTGTTTTTTTTTTTAAATACGATATACTGCTAACACCCTGGCTTGGCTAATGCTTAAAAGCATGGTTTGCCCCCTTTGAGGAAGGGGGGGGGGGGCGGGGGGGGGGGGCTTTATGTATTTTCGAATGCCTAAGCCGATAAGCACAAATGAAATTTATTAATCTATTTTACTTGAGTGATATCGTCTTCTAGAAAATGCGTTTGACTGCAGAAAAAACAACAACAGAGTTTGACAAATAGTTTTCCAAATGAACATTGGAGAAGTGTGTTTGTGATCGAAGGGAAGGATGAAAGAAGGGGGTGTGATTAGAATAGCTTTGAAGAGTAGTAATGTCGCCGCTAGTCCCACACACGCATGTTGTTGCGCTGTCGTCGACGAGCCACACGCCATACCAGACTTTCGACAGCTCGACCCACTTCTTCCTTAATTCCTGACCTCATATCGAAGAAGGATGGGGAGAATCTGGGCCGAGAACAGAGACCACTGAAGACTAAGGACCATGCTATCCTACAACCAAATATCACGATGAGTGATGGAGTGAGCTGGTGACTAGGATGCGAGCAAGAGATTGGGACTATACATTCGAAGAGTCAGTTTATGAAGAGAGAGAAATAGAGAGGGAAAATGAAACCTGAATTTTCTCCGTAATTTGCCTTTCAAAACATGGAAAGAGTTGCAAAATGAAACACAAACACCACACGTATACATTTTGACGAACCTATGAGAAAAAAACAGATATGTACTCTATGTATCACATTGAGATTGTGATATACCAAGATGTCTTTTTTCATATCTGAATGCTCCTTCCGTGTGAGCTTATTATTCATGATTCATTATACGTTTTCAAACCGGAGCGATAAGTGTTCCTGAATATGAAATACACTACGTTACTCCTTTTAATCAAAATGCCAACAGTTACTGTTGGATTTATATCATATCATACCCGTTTAACTACACGCTAAGTAAAAAAAAGTAGGGTGCAATTTTGCACCCCAAATGCTACAGCATCTTTTGGAGTGCAGTCTTGCACCCTACATGACAAAGGTGCAAAGATGCACCCATTTGTACTTGTTTGCACCCGAAATTTTGCATTCAGAAAATTTATACCTTCCCTAAAGGGTACAACTCTGCACCCTTAAAGGTGCACAATGTAGCTCACTGCACTCTTATGGTGCATAATGCTTCTTTGGGTGCAAAGTTGCACCCTTAAAGGAGCTCTTGGTGTACCATTTGACGGGTGCAAAATTGAACCTTTTTTTTTCTCTTATCTGTGTGTATATTAATGCACAGCCATCTACTTCCTCAGCAAGTCAACGATAATACGAAGTTATAAAATTCGCAAGTACAAATATTTTAGGGAAATATCTAAAAGTTGGTCATGTAAACGTTCCATACAGAAAACGTAAGACAAGAAGAGTGTTGAGATGAATCAGAAGATAGAAGAGACATTAGAGGTAAGTTTGACCTCTCTCATGTTAGTCATCCACCGTCTCATTTACGACATCATCCCCCTTCTCATCTTACGAAATAAAACTCCTTTGACTAACCCCCATGTTTCGATCCTCTGACGTATGAAGTTCATGACCTTTGTTTTAAAGCAGAATTGTGTTGTATGCAGATATTATTTCAACATGAAACTGCCCCCAAAATGCACGAAAATCAAAATCTGAGAACGAAAAGGTAAGAAATTAAAATCTTATGTACAGTGTATTTGAAGGAAAAGTTAAAGTGTGTTGTTGAAGTGTTTTTCTACAAACAAAAAGTAATAATACATATGAAGAAGAAATTGCAACGAATAAGAAGGACTTGACACAAGTACCGTCGTGGCCTAAAAACATTTCACAAATTGTTAGTGCATCAGAGAAGTAGTTGTTTGCTCTATATAATAAAGAAGTGGTTGTTGTTTCCAAAGCAATCTTAACTTGGGCATGATGAAAGATAGGGAGAAAATAGATCATGATTGTCTGTTTTCTTTTTCTTCACCAGAAAAAAGATATTTGCAAAGTCATCGGAAGAAGAGTTCATAGGTTTTGTGAAGCCGAGGCAGAGTACATTTTGTTTCGAGGATCAAATTACTGGAAAGATGAGAGGAGAGTAAAGCTCCCTCCTACTTTGCCTACAGATATGTGATGACTGACAGGTTTTTTTTCTCTCTCTCTCTCTCCTGCAGAATATTAAACAAAGAGTTAAAAAAAGCATTGAAGATAGAAAGAAAATATGCATTGAGTGTAACATGTTAGATAACACACTGCTTGTTTGTCTTGATGTTGAGGGGATTTTATGCCCACTGTGTTCCGTGATGTCTAAAGATGATCCCGATTTTTATTTGTCTTGCATTTGAAAGAACTAGGCTTAACATTAATAAAATATCGTTCACTTATCTACTTAATTTCTCCCCCCCCCCCATCCCCGAATATTCTCCGCCAGACTATCATAAAATAAAATTTGAAGTATATTGATCTTCAGAAAAGTGGATTCTGTAATTATCAAAGATTTATGTATTCTTTGGTGTCTAGTCGAGAAGTGTATCAAGGACTCTGAATTGAATTGTCAAATGAAGAAGCTGTCAGACTTATAATAAGTCATCACGTATCCTGTGTGAATTGATCGTCTCATCTATGCTAAATAAGAAGAAAATTGAAAGCATTATTATTCTCCTTTTCTCTCTGGACAAGAACGCCATGATCACCAATCAACCTGTTACTTAAGGTTTGAGTCCTGCCTAGACTTGTGGCCAGACTGTTACCCGTTTTTTTTGCTATACAATAATACTGAACTACAAATAATATTTATTTGTGAATTTTGCACAGGATATTACCGAAATGATTTCCGTATGTCTCTCTTTACCACCACCCCCCCCCCCCTTTAACACTTTCTCAATTTGGGCACTTTTTTTACTTTCCTCATATCGTCATATTCAACAACTTGATAGCTTCATAAGGGCATGAGACATCAAGATAACCGAAAAAAATAAATCAGTTAAATAAATGAATGCCAATTTAATTTCTTCGTAATGTATAGGAAATATTAAAAGAAAAACTTTTTTTAGTCAAAAGAAGTTAGATATGATGCAGTAAATGTAACCGTAGAACATTTTGATATCGAATTAAAAATCTATTTAGATAGATAATACTAAATGTAGTTTGTTTTTTATATACAGTTGTACTAGTTTCACTGAGGACATGATATCAAAACTATGACATTTTTCTAATTGTATAAACAAAAAGTGAGTGTGGTATAGTATAGATCTGAAAAACCTTGCATACAAAACGACTGGGAAAAGTCCAGACGACCCCATCAACGAGCAAAGCTAGGAGAAGGCAAAGTCAACATCTGAGGAAGCTAGCAAAATATCATTTGTGATGTCCCAGACGAGGCTAACTCTACTCCATCTCTCAGCCTGTATTGAGGTCAATGCGATATCATCTCTTTCTACCTCTCCTTATCTTGTCTTTTTATCTTTTTTTTTTTCTTCTTTTCCCCCCGAGTAGTTCCCATAGCTATAGATGCGTACTTCTTCTATGTTTTATAGAGAAATGGTACATTTTTCCTTATGAAGTAATGCTGTCAGTACGTGATCGTAGTAGTCTCTGGTATATCCTTAAAAAAATAAAGTTTAAAAGTATCACTAAAAAGTAAATCCCTCTAAATTTAATGTAACGTTTACTAAACATGAAGTAATCCCTATATAGTATTCGCATTCGTGTAATAAAACCCAGAATTTGATAATGATATCAATAGCCGAATCAGTGGACTGCCATTTTATGTACAAAGCATTTAGAAAGACGAATGAAAAAAAAATAGAAAAGTTTCAAACTGGTGTATATAGCTATACCGCTTCCATATTTGTTTGCAATCACCATTTCAAATCTTACCATGCTCACGAACCTCTTTTTCTGAAGAAGTTTGGATTACAAAAGAGCACACTGCAGAAATAAGAATTTTACTTAAATGTTTATGGGCCTGAAACAAACTGTTACTAAAATTTTTTGCAGATTGTCTTTCCTTAAAATTCACGATTTTTCCTATGTTTATACAAAGTAATAATCATGAAAAGTGTAATAATATTACAATTTGCTTGGTCACTATATCTATGAGAAAAAAAAAGCGACATCCAGTGTTTGAAATTACCCCCAGACATGCCAGAAAACATAATTTAACTATAAATCAGGTTATGTAGATGTAGAATCTAATGATGCTTTGCATCATTCTTCTGTTTCTTGATTGTATCTTGAAGGCCTATGTAACATAGATGTGAATTCCTGCTATGCAGTCCTTGCCCTTCCTGCGCCATTCAGATCAGTTTGCAGACGACTCCTTTGCTGATGATATTTTGGCGGGATCACAGTTGTAGAGATGCTGACAGATGCATGTGGTATATAACTGGTATTCCGTTCCTCTTTCATGTCTACAGACTTCATCAGAATAAATTAACCCATTGAATACTCAATTCTATGATAGCCACAAGTTTTAACGAGATATTTGAATTCGTCACATGACGAATTAGGTGGTCTGTCGGTATCTTTTAGGTTTCGACATGGATAGTGATAGAGTCGTTGGTAAAGACTATTGATAAAATTTCACTTCTCGACGTCTAGAAATTGGATAATTTGATATCGCAGCATAATGAAAAGGTGACCAAAAACTTTATTTTACCTCCACGAATCAAATTTTCTATAGGGTTGCGAAAATTGAACAACAGTAAGCGAGATAGTCTTGGTTAAAACCAAAAAATAAAACATCAAAAATTAAAAATTAAGATTTTGAGTTCACATCAGAGTAGAATGACGTCGAGCATCGAAAAAGTAGATTTTTGACATGGATTCATATCTACAACTCATAACCTTTCAGAATATGTAAAAAAAAAAAAAAAATTGGGGGTATCCATGCATTTTGAGGAGCTATGGCGGATTTTAAAGGGGCATGTTTTTGCGTGTTTTTACATTATTTGCCCCATAGACGCGCGCACGGATTTTGAACTTTGGCGCGCGCGTGCGACCTTATGGTTAGTCGAAATCAGTTTTAAATTGATGGAAATTGTTAAGTAAAGTGTCAGGAATAAAAATCAAGTGAAAAACTGAGTTTTTACGTTATTTATGACCTGCGCGCGCACATGACGTGATTTTCACAAAATGGCGCCTGGATGACGTCACGATGACCTGATGAACATGAAAATAATTGGAACCGCGAGATCTTATTACGACTGATAACTGACCGAAATTTCATGCAATTCGAACCAGCCGATTCTGAGATTTCGATTGCACAAAAGAAAGTGGGTGGAAGAAATAAAAAAGAAATAAAGAAATAAAGAAAGGAAATTCTGACGAAATTAAGAGGTGATCTGTCAAAGATGACAGACCACCTAATAAAGGGGTCATTCGTTTCTGGTAGGGAGTGGGTTAACTGGTCCTCTCTTATTTTCTTTATTATCCTATCTCTAGCAGAAGAATCCTGAAGCTGATGTCAATTGAATCTTATCATTTTGAAAATCTGATGGATTTTTTTCCAGTTATCATTGTCAGTACGCCTATAATATATATAAAAGCACATACAATGTGTGAACGTTTCAGTCTAGCTAAATAATTTTCTAGTGATTTACATACCATAATAAATTTTCTCAGTTATCAAATGTCTGGAAGATCAGACTGGCGAGGAGATGCACCTCTGCTCTTAATTATCCAAATTATGATTTTGAAATTCTGAAAATCTGTTCCCAATTTTTGAAAAATGCATGCACTCAGAATATGAATATTTCTCTTTGAAATTGTCATGAGTGTGTAGTATGTTAAGAGTATTGCCATTGGATGTCAACAATGTAAGATGGGAATATCTGACGATAGTAAAGCTTTATCGAATTTATGCTACCATACGGTTGGAGAGCAGCCGAACTATCTGCCTCCGGCGTAACATACTCCGGCAAAGTGCATTGCAGCACCCAATGCACTTTTTGACCCTTATTACAATAACCCGTGAACAACACATTACAAAAACATAATGCCAGCTCGTTACAGCATTTTACATGACTCGTTGTGCCCCCTTTTTTCAGTGATCTGCCATTCGTTTCCTCCTTCTCTTGTATTCCCTATCTACTGTTTGTCACAGTCGTGGCGTGAAAATGAGCGAATATTAACAAGAGCACTCGATTCGCGCGCTCTCTGGCGAAAATTGTGGTTACACAGCTCCGAACTAATGCAATAAATATGCGCATGCCCGGCGGCGGCAAAATCAGGAAACAAATTGCAAAATCAGACCACGTTTGTCCGCCACGCCGTCAGCGCAGGCCAGGCATTAGACCAGCGTTGCGTAGAAGCGAGAAAGTCATTTCACAAATTGCTCGAAGAAAGGCAACAACCTAACGAATTGCACAAATGAACGTCTACATTTTCTTGAGTCTTGAACAAAAATATGACGAGATCTAGTTCACGAGAAGTGAGTTTACTGAAAACATAAAAGAAGGACAATTATCGAACAGCAAACCACCATCTTGGTGTTTGGGGAAACCCGGGGGCGTTACTTACTTGAAAAATTACTGAAACCGTCAACATATTGGACCAAATTGCTATCTTCATCTTAGAGACTGCTGTCAATTCTCCCCTAGCCAAAGATCAGTTGTTTAAGGCAGTACAATGAAGAGGGATTGCTACACTTAGCAGTTGCGATTTTGTGCAACTTACAGGAAGAAGACTATAATATTATTGTCCTATATATGCTGACTTTATTCCTTAATACCTTCATCATTCATATATTCATATGTTCTAAAGGTTTTCAGGGATGTCATATACAAAGTACTGTTTTTTCATTCAATTTGATAACAAAATCTATTGGTATAATGAAAACTATTTCATTTATCTTTTACTTATTTCAATATCATGATTTTACTTCAGAGTTCAGCCTCTGTACGAGGTTCGACAATAAAACTTCAAATCGTTTCTGATAGACTGTTAAAACAAAATGGACTGGGGCAGGAAAACGAGAAAAAAAATTGGAAGACGAAGAGAAACAGTCGTTTGTCATACAGGAAAAAAGAAGGAATCGAGGAAATATACGGAATAATTGTGTTACTCTGGTTTGGGAAGTAGATAAAAGTATAGAATAAAAGTGACAGAGATCCTGAAATGTTTTGCTCACCTGTGAGTGAGTCTCTGTGGTCGTGCTGATGTGGTTGTGTTGATGCAAGGTTACCTGTGAGGCCTTCAGCTAACAGAACAGATAATTGGTCATGACAGTGAATATCTCAATACACTATGGCCTCTTGTTATGCCGTAGCGCTTCGGTCAGGTAGATGATTCAAGAAATTTAAAGGACATGTTCTTTGGGGCGAATAGTTGAAAGTTTAAATGTGGTATTATATTCTTTGAATTAAAATTTGATTTCAGTAACAAAATGTATAAAGAGGGATAAACTATCAGTTCTATTAAAACTTCATTTGCTTCATTTGTTTTTATCTTATAAATGCGTAAATGATAATAAGCTTATGGGATTTTTTTTTTAATTTACACATTATCGTAATAATAATATATACGCATTTGCAATGCACCATTGATCTAGCGAACTATACTGAGACGCAAAAATCTATAGACGAGTGAATTAATTTTTTGGACCACGGTCGACACCCAACCTTTTGAACCATGTATGTTGTTCTTGTATTTGTTTAGGCTTGTTTTTTTTTTTTTGCAAGTATACATCGATTGATATGGATGATGCTCGTTGATATGAAAAAGCTCAGTTTAAAGCTACAAACTGCTTTATCAGTGGCATATTAGATCCATAGGCTTGCTTACAATTTTAACCACGATAAAACTTCGACAGGTAGCCCTTGTGTGAGAATAGCATTATCGTTTATGTATCACTCACATTGATGAAAACTGACATGATGTAACCACAACAGCAGTCACCTGTCCATACAGAACATTCACTCTTTACCCCTTTCCTTATCTCATAAACGTGAATGGAAACAAGTGAGACCACTAAAGGGCTATACGTAAAACACTGCATACTGATCGAGAGCAGTACCAACTAAACATGGAATTCACTCTGTTAATATAGGTTTTCCCGTTCATTTTCAAACTTTTTTCATTCAATTTAATAGATTTGTAGTTCAATTTCGTCCCGAGAAGTCTGGAATATGCCATCCTAGTTTCAAATTCGTCTTTTGTTGATCATTTTCGAACAAAGTCTATTCAATTTAGTCACTTGGCACACATTCTCGTCATTTACACTTCAAATTCGTCGGTCACAGTCGCTGCACACATAACAGCAAAAGCCATTCCGTCTTTTAGCGATCATTTTTGTCAAATGTTCCTTCAAATTCGTCTCGTATCTCTTCTGTTGTGATTTTTCGCTCATTTATTTTTTCCTGCAACCGTTTACTTTGTCCACATTTATGAGTAACATACACACACGTGCCCCCACCTCCCCCCACACACAAACACACCTCACATTCCCACACACACACACACACATACAAACATAACGATGCGATATCATAAAATCAGGAAAGAAAAGAGCTCAAGTCTGATTTTATGTTATCGCATCGTTATGTATGAAACAAACTTTTTTTTCAAACTGGAAAACGGCAGAATAATGTCTTTAATTTTTTTTTTTGACATTAAAACAGGCTTAAACTCTAAATCGTGGATCACTGTTTACGTTTGTGTGACAGTACATAATTACGTTTGTCTCCGTATGTACTCTGATGAGGGTGTATTTGTGGGTGTGCATGAGCGTGTGCGTGGAAAAAGTAAACGGTTGCAGGAAGAAATAACAGAAAAATCACAACAGAAGAGATACAAGATAACGAACAAACATAACGATGCGATATCATAAATTCAGGAAAGAAAAGAGCTCAAGTCTGATTTTATGTTATCGCATCGTTATGTATGAAACAAACTTTTTTTCAAACTGGAAAACGGCAAAATAATGTCTTTAATTTTTTTTTTTGACATTAAAACAGGCTTAAACTCTAAATCGTGGATCACTGTTTACGTTTGTGTGACAGTACATAATTACGTTTGTCTCCGTATGTACTCTGATGAGGGTGTATTTGTGGGTGTGCATGAGCGTGTGCGTGGAAAAAGTAAATGGTTGCAGGAAGAAATAACAGAAAAATCACAACAGAAGAGATACAAGATGAATTTGAAGGAAAATTTGACGAAAATGATCGCTAAAAGACGAAATTGCCTTTGCTGTTTTGTGTGCAGCGAATGTGACCGACGAATTTGAATTGTAAATGACGAGAATGTGTGCCAAGTGACTAAATTGAATAGACTTTTGTTCGAAAATGATCGACAAAAGACGAATTTGAAACTAGGATTGGCATATTCCAGACTTCTCGGGACGAAATTGAACTACAAATCTATTAAATTGAATGAAAAAAGTTCGAAAATGAACTGGAAAACCTATAGACATTGTAAGGTATCACTTAATTCATATTTGAGGGGAAGCCAATAATAGTGGAATCCATTTCAAATTCAAGCTGTATGAAGTCCACTCGAAAGAAGTAATTTGAATTACTTATTTTGAGAGTAGATTCTAATTTTTCAGTGTAGATCTTAAAAAAAAATTATGTGATCTCCTATAAGGAATCCACATAGAGTTGATTTCTAGTCTATAAATGTATGTTTAGTTTTAGCTCGTTGCATAAACGTCCTTGCCACGGAGGATTCTACAGAATTGAGCGTGGGTGATCGATGGTTGTTGGTAGTCGGGTTCAATTTCCAAACAGATCTGCCGACAGGATAACATCGAAAACGCAGTAAGCACAAATGGATAAGATCATGTGGAAAAAAACTAATTCCGAGATTTTATCGGTATTCATATGATTATTTTAGGAATGTGCCTACACGGATCAAAATAAAAAGATTCTAATGTATTCTCTTCTTTCATTTAATAATGATGATAATAATGATATAGGACATTTGTCTGTATTAGTCCTGAAAATTTACAAAATTGCTCACTCTATGAAAGGAATCTGAGGCAGAATTCCAAGTGAGGATGCGACCCACCCTCCCCTAGAAAGGGGGAAGAGAACTCGAGCTCACAAAAACAAGCATGCCTTCTCTTCTGCGACAGATTTCACAGACAATCAGATATTACAAGACAGACAGATGTTCTTTAGAAATGTGGAAGGATGACAAAGACATAATAACTCCATCGGCATTTTGTGTAAAATCGTATACGACAAAGAAATGAATGGAATAGCAATGATACGTCTGCCTCATCAGTTTCGAAGGCTTTGAAGATTCAGGTCAATGGCCTAGCTTGTGTGAGTATGTTTGAATTATGAATCATAACCCGTCCATTCAAGAATCTACATAATATAGTACAATAGCCCATCATGGCACCACAGATTCGGCCCAGAAATTTTCGGGGATTTCTGTTGACAAACGCACCTTTCCCTAGACAAATCAAGATTTGAATGACGATTTCCGGTCCATCCTGCTATACTTTCAGTAATCTTGATCTCACAGAATTTGCAGGCACCCATCGATTCCTGTACTCTTTTTCTTGTTCGTCTTCCAAGGGGATGATCAATTACCATATGTTATGATTATTAAAAAAAAAAAACATTTTTAACTGCCATTTCTGTTTTCTAAAATCTGGTTGTTGTTCTTTTTCTTATTCGTTCGTCTGGTGTATCAGTATCTGTGAATCATGCATTAAATTCATTTCACTCCCACTTATATGAGGAAGGTATATGGTTTTCTCTGCAAATGCTTGATTTATCAAATGAGTACCTTATGTTTTAATCTTTATCGAGATATTTGATTTAATTGTACATTAAACTGTTTTACAACGAAAGCTTATATACACTTTGAAAATATAAATTATTCAAAAGAATCGCCACTCGAAAAAACTGCGATGGCGTAAATTTACAAAAACCGGAAGGAGGCGTGAATTTAATCTTCGAATGAGAGTAAGTGAAGAATTTAAGTTTTTCCGTACTTTCCTCAGCAACGATTATGAAAGTTTAATCAGGTGGCTTTTCGAAAGTTCAACGAACGCTCGACTGATGGAAACTACAGTTTAGCAATTCTATCGAAGGCGTGTTTCCTCTTTCTATTCCTATACTCTTTTCATGATTGTGCCTATGACCATGATGACTATGCTGAAATTCCATCTCTAAACCGATGATGAAATTCTATTGATCTTCCGGTGAAAATCATCCTTGAATAGGGCATAACCAGTGCTTATATTCTTAGGATGGATTGTACATAACACAGCTAAGCAGTAAACCATGATCAAGCCTATGTTTGATGCTTCTTTCGTTCAACCAGAATACTGGATTTCGGGATTTTTGTGGTAATTATAAAAGGTGTGATCTCCCAATTCATCCTTTTGGCGACGCCATTTCGTCAGATATATTCGTTTGCATGAAATTCCCGCCATCCCGTGATCCTGGTGCAGCTGTCTCAGGTTACAACCTGTAAAACAAAACCAGAAACATTCGGTTTGACCTCCAGGCACACGTGGGCTTCGATTTCAACTCGGCGCAGCCGACACCTCAAATATTTCGCGCGAAAAAAAAAAAGTTGTCAAGCGGCAGCACAATCATATCTTGCTGCTTAGATTACATCTTTTTGACTGCTTTACGAAAGGAGCAGAATATTATGTGAAATGAAAACGTAAGACTAAACGTAAAATTTTAATCCATGGTTTGAGGCTCGTGCGGAAAAGAAAGGATCAATAGTTTGTAATGTGTGGAGGTAACTATGGCAACCTTCCCGCAGGTGAGGGAGTTCTGTTTTTTCCCCCTATTTCGACAGACGACCGTTTTGTATAGTTTTCAGTTTGGCGCTTCCATGAAGGGAGGCTCAGTAGATTGAAAATTTTATTGAGGAAAGCTTAATTTCGCTCCTTTCGGTTTGCATGGATTTTTCAAAAGGCTAAAAAATGGAAAAGAAATCCCTGAACTTGATAATTTGTGGTTAATTTTCTTGTTTCTTTTGAAATGAATGAGCATGATAGATGCAATTATAGCAGAGGGTGAGTGTATAAGATTACTAGAGGAGGTTCTAATATTCCAACATATTTTCTCTCACCGACTGTTCGTCTATTTGGAGCCAGAAGGTTAAGACTGTATTAATGATGAGTCAACGCCCTTCTGGCTCTGAACAGACGTGTTTTCCATTGTGTTATTGCTTATACTACACTTTATCACTGTGTTTCTATCGTCCAAAATGGCGTAGAAATAATCAGAGATAGATAGAAAGAAAGAAAGAAAGAAAGAGAGAGAGAGAGAGAATGGAAATGAAAACAAACGAGTATGTATTCGAATATCAGCTGATAAAATACAGGCTTCCTCCTTGTCAACTTTACAATGCAGTTTCATGAACCAAAACTTCCATCTATTCTTTTTTTTTATGGAGAAAATATTATGTAATGTGTATTTCTATGTATCTGTTTTTGACACAGTATATAGCACAAATACAATAACTGATTGGCGAGTCTGTTATGTCATAAGGAGGCCCTTCCATAGGTTTTAGTGTTATCGACTATGGGGCACCAATACCCAATTCACTTTAGCATTGAACTTTTCCCCTATATTTTTATGCGTACTCAGATTAAACAACACAAAACAAAACAGTCGTGCAGTGTTATATTCATTCTCTACGTTATCTTTAAAAATGTAAGATTTTGAATGAAAGATTCCATCGTAAATGGATATGACGGTGTCCTCAATGTGCTCAGGGTAAATAGATAAACGATACAAAGCTTTCAAAGTATAGTCCGAGTTTCATTGCATTTCATTTTATTTTATAGATTTTACTTCTATACTGAGTGTTGATTAAAGCACTGATTCCCATTAGCTTGTCGATTCAACACATATAAATACAGACAGAAAAATGTCGATTTGATGTCCTGTAATTGCTATTGTAATAGAAAATGAAATCTCAAGAAGCTAATTGTATGAAATTGTACAAACCATCCATGAACGTAATAAGGGATCACTCTTAGAAAAATGTCCCAGTAAGAACCTTTTTTGTCCCGTAGTTAGAACCTCGAGAAAAAGAGGTTCTATAAAGAGGTTCTATAAAGGGTTCTTCTTATTTTGAAGAACCCAAAAAGGTTCCTTATACAACCAATAATGGTTCTAAAGACCCCTTTAGAACCATTTTAAAGAACCTTTATCTGTTTATAGGCTAATAATTTCCAAATGTGGGACAAGAAAAGGTCCTAATCAGCACCGTTTTTTCTAAGAGCGTTGAACGAACAAAAAAACTGCAAAAAAGAAACAAGTAACAGAGAGGAGACAAAAAAAAATAATAAAGATTGTCTATTTTATACATGCATTATGAGATAACATGTTCTATCGTCCTTGAAACGAAGCTTTGTCATGCATGGTCATGATGTCCAACCTGGCCTCCTCCCTCTTCTTACTCCACCCCCCCCCCCCCCCCCGTTGTTCATGAAGCGCAACTGAAACCCCGATGACTCACAAATTAAAGGCATTGTACAATAAGCAACACGGTGATGAAGATAATTCAATGTAATCCTTTTTATTTGATGGATACACGCCGAAATAAATGAGAAATATCATAAAGCAGAATTATAACGGGGTTATATAGAAGGAAAATGAAAACTAAAGGCGATCGACCATGACAGTGATCAAAATCATTAATACTCTTCACTTACCAAATAAATCCCTTTTTCAAGATTTTAGAAAAAAAAAACCCAGCCGCCTAGAACATGCAGTTTACGCCAAAAATCAAAGAACCGTGGGCGCTTTCTTTTAAGGGGGAATATTAAAAGTAAATGTGACGTACTATAAATTTAGTTCAAGCTCTAAGAAAAGTGTTGGCTATAAACAGTGATATCATATAAAATTTTTTAGTGGGATCAGACATTTCACTTTATAATCAGAATCACTAGAATGTAAGCGAAGAAATGATACGCTCATACATTGCAGATTTGTGACTTGCTTTGCAATCTAATCTAGCACGTTATGTTTATATTAATCATGAAAGAACCCACTTTTCAGCAAGCATTCATTTAATTTTTCATTTTTACCAAAAATTTGAAATAGGTGTAATACATATTAAAAACATAATGTAAGGAACTCAAATGAGAAAGGCATGAATGGATGCAAATAAAAACAAATAAAGAAAAGACGCAGTAGAGTGAATAGACACATTCCCTATATACTGGTGATGTTATCTCTTCTCAATACACACACTCCTAGCCTCAGCTGATACGCAACGCTGCCTACTTCGTTCACGTCCAATTATTCCTAATTTTCGCAGTAATTATGATTTTTTAGTTTCCCCTGGCTTGCAGGCCCCATCACGGATTGTGTTGTTGTTTTCTCTCCGTTTCTTTTACCATGGTGTGCATCCAATAATTTGGGCGCATTCGGAGCGCGTGTTTGTGGTATATCCAAAAACGTACGCCGAAAATTACACAGGCCGGAGATTAAATTACATCTCCCTGAAAATAGAGGCACTGGAAAAGCGGGAAACCATGGAAACGTCGCCAGCTTCATCAGTTGTCGGCTGCGGTGATATGGAGCGAAAAAGCTTTAAAAGATGCATTATCCCAGGAGTGACCTATATATGTTTTTGTGTAAAAAATGAAATATTTTCTGCTTCACAACCCTACCATCTATCCGACTCAGAATGCACATTATATGATTTTTTTTTTGTTCTGGTCGGATAAAAGGACTATAATGATATATTATTGCATTGTGTGTATGTGCTTTGTCTTACCGAATATTGAATAAACAGTATTTCCTTTTTGTTGACTAAGTCAGAATTTCACGCCCTCTTAAAAACACGGCTGTTTTTATATGATTTTCTCTTTTGTCCTTTGATGATCATAATTTGTTAAGAAGTATGAAGACTATACATCAGTGAAAAAGTTTTCTAGAAGTTCTGCTTTCCATAGAGAAAGGCTTCCAAAGATTTCAAAGATTTTCAAAGCATAAATCTCTGCTTCACTGCTATTCTATAATGTAAAGGCGATGAACCTCCAGTAATTCTCTTTCATAACAGATACCCATTTTTACCGACTGGATAAAGAGTGACACAAGTCTTATGATGACTTCTCAAAAGACAATGACGCCGGGATTAGAACTTAAACTAAATGCGTGACAACGTAACCACTAGGCCCCAGTTGTGTTATTGATTTAGTTTATTAGTAGTTGGTAATGATGATCCGCATGACTTGACTTACACTTTTCTTCGTCGCCAGCAACTTATTCAAGAGGCAGTTCAGCCACATCACCTAGATAACAGGATAAGAAAGTTATTTGTGGGTTGTGAAAGTTATGTGGATCGGCAATTCGGCATACGTGGTTGATATTAGGTCGATCATGTTGAAATGAATATAATACAATACGATTGCTCATTATTAGAGAGAAGGGTTTCTTGGACGAGCCTGAAGCCCAATCGCGATGACCTTTTGACCCTCTACTGCAGAAGATTGGAATGTAAGGCCCTGGAGGAAGACCCAGGTCACCGACGCCATCTCCCCTCAAGACCGTCGGCCTGGAACATGGATGACAAGACGGTGACCGCATTTGACGCGAAGAGTATTCGAGAAAAAGAAACCCGTGTATTGGAGAAAGGAAAGAAAGAAAGAATCGATGTATGAAATATGTTGAAATCAAGAGAATGTTGAAATTGGAAGTATGAGAAATCGTGATCATTTTAGATAAAAAGAAAGAATTACGTAGATAAAAATTATGATGGCCTTAAAATTAGTAGGGCATCGAGTAGACTGCAGTAGCGGAAAGGGACTATGGAAAGGGGTTGGTAGGAAGATTTCGAAGGGAATAAACGTTGCATGCATTTCTTTTCTTTCATCTCAGGGTGTTTTAAGCTTTATAAGTAATTATTTCAAAATGTAAATTTAGCAATTTATCTTCTTTCTTTCTATTTTTTTTTTCATACGTGCAGAAAATTTACCTTTCTGGTATCTCAGCTTATCAAGGAATAGTAAGGTAAGCAATTATTTTCTCATAAACCCATATCCTCTTTTCCAGGCTTCCTAATAATTATGAAGCTGTTTAAATCTGAAATGACTTATACCCTATGCTTTACAACTAATGTGTTTATATTTTGGATAAAATTTGTGATCGTGATGTTGGTGTATCCAGTATCGAAACGTTGACTGAATGGCCACTATCGTGAACGTTATTCGACCACGCTATATGGGTCCTTAACTTTGTGCGACGAGAATCGACAGTTTACAAGAGTTTATATGCATGACAGAATGCGTAGTTTTATGAACGGCTGTTGAGGTTTCCGGGGGGATAAGAAATCAGTTAGTAAATCTTATGCACTGACGACCTGCTACATTATGATATACGGTGACCTAATTTTCAGTTGCCTGACCGAAGGGAATTTCCAATTTTTTGTCCCTCATTATCTCACCCTATCAAGTATTCAATATCTGATACCCTGGAGACATATACCTCGTGAAAATTTGGTGAAGTGAGGGAAAATGCAACAATATTCTAATTCCCTTATGACAATATTTCTTGCGCAACTTCATACTTGAGATAAGAGATATCATTTCATATCTAGTGGCTGAAGTGAAATGGAAAGTATCGAAACAAATCATTTATCCAGGCCTGAAATCTTAAGCATTAAAGATGTATTTTTGTACATAAAAAAACATGTAGAAATTGTTAGACCTATATAGAATATAGGGAAAAATAAATTTATCTATGTCGACCAAAAGTATATAGTACATTGTCTCTATTTTTCCCCGTCACCGCCACTCTAAAAGAAATGTGTTTTTGCCCCAAGTACTTCTTTCTATCACCCATTACCTTTTTTAATACCAAAGTTGTTGAGATTTTATATAATAGGTCACAATAAGAGCAGGTTGAGTAACTTATCTCGACCGCACAAAAACCATGTTTTGTTTCTGACTCTTGCAAAATATAATATGGCACTAATTTCCCGTCCAGTCATAACAATATTTGTTTTATATCTAACTTTTGAGCAGCCATCCTGCTTGCAACCAATTGCTCAGAAAATGACAAAGAAATAAACTAATCATGTGCAACGTCCAGACTGTCCCACCCCCTCTCTCTTTCTCTCCTCGCTAATGCCTTGGGAGGCTCCGCTATTTAATTGATTGCTGAATATAATTTGTGCATCATTCGAATCTGATAAAATATGAATTTCGGTATCGCTGTATGATAAACTTATGATACCATGGCTGCCAAGTAAACACTTGTCATCGTCTGGTATTTGTGTTTTCTGTTTCGTTATTCTAATTGATACCAAACATCTTTAGCAGGAACCCGCTTAACTCCCGAGTTGGTCTGCCAATAATTCTTCACACCTGCCTGTTGTCTACGCTTTCACAACCAAATCGTCTTGTTCTCACTCCTCAAGTACTGTAGTCTTTATATTTTTTTTTATCCTTGATACAAGTAATTCAGCTGAAAATGCGAGTAAATAAATGCAAGGTTGTGGTTTTGTCGTAAGCACACTAAGCATATCTGATGACAATATTTTCCGAAATGTGTGGGTACCTTGATTCAGAGAATAATGAAATGCTCAAGAGCTAGTGAAAGCAAAATGTTATACGATGTCAGAATATTGCGGGTTAGTATCTCAGTCACACCGCCCCTCCATCGACTCCAAACCGAACGATTGTTGGCCGTTCAGAGTAATGTCATATTGTGTTCGGTTTGTTGTCCATCTGGTTTCTCATGTGTTAGTGTGACTGAGGTTTATGAGATGAAAAGACGTTGACCTGCATGAAAGATCTAATTGGTACATTATTTTTTTTTCAATCACACGCGCACACGCGCGCACCCACATAAACGAATTATTTAACTGCACTGCTATACAAATTTGACAGGACTTAGAAAACTAACAGATGCACCATAAAAATCTTTGTTAATTTATTTGGCTATCATTTTAGTTTAGAACACGAATCCCTTACAATTAGGTATATCTTGCTTTTCATCAGCCAGAAAGTACTTGATGATAGGTAAACGCAAGCAATTCTTTTCGCCAATATCATAATTCCACTTCTTTTGCCGAAAGTAGACCTAATCGATGATCTAGCTCCTAAAGTTGTTTCTTTTATAAGAAATCTTGCCTTTCCTTTCGGACAGTCACGATATTCAAGAGAGAATATCAAGTGCAGAGCAGCCCATGCATAATCTAGATTAAAGGATGAAATGTCGTGTATAGATGAGGAGATGAGGAAGAGGGTAAAGTGGTTGGATGTTTGGACAAGCTCGAGGAAAATCTCCACTGAGATCCTGTCCGAGTTTATAGTTATAAAACTGGATCGCTCCCATTTCTTTCCTTTTCAGTCTGACACGCTATGCACCAAAAAAGCAAGCTTGTCCGTGGCGCAAAGAAATGCACTTGAGGTGAGGCGCCCAGTGCACACTGCTTCAGTGCACTTAGCGCACTTCATCACTCCCGAATGATATGAAAGTGTGAACAGATCCTAAAAGGATTTTAAACTCTGCTTATTTCCTCCTTGTGAGTCGGTGTATGAGTTTTGTCCTACAGTTTCATGTTTGTTTGACTCAGCGATGGGTCTGTATGCACACCTGACACATGTTACTCTACGAAGATTGCTTCAAGATAGGCGCCATTTTATAAGCATGTGCTAGAATTGGCGCCGGGCTTTACTGCACATGACACGTTGGAATTGAGTGGCAGACTTCTTTTTAGCATAAAGTTTCATACATAATTATTGTGCTATTTTGGGTCACCTATGTTTAAGGGTTGGGGATGAAATACATTTTCTGTCTGGTTTACCTCCAATACACAGCACGACATCGTCAAGTAAAAGTTCTGTTTCATTTATTAGGTTATTGAGTTCATCATGCAGATGTGAATGTATTCACTTGACTTACTTAAAATGCACACACGCGCACAACACTCCGAAACACAAATAGGCACCTACAAAAAAGAAAAGCATTTTCTTTTTTGCAATGTAATTTAAACTATGATGTAAATAATTCCATTCATTACTCTCGAGTTTTTTCGCATTGTTTTTAGGAACTTTTATTGCGGAAATTCATGACAATCAACAAAAAAGAAATTCCTCCTAAGTTTAAAATTACTCTTGAATTAGTAGCAATAACAGAACAGAAATATTATTAAAAGTTTTTTTCGATAGTGTCAAACATAAATCCAGCCCTTCCTTCCCCAGTCATATGCATGCTCGCCTTTTTCTTACCTTATTGTTAACCCCATATAAGATCCTCTCATACTTTTGGGGTACCTCATTATATTTGCCTCTTGCTCTAGACTTCAAAGATTAAGATTCCGCGCTCGTGTTACTTAGAATTGTTTACTTTTACGTTCTAAAGAAATAAAGACAAGAGTCAAACATTATACAATGTCTCTTCCTTCCCTTGCCGTGTACTTTTACTTTCGTTAGTTTACTCAACTGCCTAAATATACACCGTGCTGCGAGTGCAGGTACATTTTGGTGTATGGCAGTAGTCCGACGTGGTGTCGTTCATACAAGGAAAATATTGGACTACTTCTGCTTATGCTTGTAGACTGTGGATAAAGGTCATTGTGGCTATATTATGTGCATGGGGCAAGCGGGGTTCAGGAATACGACATCCGCTTGTATTTTCATTTTCTGTTATCAGACAATGGTATAAATAAAGTAATATTCGTCACGAAAACTGAAACTTCGCATGAAATTGTGTTTTGTTTTGTTTTAAATTGTCTGTGTAAGACCAACAATCTGTTAATCTGTTTACCAAGAAGGATGTAAGATTAATTCTGTACAATTAAAGTAAGAAAGTAGATGATATCATTCGTAATATAATTTGAATTCATATTCCTGTTTTACTTAAGTTCAAGTGTTATTTCAGACATTCCATTTAAAAGTAGCAACAGCAAATATATTATGAAAAATTGCTATATAATAGGAATACAATAGAGAAAAAATCCCCCCAAAAAGATTTTAAAAAAAAGAAATAAAAAATGTAGAATGGAACCGAACAGGCCATGGTCTTTCAAAGCAGAATCCCTAAAGATGATTACGATTTTGTTTTTTAAATTTTATGGGTGAACACAAGAATGACTCACCACAATATAGTTTCAAAGTGATTCTATTATCAAATGTCAATGATTTTTATATGATTCTGTTTTATAAGATTGCTTTAATACCATTGGCATCGGCTTATAATTAGGTATAGAATACTCTGACGGTAACGTAAACAATTATCATAATCTTCAAGCAAACCGAGACAAAATAGTCGGATGCATATTTAAAGTTAAAAATTCAAGCCCATGATGCATTTACTGAGTTTTGATGATACTAAATTCTCCACATTGGTGAATATTTTCATAATGCTTATCTTTGCATTTAGACATTAATTTTTTGTGAAATAGACACGCCAAGGTATTGCGAACATCCTTCCCTGCTGAAATCCCCAAATTTGTCGCGTAATCAGATGCGATGTTCATATGATAGATCTGGGACATGGATCTTAATATCTCGGCATCCACAATAATCTCATCCTCCTGCTTGACTGAAATCCAGTTGTCTGCAAGGTGACGGATGCAATAAGAATCGAGATCTGGGGTCATACGGCGCCATGCTATTGGCAGCCTGATGCCATCTCTGTTAATGGCTCAACAAACCTTCTCTTTAGTCCCATTGGAATCAAGTTTATTTGAGGATCTGCGTGGTGTAGAGGCTACTGGGCTATCAACTGATGTATTTTGCTTCATATAGTCAGGGGTTAGTTGGCATTGTCACTCATAAAATTTAGCTAGTAGACGGACATCAAGATTATACAGAGACAGAGAGAGAAAGAGAGAGAGAGAGGGAGGGGGAACTGTGTGATAACCAAAGAAAGAAACGGAGGAAGAGAGAGGAAGAATGAGGGTAGACAAGGATATGGAGATGTGTAAAAAGCGCTTAATGAATTTTTTTAACAGAGAGAGAGAGAGAGAGATAACTTGGGGGTTGATAGTATGAGAACGGACAGCAATTTATTTATTCATTTTCGGCATTACTTTTAAGATTTTTTATATAATGAAAAAAAGTTGAATTGTGCGTGATTACTGTAAGGACAGCTGATTTTTTTTTCTCAAGAAATCATCCGTGGTGTTTTGCTATATGATAAAGTAACTAGCACGCATCTAAACCACTTTGGGCCCCGTTTCATAAAACTTGTTATCGCTCACAACCGCCACATTTCAATGACAAATTTGCTCTCATCCAATCAGACGCAAGGCCAGTAGCTTATAACAGTTATTGCAACTTGTTTTTTATATTAAGTTTTATGAAACGGGGCCGTAGAGTAGTTTCATACTAAGGATTTCTCGATCACGAGACCACTCCTCTGCCCAAAATGAGAATACCGAATCAAAATGAATGACCTGATGACTACAAGAAGTCAGGAAAGCTGTCAAATTGTATCTCGGACATTTGCTTTTTCTTACTATATACTGCACATGCAGGGAATGCTGTTAAATCGTTCAGATGGGACTGTACTACCACCTTGATAGTGCATAGTGCATAGCCTAAATTCTTTAATCATAAACCCAGACGAGAGGGTCATCGTAGTAGATATCTTTTAAGTGTCAGAAAAAGTCGTGTAAGAAACTCTTTCGTGAATGTAGGCTGTGTATCCATTTCTCAACATGCGTTCTATGTACATATTGATTTGTACCTTTTTATTCATTTATTTACATTAATAAGATTGAGCTGGAATTGGTTTCGAATATGTAGCCTTTGACATAGTTACCATCGTTATCTATCAACAATTATTTTTTTAGAGAGCAGTCTGTCATTCCAAATAGCGCTTTCGGTGTAGAATTATGAGCACTGAGTGTGCGATATTTTATCAAAATTTTCAAATTAAAAAAGTGCTGAAAACTACATCAAGTGGTGAATAAATACATCTCTTTTTAGAGTATGTTTTCCATAATCTTTACTTTTGGTTACGTCTGCGAGACAACAATATCTATTGTTTCCCCAAACTGCACTGTGTTGTCAATATTTCTGTGCAGCTGATGAAGTGAAAAGTACGTTGACGTTGCAGTAAATCGATTTTAAATTTTCCTGACAATTGCACCGTTTACGAATCTTCCCTTTTTGAAGGGCTGTTGATCGTTTTCACCCGATTCTTGCCTCCATTCTGTATTAATTCAATATCCGCTAACAGGCAGTGTGCTGGGTGCATATGTTCCAAACAGCGAACAACGGATTTGATTGAAAGTTCTGCTTACTCGAAAACCATGTGGTAGGCAACTTGTTAAATTACAAAACACAACTGTTCATGGGGCTGGCGGGAGTAGTTTCGCCCATTACAGCAGAAAAAGGGTACACACACACGCACACCCATCATTTTGTTTGGAACAATTTTTTTTTAATTTCATGACCAGCCCTCCGACGATATTCTCACGCATTTTAGTAAGTACATGTATTGTCATTTCGTGAAATACGATTGTTCATTCACCTCCAGTCGTGCACTGATCATTTAGTTTTCTTTCCTATTCTGAAGTTTTTAAAAGATAACAAAATAAATTAGAATCCTATTAATGTTCGCTCTACAATCATAATGACAATCTCTACCATAACAACAGAATAGTCATTGTCTGAAGGTTAACACGAATGCCGTATATCTTGTAATGTGAATACATGTATATGAAGTTTGTAAGTGAAATTCAGAATTTGGAAAATAGAAGTGAAATTTGATCATTTCAAGTGAAAGTAGAATTGACGGAACTGTGTATAAATCCGGGGTATAAATCTGTCTTGGCCTTTTTTCATAATTTTGTTCCCCAAACCTATATATCGACAAGAACCAGTGGAATGGAACAACAACAACAACAACAACAAAGAATCCCAACCCCCCCCCCCCCAAAAAGGGGAAAAACACACCCTCACACACGCCCATAGACATAAAAACCCACCCCATTTTCATTCATTCATTCATTTATTTTTCATTTTCCAGTCGTTTGTGGAATTATTTTATTTACCCTGTAAACAATACTCAAATTCAATCGTGCATGCATCCTGAACAGAATGTAAATAAGAAAATAAATAAAAATCATAAAGCACTGGATCTCAACAACAACAAAAAAAGAAAATTTTAAATATTAACAGTATTGATCAAGCACTGTTTTTTAGTGGATCCCTTCATTTCCACGGGTTGCACTGTAAAAAAAATCCCACATACTAGTATTTTACTGCATATTTTTTATAATTCAAGTTAAGCATATTCTATAATTGTACATTGATTTATGTGTTTGATTTCTTTTCAAAAGTGTTGTGAATTGTTTTGTTGAAAATGAAAATATAAACTGAAAATAAAACTGAAACGAAACTTTGGATAGTTACGAAATGTAAATATAATGTCATGAAATATATTGTGTTGAAATTTAAATAGAAAATCTTGACTTATGATAATTTCGACCCGTTACTATTTATTCACCTTTTTACAGTGGAATAAAGTTTTGGTTTAAAGCTTTGTATTAATGTATTTTTTAAGCGTTATAATAAATGAAATAAAATGTAGTTCCTAAGCAATACTACTCCATTCAAACCACCCACACAACCTTGTTCTGAATCAAAGGTAGCACTGTAATCCTTTAATCACCGTTATGTAGTACATAAACCGTGGCATTGCACGTGTACTTAATATGACGTTGTTTTATCAAGTTGTATTTCGTCATTCTCGTAACTAGCAAACCGATTTCATCCTTATTAATTGGTTCATTTTCTGTTCATTCATTGTGATGAAACTGCAGTGATTCCAGCCAGAACTTCAGAGACCTTGTAATGAATGAAAGGTAAATCTTAGGCTGTACTTGAGAACTAAAATGCATTTCAGTACCGTGGCGTTACACGTGTACTATATCTCGACGTCATTTTTGTAGGGTGATTTTTTACGGTGTCACTTCTTTTTCTGCACATGTAGTATTAAAGGTACTGTTCAACTTTTGGAGTTTTATAAACCAAATCATTAGATATAGTGAGATAGCTTTTTAAACTTTATTTTGAATTCTTCATCTCACTAAAATACCTATTACCTCCCTGCCTTAAAATGGAAGCAATACAAGGGACACATTTTGTGATTGATTGAAAAATCATACCTGTGATATGAGCATGGTCCTTATTATTATATTTTTCTTCCTTCTGCAGTAGAAATGATGATACTGCTGCCGATGATGATGATAATAATAACAAGCATAATAATGATGATAATGATAATAATGATGATAATAATCATAATAATAATAATAATAATAATAATAATAATAATGATAATAATAATAATAACAATAATCATAATAATAATAATAATAATGATAATAAAAAAAGGAAGAAGTAATTTTAGTAGTATACGTGTTGTATCAGTAGTAGTGGTAGAAGCAGCAGCGGTAGATGTAGTAGCAGTAGTACAGAAAAAAGATGTATCAGTGTTATTTTCTTAGCACTATTTTATTATTTTATTAAAGTTAAAATATCGTCTTCAGTTTTTATCTGATGACGCCTCGATATAAATTGTTTATATATCACCCCCCCCCCCCCCCCTCATTTCTACTGGTGGTCAGGAGAAAAAAAATATACCTCGTGGGAGAAAGCTTCTCGATCCTTGTTCTCATTCTCGATACTTGAGACTCTTTAAGAGATTGTCTTGAGATGAATTTTGTGTCATAAGAACACGTGTGTTCACCCTCGCTGTTAACGTGACGGTGTGGGAGAGGAGACAGGTGAATGAGAATCCGAGCCAACCAATCACAAGATTTCAAAATACTCCTGCTCAAATGCAGGATATTTTGTGAGCGTGCGGGGAGATAAAAGCCTGTTTATGTTGGAAACAGGCCAAACGTAAAATTCAAGTTGGGGAAAAAAACCTCTTGAGAATGCATTCTCAAGAGTATCGATATAGCGTCACTCTTATATATGAAATACATTAAGAAAAAAAAACACTTTAGGTTTATGAGTTTTTGTTTTTGTTTTTGTTTTGGGTTGTTTTTTTTTTTTTGGGGGGGGGGGGTAGCAGTTTGTTTTACTTTTACCCAAGGCTTACCATAAGCTCCAACCAGTATTTCATATCATTTGAATAAACAGAAGATGGCAAGAGTAAATACTCTAAGCTATATGCAAAGCCACCAGCATTTTTATTTATAGCCCACACATCTATAAACTGAAATGATAATGATGATGATACTATTACTACTCCTTAATTCTCTATTATATTAATAACGATAATAGTGATGATAATAATAACAATAATAATAATATCGAATATTTATATAATGCACGTATTCAAACAAGGTGCTCAAGGCGCTCCAATATTATCACGGCTCAGCTGGTTACCAATTTCAATGCTCACAGCATTCAAGGAATTTCTACCGTTAACCATTAACACCTGGGTGGGAAGTAGCAAATGTAGACTAATGTCTTGCCAAAGGACATTAGTGCCGCGGTGGGATTCGAAACCCGGACATCGTGTTCAGAGTCCGGGGACTTATCCATTCATCCACAACACCTCTAATGATGATAATCATCATCATTATCGTCATCAGCATCATCTGTATTATATAGCACCTTATACATCTCTAATGTCTCTAAGCGCTTTACATAATGATATAGCAGGAAAAAAACATACATATTTATTTTTTCATTAATTGGAAAAATCGGGGACAGCTAAGGGTACTGGAAAATTAACGTGGGGACAAGTTTCTAAACCAACACTCTACTGTCTGGTTTCCGTTCAGTTTTGATTTATATATTAGTGCACAATGCATAATCCTCTTTTCTACAAGGAACTGAGAAGTTTCATTCCTTGAAATTATATACAATTTTAAAATTGAAATTACAATAAAGTACACAGGCTCAACTCCAGTTTGGCATATAACAAACAAAATCAGTCGCAAGATAGACGGGCTATGTGTGTTGTGTATGCAAGTGAGCGAATTTAAATATGGAAGAAAAAATATACGCATCTTTATCACTAGAGCAAATGCTCTGTGACAAAAGTGATCTTCCCCTGCCTTCCCCCGCCTCCCCCCTCAAAAACAAAAAACAACAAAAACAACAACAACAACAAAACACTGAAAAAAGTGGGCCTTCTGCATTGCTTTTTAAAAAAAATTATAACATGTTCGAGGCATAATTTCCAGTCCCACCCTTGACTACACCGCTTTTTTCGATCTCGATCAATATCCGTAATTTTTTAATTCATGTTCTCGGGGCAAAAACTTTGCACCGTCATGATTATTTATACATGTACTTCCTTTCAGGAAACTTTATGGTCCTTAGAATGAAGTTTCTGTTCTCAGATTTATTCAAATTTCGCATCAATATTAATCAGTAAGGATGTGAAGGTCTGAACAAAATTAAGAAAGTATTTACTTTAGGCTTGGGTCTAAAAGATTGACAAATTTGGACCATATTGTTTACCAAATTAAAAAAAATTAAGGATGAGTCATTCCTTTTCTCTCCATTACTAAAGTATTGTTCTTTTTCCTCTCTGTTTTTAAACACTGTATTATGAAAACTTATTACTAGATTTCACACCTTATCTGAAACTCCTGAACTGACATAGTATCAGAACAAACATTTTTCAAAACCAACATTTCGACGTGCAGTCCACCAGCGTATTCTTTCCCACGTTGCCGTTAGCACATTATAGGCCTTAATGTTTTAATAGCAGGGTCTGAATTGTGATTCGAGCTATTACTCGGTGTAAAAAAAAAAGACAGTTTGTATATTTGTGTTTGTTTTGTCTTTTAAAAGAAAATACAGGTATTCTTGCTTGTTGGGTCTGTTCTTAATACATTTAAGGTGGCCATTAGCAGATGAGGAGGGGAAAACTAATAGGGAGCATGCAAAATGAAGACAAAGAAGAAAATTGGAATACATATACACGGAGAGAAGAGATAGAGTATTTTTGTGCACAGAAATACCATATCATTGTGAACACATTAAATCTAGCTCCTTAATTTGATTGGAATGGATAATTCTTCTGCATGTATTTTCAAAGATAGAAGGCAGGATTTAAAGGAGAATGCAACCCAGACATCAGTGTGCTTCCAGTGAATGAAGAAGAACAAAAAGAGTTAACAGTGAAAGTTTGAGGAAAATCGGACAATCTGTTCAAGAGTTATGAACTTTGAAAGTTTAAGTAAATCCTTATTATGGGGATCCTTGAATTGGCAACTTTGCCAGGATCTGTGATGTCATCGTGGACAACTCTCCATTCATTTTGTACACAGAATTTAACATTTTCTTTATTTTCAAGAAAAATAAAAATTCTTTTGATTTATTGTTTGAGTATGGCATGGCTATATCAATTCTGCAAGCATTTTGGGAAGAATTGTTTGGATTCCTGACTTGAAATTTCATACATAATCAATTTTTTAAAAAAATTATGTACAATATGAATTGAGAGTTGTCCACGATGACATCACAGATGCTGGCAAAGTTGCCAACTCAAGGATCACATAATAGAGATTTACTGAAACTTTCAAAATTCATAACTCTTGAACAGATTGTCCGATTTTGCTCAAACTTTCACTGTTTACTCTTCTTGGTCACCTTTATTCACTAAGAGCACACTGATGCCTGGGTTGCATTCTCCTTTAAGGATGTAAACCCCTTCTAGAAGAATCCTATAACATACAAAGTTTTAATTTTCGGATAACTTGTCGGATTTCAAACTTACCAATGGTCAGCTTAATGTATCTGTAAAACTGTTTACGAAGTGGCGTTGACAAGTCTGCTTTTTCAACAATAATGATGTTTTCAGAGAAAAGTATAATGATGTGTTATGGACTGCAAGTTTTGCAAAAGTATATTGTGTACTGGTATCGTATCGAAAAGGCATTGACACATGAACACAGTAATCAGTATATCCAAATTTTCAGTTTGCATTATTTTAATATATATATTGAATATTATATTCCCAATATAATCATTGAAGCTACATACATCTGACAAAAGATAAAAACATCATTTTCGGGATGTCAGTAGATTTGACATAAGGCTACGACAAAGTTCAAAAACTTTTCCAAAGTGCGTATATCAATTTCTTTTGTCGCATACAATCATGTTACATGTATAAAATATGACAAGACTTTAAAAACCAACATGAGGAAACATATTGGTAATAATGCAGTAGTATCACGGAAATAAGAAAACAGACACGTCTTCATACAATCTCTACATCCAACTATGAAATAGCTTGGCATATTTCATAACACCAAAGTAAATAGAACATTCGTTTTCAATGTTTGAAAAAGAAGAGAAGTAGTATGAATAAATTCTGCAACCAAGAATGACTTGTGAGAGCAAAGTCAGAATTGCATCACAAATACAAAGTATATTTGGGCATGCTGGGAAACATATTTAAATCCTGGATACGTTTAGCCTTTTGAAAGTCTTGCCTCTACAATTTACATAAATTCTGTGATAGAAATTCAACAAACCATGATACTCCTCCTTTTAAATAGAATCCATGTCCATCATAACTCTTGACGTTATTACCGAGTCAAAAGAACATGTCAATAATACATGTACATTCCAAATTATATCAAATGAGGTAGTAAATCTAGAAGTCTAAAATTATCCATTGTGCTGATAATTTTATAAAACTTACGTACTTTCACATACCCATACTTAACATGTATCATGTGGCTGCTCTTAACATGCCAAATTATCCTTGAAACGTTTATGTTTGAAGAAAGATACTGATGATAATTTGAAAAAAAAAGAAAAAAGAATTATATGTAAATAAAATTATGAACGATGAATAAATAAATGAATAAATAAATAAATCAGATAATAATAGTAATACTAATGATGATGATAATAATAATAATGAAAATGATAATAATAATAATAGTAATTATAATAATAATAATAATAATAATAATAATAATAATAATAATAATAATAATAATGCAAACGACGACAGAAGGGAAATGCCTATACTGGAATGAAAAGAAAGCAAGAATTGTTAGGCATGTATGATGTACATGTTACGTGTACTTTGTCTAAAATATGTATTCTACGTGGACCTTACAAGATTTATTTGGAATATCCAGGAGTAATCCTCCTCTCATCTAGCTGTGTACGTAGAAGAATTACTCAAAACAATTTTATCCTTTCATTATACATGTATTTGTAAGTTTCCATATGTATTTAAAATGACAGGATTCTGAATCATTGTCCCTTGTACAGAAAACTGATCAAAAATAGCAAAGTAGCATTTATAGATATGACCAGTTGTCTGCAAAAATTCATAGCCCTGTAAATCCTTCACGCAACATTTTATACATTATTGATGTTTTTTTAGTATACCTCAGACATGGTGAACTTTTGTACATGTATTCCCTTAATTAATACGTGATTCATGATCTCGTTAACAAGCTGAATGTATACAGTTATCGATATCAACTTCTAACAATGAGGTATCTTTAAAGATTTTTGCCATCATCCTCGCCTTTTCCTTTTCCTGCTGACATTTGAGCTTAGTTAATAACAGGATAACCTGAACCTTGGAAGATTGTCAAAACGTTTATTCGTTGACCAGATTTGACTTACAAGTTACATGGTGTATAATCGAGAATGTTTAAGACCCCTCCCCCCCCCCCCCTCCACTCACACAAAATTACGAGCCTTCGGAAATTCACAAGGGGACCTTATTCCCCCTTATTCCAATGATCTGTGTTGTTAGTCACGTACGCTTTGGTACAACTTCATCAAAATAGATGATGGTCTTGATTTCAAATTTCATGTATTAACAACAATGCACTCTCTCGGGCAAGCTTTCTTGCCTGACATTGAATGTTACCAGTTGCCACATACGGTGGATCCCATGCAAGGGGATTGGAACTTGTTAACAAAATGCTTGTAACTGCTTTATTATTTTGGACATGGAGGAATATAAATCGAGATAATCTTTGTGGTAAACCAAACGGTTGAGTGTTCGTACATGCATTTCAACCAGCACTGAACCTCAATACACTTCATCTTTTAATCTGTTGTAAAGATAATTAATATTTGAACAACTAGGTTAAGGGCGTTTTTTTTTTTTTTTTTTCATTCAAGATAGTTGTCCATACATATAAACGTAAAGACAGGGAGGATATTTGTAGATATAACATCTGTGTTATGGGATAGAAAATGTGCAGTGGATCGTTTGGCAATGTGAACACACCTCTCAGCATGAAGAGAGTCAACTTCGGCTCAAAGAGTGAAGAGCAAAAATCGTCATATCCCCTTTGCCTTTAGCACGTTACCTAACTTGACATACACATCATGCACATAGGAAATGAATATCTGCGCTAGATAACCAAGACTCAACTCAATCTGGAGTTCCGCTCTTTCCCAATACTCGGGTCAAGAGTTAAAAGCGTTTTCCCTCTCGCTATCTCTTTACAAGTATACAAAAAATCAAATACATTCATTAGGTAAATTCTGAAATCCTGCGTTCCTGAGCCCATTTCAGGAAGCCTCTCATATCTGTAAATCTGCCACTCGAAATACCAGGGAACTGCTCATAACCTTTTTGACGGTTAGATCAGTAACGTCCTTTGCCAGATGCACAATAACGAAAATTCTTACGAATTCTTGAACTGTGTTATAATTTGACTTATTTGGGTAATTATCATAAACCTAGTAACGAGTAATTTACACGAGTACTGAGTTTGTTTGTATGTAGCTTATCAAACTGCTATTGCGTTGTCTACTATACACTAATCTCCTACTTATATGCCTAAAATTTCATGTAGTTTCTCTTTTGCTTTCCTGAGAGATAAAACAACAAATCATGCTATGGAAGCCAAGGGCATTTCCTCGGTAGATCTGATCTCAGCAAGCCATTGTTCCTTGCAATGCAGTGGTATAGTAGGGCAGCGAGCTAGGGCTGTGAGATCGAGCTATATTTTGTCAAGTTCTTTTCAGCTTGTCAAAACAAGCAAGGTCAAAGGCTACGCTGAGTGACCTTTGACCGCTCGATCCAACTGCTGCTCACAATACCACTGCAGACTGCAGTATAATGCCGTGTGTTATTCAATACTTCACATCCATAAACCTACCACAACCAACCAATGTGTATGTAAATTGTTTGTAAATTCACAGTGTTTCTGGCTGCTTTGGATGACATGTGTCAAAAAGTGACATGGGCATTACAACATTAACTTGATAATTGACAAATTGACTCTGTGTCTTGCTGCGTGAACAATGAGTACTTTAGATAATGAAAACTGAACCAGATTTCCATGTACGTGTGTGTTATAGCAATTTTGCTTATCCCTGAAGTGTTGTAAAACAATAAACAAGTAATGTTACAGGCCTGTTGCTACCCGCATAATTATCATGGTAATTTTGGTTTGACAAATTGTCTAACAAACCAAGAAGCCCGTGAAAAGCTCATATTATTCAAGTACTTATCAAAACTGTCTTGAATACAACAACCAATTTTTCTTGGTATTGTTTTCAATAAACCCATTGCATTAAATTGTAGTCGAAATCTCGTGGTATTTCTATTTGCATAATTATACAGGTAATTAACCGATTTCGCAGATCAATTCAAAACTCAACTCGGAATAAGCTTATTTTGAACAGCGGGAAAGTTGAACAGAACCCCAGCTCCACAGAAAACTAGAAATATATACTTTCCTCATGGCCCATATTTTGAGCTAAAATATATTTCTATGTTTTAAAGTTATATTTGCAAGCTATATGTTGTAAGATTCTGATAAGATATTAACGATCGGTGGGTCGTCTTCTGGTAAGTTAATTCAGATGTAAAAATTCAAATAAATGTAAAAATGACTAACTTCGTGAATCATTAAAAGACTCATAGGCCCATAATTGTGGTGTTCGTTGTTCAGCTTGATCTTTTCCCTGGATTGCTGAACAAAACAGCAAGTACTACCTTTTATGCCAGAGTCCAAGATTGAGAACAGTCAAGCAGGGGAGTTGCATGATGCGCTCCAGTCCAACAGTGGTGATCATGGTGCATCCATAGAGATCAATGCACTTCAACTCCTTGAGGTGTTCAGCTATCAGAGCCAGTCCCTTGTCAGTCACTCGAACACACTGGCCAATGTTTAGAGTGGTCATGTTGTGAAGACTGCGTACTAACCTCCCAACACCTTCGTCGGTGATATGGCAAGAACTGAGACTGACATTCGTCAAATTTGGCATTCCCTGAGAAATGTGTGAGAGCGCTGCATCACCTATTTTGTCACAAAAGCTGGCATCAAGTGTCGTGAAATGACCTCCGTACTCGGCCAGGTGTGCTAGTCCGATGTCGCTGATGTTGTCACAGCTTCGCAAATTAAGTTCTCTTAAACTTGGCATCCGTGACAGACTGATCATACCAGTGTCTGTGATTCCACAGCAGAAACTAAGATTCAAACTTTTAAGTTTATGAAGTCCTTTTGCGATACTCATGAGAGCAGTGTCACTCAATTTCTGGCAGTCTTGCAGCACTAACAATTCCAGATCTCGCGTTCCTCTTGCTGCCTCGACACTTACACCAGCAAGATATCCAATACCAACATCAGATATGTGTCGACAACTCCTCAAATTCAAACCCTTCAGTTTGTGGAGTCCTCTTGCAATCACCAGAAGACCAGTATTGGTGATGTTACTGCATCCTGCAAGATCAAGCACCTCCAACTGCTTTAAATACTGTTCTATCCTCCAAAGACTAGTGTCAGTGATCTGCTTGCATAGACTAAGGTTGAGTACTGTCAGTGTTGGGATCTCTTTGGAGAAGGCATGAGAGAGTCCCACATCAGTCAGGTTGTAACAACCACTCAGATTTAGACTCTGTATGTTCGGCATTCCCTGCATGACATGGCTCAAACTTCTTCGAAGACTGAGTATCTGGACACGTTTGATTCCCCTCGCCACAAGACTGGGAAACAAAGAGGGGTTTGACCGACGTAAATGTAACTTTGCTTCCACACCTCTCCATACCGAACGATGGTACGAAGCGTCCCTCCATGCACGGCACACTTGGGCAGCCCGTCCCTTATCACGCACGTCCAAATAACCGAATATTAGTGCGAGCACTTCAGGAAACAAACATGAAATGTGAGTTTCCTCTTGGTACTTTTCGAAGGGCATTTCGTCCACAGAGTGACTGACTCTGTTTCGACGACTTCTTCGTGTCCCAACGGCTTCACATTTGTGTTGCTTTCCATGCAAGAATCCTCTGCCTCCATGGGCGATGTCGAAGCATAAGCCACATTCTCTGTGCACGCTGTGCCGCATAGGTGCTGCGTACGGTGTAACACAAGTACGATGAATGGGCATGCATGCCTGCATTGGGATCAATTCACAGGCCGTGCTGCACATTACACAGAACGATGAACAGATGCAACGGGGCCGCTTGGGTCGCGGCTAGGCTAGTGTCAGCGAAGACTGTGTGCAGTTTAGATCAATGCAGTATTTGTGTGTAGAACGTGTGCGTGTGTGTGCTATTCAAAACTACTTTGAACAGCGCTATAGTGGCCTTAGGCATTCATCAATAAGTCACGTGACCGAGGCCAGCGCGGCGAGTTATGGTGCATTAATTCTTTTCGACCAGCCAGGCGTGCATTCGGAGGAGGTTTCTTTTGGTTCGTGCGGTTGGCAGCGCTCTACCCTCAAGCATTCAAACTCAGCAAGATACTACAAAATTTATTTTATACCTTCAAAAACAGACGACCTGTGTGTACTGTGCCTGTGGTTACATTCTCTTGCTTCCAGTTCCACTTTAATTCTAATTCATGTAAGGTCCTTTGACATTGAATGCAAATGAAAGCTTGTCTCACGGTGGGACATTAAAATCCGGAATGTGTTTAAACATTGATAGAATGTAATTCCACTGCTCAACGATAATGGGTTAATGGGTCTTTTTGTTCAATTATTTGGTCCTAAAGAGCCTTGGTTGAAGCACCAAAGTCAAATTCTATGACAATCAATTAGGCTAATCCGGACACGTTAATGAACAAAATCCGAAACGGGAATAGCTTTTTATGCCGAATCTATTCACACTGGGGATCAGCTCTTGTGAAGAAGAAGAGGAAAAGGGGACCGAGAGGGCATTTTTCAAGTGTGTAACAGCCACTGAAAACAGAAAAAAAAAAATTCATGTATAAAATAAAACTATAGCTTAGGAGACTGTTGAAACAGATTTCTGCAAACGAAACGTCTGATATTGAGCCGATAGGCCCTATTTGATTATGAGGATTGTAAAGGCAAAAGTTTCTATGATTTCTTTCATAGAATATATTCGCCTACTTACCAGAAATTTAATTTCAGCTTTGGATTTTGTGGGTCTTCAAATAAGTAGGTTTAGACGAAAGTAAGTCGGTCATGTAGAGCTTCTGACTGATGTATGTTTGCTCATAACTGCATTTTTATTGCTCGGTCATACCTGAAGGCATGCCCATTCTAGTCTCATTTTTCATTTCTCACTTTATAAAAGATAGAAAATGAGAGGAAATCAAATAGTTATTAAAAAATATTGCATTACAATGAAAAGATATAATAAGAAGGTATGCAAAGGAAAACGGGAAGAGTGGATAATGCACATGAGGAAATATACTGTAGACATAAAAATAGAAGATAAAGGAAAGGGGAAAACAAGGGAAAGATAGTCTCTTTGGCCATCGCAGTTTCGTGGGCCGTGGGCCCTATTTAAGAAAGTGTACTATTTAACTTGCGTTTCAAAGAGCCATTTTCAGGTTTCTAATCTAAATTTTAGCAGCATAATTTTTTCTGGTTAAAAATCTGTCGGGAGGGGCAGTTAGCCCGCTAGTGGCTGTAGAACTAGAGTATAGTAAACCCTCGAAATGACAGTCGATCGTCGTGGGCTGTCCACATGGTCGATCTCATCATGAGCCATGTATAGCGACCGATACTGTCAGTCTTATGGCTACGTGGGCCATCGATGTCTTGTGCCGAGAGTCTCGTGGGTTGTAGATCATCTCGTAGAGGTCGTCGGTCTTGTTGGCCGTGTCGATCTTGTCCGTCGGTCTTGTGGACTGTAGCCTTCTGAATAACCGGGCTGTCCGCAACTGATTTAAATCTCCTTGCTCATGAAACAGTTGAAGTTTCAGGAATCTGTAGTTATCACTTAAAATCATACCAAGCTATAGATGGCTATTAATGTTTCCCTGTAAACAAGAATGAAAAAGAAATTGTGTCTTTTATTTATTTTTCAATTTTTGTTCAGTTATTTCAGTTATTCAGTTATTTCCGCATCAATTTTTAAAAAATGAATAAGAAAGTACGCAAAAGAAAAATACATTATAATTTTGGAGGAAGACAGCAGGAAGAAATCTGACACCACAGTCTTAAAAGCATTGGCTCCCAACACAGCCCAGTCGAAAATTTATGTAGGGTGTATTGCTTAACAATAGTAAATTTTGCATTACATAATGTCAAAAGGGTGAGGTTTCTGGGTTTTTTTCTTCCGGTTAAGAGCTCCACAGTGTAGGGCCAGTGGGGAAAAAAGAAAAGATTTTTGCATTGGGTGCGTGTATTTTGGGGAAGTGAAAATCATGAGCAGATCGAGTTTAATAATAATGAAAATTGTCATTGACAGGAAACGTGTGTAAGGAGGGTGTAGCGCTTGTTATTCATGAAGATTGCTGTGTATCTTCAAAAGAACTTCTTTTCAAGTGACTTCACAGGCATGATGGCACTGTTTAAGGGAAGAACATCTTATACATGATACAAACAACATGTAACATTTCAAAAAAGGCCGAATATTTTTGTAATTTGGACTTTGCGATCATGCGATAAACTGTTTGCAATAATGGTTGTTATATTAAGTCAATATACGTACAAGGCTTATACTTCCCCACCTGTCTACCATTGTGGCACCTAAAGAGGTTAGAATTAAATAATAGTAGTAATAATAATATTTTGAATTTGTATAGCGCCTATAATACATCTCTATGATGTCTCTAATCGCTTTACAGACAATTACCCCGGTCATCGTACTCATCCTTGCCCGCACACAATGTATGCACCTTCTCCACTCCCTACGGAGCATTCCAGCCAGGCGCCTTTTGCAGGCCCTCACAATGCTAAACGAATCACAATGACTTTCGCATCCTACCGGGTACCCACTTAATACCTGGGTGGAGAGTGGCAAATGTAGATTCATATCTTGCCAAAGGACATTAGTGCCGCGGCGGGATTCGAACTGGAACCGCGAGATCTACAATCCGGTGACATATCCACTAGACCACGACACCTCTACATTTACTCTGCGGCCTCGCTGAAAAACAGCTTTATAGCTGAATGCGGGCACAATAATATTTGTTTCTATCCGTGAATGAAACAAACAAACAAACAAAACACAACAGCTGGGTCGAGTGTGGTGAATTGAGTTGAATTGAATTGAACTGAAACGGTTTTATTTATTATCAAATCACCAGAAGAAAATCGAAGAGCCTAAAACTGAAACTATTTTCAAAGGTACATGTACTTGAAATGAACCTTCTTTTACATTTATTTTTGTATTTTTATTGTTATTATTAGAGCTTTTTGAACCACCGATATTTTCCCTTTCCACTTATACTGTTAATAAATGAACGCTTACAGATGGAAAAAACTGCATGCTGTATGTTGCCTAGGTTTTGCTTCATATTTAAATGGAAGTGGTCTTTCTAAAAATCTGAGGAGAAATTGTAATTTATAATAAAAATTTATACGTAATTTATTAAAAGTTTGAAAAAATGCAACGAATTTATACATTTTGTAAATAATATTAAACATAATTATCAACTTTGTCGTGATATGTAAACGTCCCAATGAGACACTCTTCCATTTTGTGCCTTCAAAGAATTACTTCAGGTTTCTCCATTACCACTTTCCGAACATAGTTTCAGTTCAGATTTAATGTCACTTCATTTTCAAGTTTCAAATTCTATACTACATTTAATGCTTAATCACATTTTGTTCGATGGAATTTTAAGGATATTATATTTTTCATGACTTCCCCAAAACAAAATGCTTAATAGTGCTTAATCTTAATAAGTTATTTGCAGAAGAGGGAAAGTACGTCTAAAGCACATGCAAGATTTACATAACATCCCGTATATAATTATGCAGACAATTTTTCAGTGCGATCGGATGCAACAATCATTATGTTTTCAAATATTGATACTTTTTTCATTCCTGTAAATCAGTTAGTTTTGATTTACTTTAGTATTTTCTAATCTGTACAAATTCCCATCATTTGTAAAAGCAATTAACTTGTCTTTTTTTCATACTGGATTGAAGGAAAATGAATACTTCTTCGTAACAAAATCGACGTAAAATCAGATCATTTTTTTTCAAACGCAGCAACATAAAGAAGGTCGAAAGGCGCCTGCAGCTTGATAATGAAGAAGGGAAAAGGGGAAAGAAAGTTTACCCAAACTAAACATGGCGGTCTCCGACTGAATGTGTTGAAGAGTTTAATTTCCGGAGGGAATTATCTTCAGAAAGCATTACAAATTGGCATGGTGAAAGACGGGAAGCAACGAAATCATAGCCGACTCGATTCAGTTTGACCTCATTCCTATATGCTGCTGTTTCATAACCATGTAAAAGTTATATATTTCATGAATATGCATAATTCATGTAGAATAGCGACAGCGTATAATAGTATACAAACTCTGTAATACGATTACATGTTCTCATTAGTTGTTTTTGTTGTTGTTGTCAGGATTGGTTATGATGGTGGCAGGGGAATTAAAGGCAAAGAAGATGTGCTTTCATTTCATTCATTTCATCTCATTTATTTCCACAATACAGCAAGTAAAATCTTACAAGATTTTTCATATTTCAAAATCATTCTGAAAACAACAGTGTAAAGTTGTACAAAATATTGATAGTAATACAGTTCAGTATATCAATTAATATATGGCAAGTATAAAATAAATAAAAGAATGCTCGCTGTAATGTGGAGGAAACCTTTAGAAGCTTTGCTTGTAAATCAGGTTCCATATATAATAAAACAGTATCATTGATTATCAACAACAACAACAACAACAATAGAAATACAAAGATAAGGATACATAATAAACGATACACGATACAATATCACCCGGAACGGGACAATATCCTTTACAAGCACATGCACAAGGATGGAACATAGCCTTCTGCAGTTAAGACTGGTTAGTATAACTATTTATTTTGTTAAGTTTAAGGTTACGTTTAAATGAAAATAAGCTTGGTGAGTGTTTGAAAGACTCATTAAGAGAATTCCAGAAATAAGGGCCAATGTAAATAATAGTTTTCTGTTTATACAAGGTTCTCAACAATGGGAGGTGGAATGATGAAGATTGTCTTGCTTGGGTAGCTGTGAAAACTCGAATTTTTTGAAAACAATAAAGTTAATGGAGCTGGCAGTTCGCTTGATTTAATTGATACATGAAGCAACCCAGACGAAGGTTGTATAAGTCCTGTATCTTTAATATCTGATTAGAATGAAATAATTGATCAGAGTGGGCTAATCTATTTTTAAAACAGACGATTCTCATTATACTTTTTTGAAGTAGTAATAATTTATCCAAATACGTTCTAGAAGAGTTGCCCCAAGCTAATATCCCGTAGTTTAGTAAGGGAGTATGAGAGTATTGTACAAAGTTAGTAATACATTTGAAAGAAAACTGCTTTTTATTTCATTGATATGATGTCAATATTTCTGGATATTAATTTGCATAAATACATGATGTGTTGCTTCCATAAAACCTTGTTGTCGATAAATAAACCAAAGAATTTCGTTGAATCAACTATGTGTATTGTAGTATTATTTAAGAAGACATTCCCGGGTAAAGCTGAAATTGAATTGCTAAAAAGCATGCGGTGTGTTTTCTGAACATTCAAAGAAAGTTTGTTACAACAAATCCAATCGTAAATACATCCCAAGTTCTGTGTTAATTGTGTTTATGAGAGTATCTGGATTTTTATGAGAAAAGAAGACACTAGTATCGTCAACAAATAATATAAATGATAGAATATCCGAAGAATTCTGAAAATCGTTAATGTACAAAATGAACAATGATGGCCAGAGAAGCGAACCTTGTGGAACTCCACATGTTATGTCATTGTAATCGGAAATGGAACCATTTATGGAACCAAACCTTTCCCCTTATTCCGTAATGTGATAATTTAGATAATAATATTTCATGGTCAATAGTGTCAAAGGCCTTGGAGAGGTCCAGAAAGATCCCAATTGTATGAAGATGGTCGTCAACAGCAGTTGCTACATGAGTTATGAAATATAAGATTGCAGGTGTTGTTGAGTGTTTTTGCCGGAAGCCAAATTGTGAATTAGACAAAAGTTCAAAGCTCCTTATGAATTTATTGTACGATTATAAATTATTTTTTCAAGTATTTTGGAGAAGGGTGATAAAAGAGATATGGGTCTATAGTTACTGATGTCAGATGGATCTCCTTTTTTGTGTATGGGGACCACTTTAGCAAGTTTCATTTTGTCAGGAATAATGCCATTGATAAGTGATAAATTCATGACATGTTCTAAGGGAATAACAATCTCATTAATGATATCCTTAATAAATCATTGGTTATGTCGTCATATCCGGGGCTCTTTTTACTTTCACGTTCTTTTACAATATTTATGATTTCACTTGGCATCAGTTGGAATAAAGAATTTTGATTTTTATTCTTTAAAAGCATTCAAAGGTTTTTTGGGTGCGGGGTATTGCACTGACAAGATTTGGACCAATATTTGAGAAGTATTCATTGAAGCTTTTAGCTATAGACCAATCCACAACGCAAGAGGGCAGCAGACTGTTCGACACAGTTCGACCGTAAAGCGTTGGGCGCTCCAACTTTTATAGTACACAAGTCAATAGCGCGTTATGTACATTCGTTCGATTTTTCGTCTATTTTGACCAATGTATGCAGATTTCTTTTAATATTTGCAATGAGAAATTATCAGGGAAGTTCAGGTCGCAGCTGTGCGATGCTCAAATGCCTACAAGAATTGGAGAAAGTTTAAAAATTGGAAGCTAACTGAGTGCGAAATTCACTCGCTTTTGACTCATGAAGCCTGTTTGTGTGAGAAGCCGTACTCCCTACACAGGTTTCCGTAAGCAGTGTGAAGGAATTCGTCGCCAGTGGGTAAAAACATTACAGAAAGGACTTTGAAGTCAAGAAACATTATCATTATGTACTTTGGGGTCAAATATATTGAGTGAAAACATGACTTTGTAAATAGGATAAGATTGAGGGCTCCCGTTTACTACGGCTTTTATGCTGCAATCGAACTTTTACTGAAAAAAAAACTAAGTTGAAAAACCATCGAAAGTACAAAAATACATCATACCTTCATCTGTCAGATATGGCCATTGTCTTAACTCATCTACCCATGTATCCATGCTTTATTTTATTGATCTAGAATAAAGTAAATGGAACAATATCAGGGCATATCTCATATCTTACAATTATTTTGTACACAGAGCCAGTCGCGGTCAGCGCGCTTGCCCACCGCGGCAATGGCGTCGCCGATAGAGGGCCAAATACATAAACCGGAGGTGAAATTGGTCTATAGTAGGATTATCGTCAACAACTGAGTTGTTAACCTTCACATGTGTTATGTTATCTTTTTATTCAAAATCTCATTAATTACCCTCCATGTTTCTTTTATGTTAGTTACATTCGATTCAAATTTGGAACAATAAAATTCTTTTTTTTTTGCAGATCGTAAGGCAGCTGTTAAGGTGTTCTTATATTTGACATATTTTTCACGTGTTGCATCGTTAGGATTTGCACGGTATTTGTAATAAAGGTTGTTTTTCCTATTAATGGATCTTAGAATTGATTAACTAATCCAAGGATTTCGTGTCTTTCTTTTGTTATCTGGTTTACATTTCACTAAAGGAATACATTCATTAAAAGAATTGGTCAAAATACTCATGAAATTATTGTATGATATATGACATCATTGGAGACCAATACTTCAGCCCAGCTAATAGAACTCAGTTATCCTTAAGTCTCGTAATACTTTCAGGAGGAAATTTCCTAACCATTTTAATAGGGGGAGGGTATAAAATATTACCGAAAAAAAAATATGATTCTTGCAAATACTGGATAACTGTTGGATATATCAGACAGAATGACGCCAGAAACAGTTTCCTTCTCCACATTAGAGAAAATATTGTCAATTAAAGTGCATGAGTGAGGAGATAATCTAGTAGGTCTAGTAATCAGAGGGATAAATGAAAACGATAACAGAGTTTCAAAGAAATCGTGACAAAAAAGATCGTCTTTGTATTTTAAGAGATCAACATTGAAGTCGCCCATCAAAAAGCAGTGTTTGTTTTGGAGTAAGGGGTTTGAAAGCAGTCGCTGTAATTTCAAGTAAAAACGTGTTATGATCAGAAGAAGGTGGCCGATAAATAGTGCCTACAACTAAGTTTTTCCTATTAGGTGGTATAATTTCAATAAAAACCGTTTCCATTGTTTCATTCATCAAATTCAATTCATTGAGTATAATATATTAGTGCAAGTTAATTGGAACATAATGTCCTACTCCACCTCCTCGCCTCGCCTCTATTATTAAAGATCAGGTTATGCTTGGATAGGGAATGTATTGTGTGAGGGTCGTCCGTAAACCAAGTCTCTGTCAGACCAATTACAAAAGAATCTACGTTACTATTATCTAACAAAAAAACTCAGCTGCTCGAAATTTTTGCGTGCACTACGGATATTAAGATGAAAAAAAAAATAGATCGTTCTTTCCACTTGACTGTACATTACTAACAAACTGGTTCTGGGTGTAATATAAAGATTTAATAAGAGAGTTGTCGTTGGCATCAGAAATGTTTTCTAATTCTTCTAGATTATTGTTTATAGCATTTGAAATATTGTGTTCGTACTATTCATCAGAAATTGAAATGTTACTATCATCATGTTGTCTTTGTAAGAGTAGGTTCAGATCAAAATCATCTACATCTTGAAATGGAAAATTACACATACAAACGATAACAAAACTGAGTGATCACAGATTCCAGACCTTGCAAAACTGTAATGTCAGTTGGAGACATACCCCCCCCCCCCCAAAAAAAAAAAAAAACCCTCCCTTTTTAATCCTGTGGATCCTCTTTTCCATCAGCTTCATTGTTGCCACTATTTTTATCATTATTGCACACTTTATATTTCTGACCTTATACTAATTCTCAGCACCCATTTTGTACTTGTGACTTGTTATGTATTTTTATATGTTCGAAGTTTTACCAGATAAAAACATTTTAAATGGTTATTTCAAAACACCTAACAACAATTTGAAGAAAAAAAAAACCCACTTGGATGTAACCTATTTTAACACCGATGAATGATTTTTTTTCATTGAATTATGTTCATTATATAAGAATGACTGAGTATAATGAATGAATAATTGGATACTTATAGAGGTATAATGGCTGAGTGGTTGGAAAACATTAGTATTCACCAGGAGGTCCTGTATTGGAAACTAAAGCAATTAGGTTATAATTTACAATCGCTTTATCTTATGAACTCATAACACTCATATAGGAACTAATATTACTCGTAATACTCATATAGGAACTAATATTACTCATAATACTCATTAGGAACTTATGATAGGCCTACTCATAATACTCATTAGGAACTTATGATAGGCCTACTCATAATACTCATAATGCTCATTAGGAACTCGTTACACTCATCATGATACTCAGAATGCTCATAATAGTCATAATGAACTCATAACTCATTAGGAAATCATGATACTCATAATACTCACAATACTCATTATACTCTTTAGGAACTCATAGTACTCATACTGCTCATTAGGAACTAATAATTATCATAATACTCATGACACTCATTAGGAACTCATGATACTCATCATACGCGCATACTCATAATACTCGTGATACTTATCATATAGGAACTGATAATACTGATAATACTCATAGGAACTTATATTACTCATAATACTCATAATACTTATACCTGAATGCTTAAGAGTCTCATAAGCATATAGTTGCCATAATACTAGTAATAATATTCGTTCTATTTGTAATAAACACCGTTATTTCTGATAATATAATTCACCTGTTGTAGCAGCAAAAATGACACAAAAATTTTGTTGTTTACAGGTGTAAATATAGGAATTTACGGCGGAAGGGTTCCTATACGTGTAGTTTCCTGCTCATAACCCGATTACATGTCGAGTTTCCCCCGAAGGTTCATAATTTCGGAATATGGATATGGATTCATACTTAAAAAATTAAAAGGGGTTCATGATACCGAAAATGAAATATATTGTTCGTAATTTTGAAAATGAAATAGTTATCATACTTCCGAAAAACAAAAAAGTATCCGTTATTCCGATAGTTCAGTATCCCGAATATATCGTTTTCGGAAATGCGAACCTTCGAAATAATGAATCCATTCTCACTTTCAAAATTATGATCCCTCTTTCATTTTCGAAAAAAAAAAATAATGAAACCTATTTCATATTTGGAAATTTGTACTTTTCTTCCTTTTGTGTGATTCGTCAGTCATAAACCTTCAGATGAACAAACCTTCAGAAAAACGGACCTATAGGAACTAATGCTCAAAATATGGTCGAAATTATGAACCCTTTTTGCTGTTCAGAATTTTGAATCCCTGGTTATAAGAAATGTGTGTTTTGGAATTATGAACCTTCGCAAAATCGAACATTTAGAAAAGCGAAGCCCTACCCCAACTACTATACTACTACCACTGACTACCTACACTCTAAAGAAAGGATTGGTCAAAATGACCAATACTTTTGGTTAATATGTGTCCTGACCAAAAACATTGGTAGAGACTGACCGATATGACGGTCAATATTACCAAATTACTGGTTAAAATGTATCAAAATTTTGCCTGATTTTGACCAATTTTTGGTCGGACACATATTCACAAACACATTGGTTAATTTTGACCAATCCCTTTTAAGAGTGTACTACCAAAGAGAAAGTTTGTTTCACAGAACTTTCCAGAAATTCATACTCAGTAAGATTTCTAGTATTACGAGTTATGTTCATGAAATGTTTCTGGCAGCTTCTGGCTTGTGCTCCCTCAATAATTCGAATGATTTTAAACCTTATATTTCGAGCCTTGACACTGAAGCTGACTTTGATGTTTTGAACCTTGATAATCGGATAATTCAATATACTCTTATTCGCCTGTAATCTTGCAAAGACTCACTGAAGTTTGTTGCTTTGAAGAAGATCAAATGGAGTATGCTATAAGTGGAGAAGTTTGCATGTATATCCAATAGCAAACGTATAAAAAGAACAGAGGAGTAATGCCATTTGAGACCAAGGGAGGGGAATGGCGCAGCTGCCACATTTATGAAAATGCTTTTCCTGTTACATTTTCCCCGTAGATATTGTATCTTTCATACCCTATTTCCATCCGATATGTGTTTTTTTCAACAACTGCTCCATTTCTGATTTGTTCACAAATATAACGTTTCAATGTTAATTTGTTTATTCGTTACATAGGACAAAGTGTTTTCTTTAAAAAAAAAAACTGTATTCATTATTTAGTGCTCACGGTGTCCGCATGATTTTCGAAGTGGCATGGACCAGAAAAGTGAATATGGTAGATTTTCATGGGAGTCGGGATATGATATTGCCGTAATTTGATAATGCATAAGTATGATGTGTGAGATGCACGTCTTTCACTTCATGTTCACTCAACTGATGTCGAATTTCTGTTCTCTGTTCTCGACGTTGAATCGGTCATCCAGTGAGAAACTTTACGTTTAAGTTCGTATAGATGGCGCTGTCTCTTAGTGGTTGTATCCCATGCATTGATTATTGAGAAGTTGCCTTTCAATGCAGAGTTCCCTGACTAATCTGTTATCATACATAGGTTGTCGCAAGTATGAGGCTTCATTTCAGTAGAATGTCATGAGGATTAATTACATAATGGCCTTTCTTCCATTTACATATTTGAATCATGTTTTATTCACCATTTTGAAAATTGCATTCAGGCCATTAAAATAAATCAGTTTTTAGATATTTTTGTGAATCGTTAATTTTTCCCTTTGCTCCAAAGTTAAGCACCAACATCTTGCACAACTTTCAAGAATATATCCCTTCCCCCGCCAGAATATATGTTCGCGCATGATATACTCAAGAAAGAACATAGTGATTTTATTCTAACGAAAATAGCACAAAACAACAACACCCCCCCCCCAAAAAAAAGAGAGAGAAATCAGTGTCCACTAAAACACAAAAAAGGAAAAACAGAAATGGCCACCAAAACACAAAATACCATACACCAGTATGCAAAGGTCCACCAAAACATAATAAAATGATAAGCATACACAGAAAATTAACGTCCACCGAAACACAAACAAGCATAATGACATGTTAGATTGTTAACATGGTTAACGCCCTCTATTTTACATATGAATATCACGTTCTTTGATGATCAACGCCTTATTCATGTTATTTGAAACATGAACTAAAATGATAAGACCGTGTTCCGTTCTAAAGTCAGCCATACCTTCACTCAATCCTCCCTCTTCTCGTCATCCTCACCACAGTCATCCCTCACGCTCTTAAGATTACCCCTCTTTCTGGAAACACTTCCGAGGTCAGAGCTTTGAAAGCGACTTATCCAAATCTACCAATTGGGGGTGTGACATGATATGTAGGTTAAGCTCTTAGTCTTGAAATATGTCAATTTTGTCTGCTTGTCTCTTGTGATCCATCTTATATACCCCTTCCAGATCTCAATGTCAACTTAAAGGTCATATTTAAAATTTTCTGGAATGACATGGATGCGAAAATTACTCGGGAGTAACATGGATTACAAGATTACTAACTAAGTATTAATTTTTCTGTTTCATGTTTTGAAAAAAAAAACCCGAAAATGTAAACAGTAATCTTTTTTCCTGATGACATTTAGCAATTAACGTGCAACCCCATATGTGACATAAGAATTAAGTCCTTCCATCCATTTTCCCCCAGAATTGAGAATAAGATTTTTTATTTAATTAATCCGAATGAGAATATCAAGAAATGTCTGAATGAATTCCTTGAGATTTACTCTCCTAGATCCCAACTCTCCTAAAATTTGATAGATAAAAAGTGGGCCATGGACTTTTATTGCATTGTGAAATACAGTAATTATATTTCTAAGACTTGCTGAGCTCCATGTATAGAGTATCGATTTCTGAATGAGAGGCAATCTTGAGAAAACCTTCTCTTTAGAGAAGCTCTTGTTTGCAGGGAAACGAAATAATGATAGGTTCCCGCTTCGATGTCGATCCAAATAATAACCCTTTTCAAGTATTTTATATACAGAGAATTTTTATAGTACATTTTTTTTGTCTGTGTGTGTGTGTGTGTGTTCAAATGCATCGCTTTCATGTACATCTCTCTCAATAAATTCCTCGTAAATATATGTATTGAATTTCATTATATATATTTGATTACGCGACTTTGTTTCTGTAACCCTGTCAAAGAACGCGAAGGTTTTCCCCGAAATTTAATTATTACTTAAGGAAGTCAATAAAGGCAGTTCACCACAAAATTCGATTTGCTGCCCTCTTTCATTTTTATTGCGGCATTCCGTCTGACTGGAACCATGGACCCTATGGTGAAACAAAGCGGTTAGTTCATTTTAAAATATTTGTTCACAGAAGAAAAAAAATCCAGTAACAATATAGAGAAGCCCCATTCAAACTGAGAAATAGTTGTTTATATGTTTATTAGTTGACTTGTACCCAGGATGAAGATCGACAAAAAAGTTTTGAAAATACTATTTTGGAGTGTATCGCACCTGTATATAGCAAAGGCATTATCAGTGTAGCATCCAATTGTAATATATTAATAGAGGATTGAGTTTGATTTGTTTGTTTAAAGTAAATAATACATTTCCAAGGCGTGCTTTCATTTCATTTTAAAGTGGAATACATACACATTCATAGATGACGACTGCGTTCTTCTTTCATGAATAATTTATTCTCGAATGACCCCCTGCGAGATTACATAATGAATGTTCAATAGGACTACATCAATGCCTGTCTATTGTTAATGAATAGATAGATGCTGACTATCTGACCCATCCCGAAACATTGAGCCATATCAAAGAACGACATGAGACATACAATCAATAGGGTGAGAGCAACCGTAACCGATTATCAGATTAGATGAATTGTCCGACCGCAGTCTCGTTTGTGTAGCCGAACAAAGGATGTAAGGGTATAAGAAAAATGCGCTTCTTTAGACCTTTCTTCTACAAACAAAAGGTGTCACTCCAGTCCCCTCATTTATCTTGGTTGTGTGCCGCCTCTGATAGGCTAGGGGGGCTGTTATTCCTGGATAAAGGACAGACTGACATAAAATAAAGAGGAGATCTGGACATCTACTGCTCTTATCAACACGTCTGCAGTCGAAGAATTTCTCCCGCCGCCCCCCCCCCCCCCTCTTCCCCACATTGCCAACGCTAACGCCATTTCGACCCTATGCGAGGAGATCAACATGATTTAGTGACATTTCCATTCTCGCCAGACTTGCGAAGGAACTAGGGCACAGCATGTAACGGATAATGAAAAAAACCATGTAAAGAGATCGTGATTACTCATTGGTAAAGTGTATCAGATGAATCAATTAATTCTTGATTACAGGATAATCAGTTTTCGAGGATCCTTTTTCTTATCGACTGACATCTATTTCAGGTGAGTACGACATAATTCTTCGAAGGCCATGACTTATAGATGTGTCCGATTGAAGAAAAAGTGCTCTTACTCATGTAATAATTGAAGCTCATTCGGGGTATTCACATTGATTTCATTGTGTGTGTGAAAAATGAACACGATTCGCATCCTTGGAGATCTATTATCTCTGTCTGTGTACCTTTCCCAATCAAAGTATTACTGGATTATACATTATAGAATGTCAATAGACATTATAAATGGAATGTGGCGTAAGTCACAAGAAGGCTATCATATCTGTGTGAAGTACATCATAATCGTATCTACATGTTATCTATTTTTCTTATGAAAATACGTGATTGGTATAGAAAATGGGGACGGAGTCTTTACTAATGATACAGACGGGTCTTGACCGTTTTTGGTCCAACAATTTAATATTCTGAGTAGATAATGAATGGGTCATGAATGATAAACTAAATTTCAAAAACGAATGCTTTTTTACGAAACAAATCAGCTTTGAACGCTCCGTATTAAATGTTATACCATGGATCTACAATTTTTTTTATATTTTTTTTATACATTTCTAAACCTATATCGACTATGCCAATGTGATCTCTTCTATCGCCTTGTCTCCTGCACGGTATTTTCTTTCCTCGTCTCTCCCTTCTATTCCTTTCTTGACTATCTTGTACATCTAGCTACCCACTCCTCTCGTCAGCTCTCTCCCACATCTCTCTCCACTCACATCCACGTTGTCTGAACGCTGTCTCTCTTTACCCATCCCGCTGTCTAATGTCAGGGATGATCTCGCACGTCCTCTCATGTGCTAGCCTGCTCACGACAGATGTAATACTCTGAACTTCAGTTCGAGTCAGAATACCATCCTGTCACGATGTCGAAGGATGATGTGGGATGATGATTCCCACAGCCTGTCTTTTGAAGGCATCCGTAATGCGATCACGCCCCCGATTACAACCTTAGTGACGTCGACACATTAATCGTAAAGAATTTATCATTTCATATTCCACAAATGAAGGAGTGGTAATATTGCGTAGCTGACTCTTCATGGGTCGCAGTATACGTTGGGTTTCTGAAATGACATATCGTATTTGACTGTTTATTGACATTTTGAAAGAAGGATTTTAATTCGAGTAAATTCGTTAGCTCTGCTCGGTCGAAAATCTATTATCCATAAATAGAAACATGTTAAAGCTTTTTTTTTTTTTTTTTTTTTTTTTTTTTTTTTTGGGGGGGGGGGGGGTCAAAGATATCCGTCATTTCCTTTGTTTATTTGTTCGTTTTTCATTTTGTCATTTGTTTTGTTTTGTTTTGTGTGTGTGTGTTTTTTTTTGGGGGGGGGGCGGGGGTCCTCCGGCATAGTTTCAACTCCATTTTTATATGCACCGCTTGCCAATAAAGCAGAAAAAAAAAGAATGAGCATAATTATGGAGGCTATTAATAAGCAAAGTTGAAAAACTATGACCGTGACTGTTAATGGTATTCTTGTTCTGTTTAACACTTACAGTCAAAAATCATAATCATATCACCGTGTTACAGAAATAACTTTCTACTTTGTGTAGTATGTCCATCTGCATTGTTCTGCGGCCCTATAAACATGGGACCATTGATAACTATTGTGAAAAGTCAAATCAAGGTTTGCTCCTGTACCATTTTAGGATTGAGCTGACAATTTTACGTTGACACGAGAGACGTACTGGGCAAACTTTCCAGCCTTGCTTCGATGTTGATATACCAGGTCTCTTCTCTGGAACACAGCATAATAGACCCTCTCAAGAACCATATACAAAACCCATATAAAACTACATTGCACCATGTTGATAAGTGCAAATGTGTATTTTTAGCATTAGTGGTATATCAAGAAAGAAAATGAGAGAGGGAATAGCGAGAGAAAGAAAGAGATAAAGATAGAGAGAGAGAGAGAGAGAGAGGGGCGGGGGAGAAGTGGTACTGAAAGGGCATTGCTGTAATGAAGTGTTGGAATGAGATGTACAAGTTAAAGGTAAACTTCATTGTGTAATAATGGGTAAAACGTGCATGACCATGATGACTGTGCCGTTAGGTTGGATAAACTGAAATTTTGCCTCTTTAAAAGAATGATGGATACCATGGACATTTATCATTCTGACATCTTGTGAAACTTTTTCTTCTAATACAGATGTTTTTAAAGGTTAATTTGTGGAATTTTAATGCGGGGTCGGGACAGGGGATCGAGGGATGGGTGCAGGGGAGAGGGATGGGAGAGGGAGGAAGGGGGTCTCGTATTTGAAAATATTGAATCAAAACTGTCGTAGTATAGTGGTATATTGACTTGATTTTCAATAATAAGGTTGAGGGTTCGAGTCCCAGCCTGGCCCTATAACGTTCTTAAGCAAGACATCAATTTACATTTGCCATTCTCCACCCAGGTGTAAACGTGTACTTCATAATCATTGGGAGCTTGTTATCCTTGAGTAGCTGTACAGCTGTTGTATGGAATTTCATTGCGATATCGATGTGTTCTGTGCTCATAGCTATTACATTAAATAAATTCGATTTGATTTGATTTAATTTGATCTGATTATATTGGCTTGAATGAATACTTCTGCAAAATTATATTCTCTTCCCCGACTATGGGCTGATCTCTGTTGAATTTTTCTAGCATTAAAAAAAAATCGATTTCTGGCATATTTTTGTCGGCAATATATGCACCTGTATAAAATGACTGAACAGCCAGCTGCAATTCTCTGTGCATAGTGTGGACGGGATGGGGGTAGGCCGATTTTGGCATCCACTTATTCTCCTTCATGTATTCCTAGATTAATCGTCCTTAAAAAGACTGAGAATTTTAAGATGAATACGTTTTCATTTGTAATAGTCATTGGTTACCTTCCGTCTTTCCCCCCAGTGTTTGCCTTTGCCTCTGGTCAGAGTCCGAATCTCTATCTATCTCTCTCTCTTGCTCTCCCTCCCTCAGTTCCCGGGTCGTTCACCCGCGTTTACATGTAACCGAATCACTCACAACCATCAGCAGGACGGGATGGGTTACACCGCCGAGCCCAGCCCGTCAATGGACTACCTGAGACCTAGGTTCACCTCGTCCCTCGTCATATTACATAAGGGAGGGTAAACACAGCCAGGATCGATTGTCGATAGGGTATGTGAACTGGGTCATTTGATCGGGGGTGAATTTATCGCAGAGGTAGAGGGTGGGGGATGACTGGAGGAAAGAAAAAAAATCAACGAACGACGATGAGCAAGAATAATTAGTGCTATACTGAATCCTAAATGGAAAATCGTTAGGAGTCAATGAATTATCAGGGTTTTCTCAGAAATATTCGCTTAAGCAATGCATCGACATTGCATCTTTATTATTCCTGTTTAAAATCACAATGAGATAAGTTCTACAGGTTCGAGTCTCGTCACCAATTATTCAAGGAGAAGACGCACATGACAAATCCACTATAGGGAGGGGGAGAGGCCGAGAGGGGGAGGGGGAGCACGCGAGGGGGGGGGGGGGGGGGCTTTCTTTCTGAAAGCCTTCTTCATGTCTTAAGCATCCCAATTTTAGTCTTTTGTCCCGACCAAAGAATCCCGACGCTATAAGGATACTTCACTGCTACTTCACAATTACTGCTTATTCATACTTCATACGTATGTACTCAACCTCTTTTGGAGGTACAAAATTTTAGTCTCAGTATTTGTCCATTCACATCATTGCCGTGATTGTTGGAATGTGGGCAGACCCCGGCAGACACTACGATTCATGGATTACACCAGCCATGCTAGTCGAATGGCTGAAGGAATCTATATTCTGACTTAATTTTTTTTTTAATACTCGATTTTTGGAGGGGGGGGGGGGGGTTACAGCAGCTTGAATTGTTAGTATTGTTAGAATAAGTACCTTGCTACTTGTCAACTGAAATTAATCTGACGAAAAGCGTTTTCCTTTGGGGTTGGGAGGGGGCATTGCCAAAACTTTAATGGGTTTATTTTCCATGTTAATCAAGCTTAAATTGAAATTAATAGGAACGTTGGAAACACAGTCAGCAGCACTGCCAATATTTATATTAGTGAACTCATCGAACTGACACTTATAAACTGCGTGAAAATCCCGCTAGTTGTGTAAGTAGGCTACAAGAAGCCTTTGGTCATTGGTCAACTTCCGTCCAGTTTGACATCGACTCGAACGGTATGCCAACTATTTTAATTTCTGGCCATACAAATTCAAAGACACTCTGAAATTTGACCGGCATACAATAACCATGTTTTGCATAAAAATAAGCTTTCGTTTTGTTACCATTCATAGTAGAATAACACTTTTTAGGCAGTAAATATCATAATAGTTGAACGTGTTCAATTTCTCGCAGAAAGGCACAAGCAACAACTATGCGAGCTATTCTGCAGGTAGATTAGCCTTTCCTCTCAATAAATATTCCCAGTGTTCGTGGCTTTGGAGAAAGGTATTCGCCTAAACTTCAACCATTGTTAGATTTCTAGAAAGAGCTCGAAACTATGAGTTTGGTCCCCTTGGGGTTGCCAAGTACCCTTCTGTTTTCCCCGACTTCCCTTCGTACTGGTTTTCTTTCAGGTTCTTCTTTTACGTCTCATTCTTGCTTCCAGTAGTTATATTTTCACAGAGTTCACGGTTTACGTCAAATTCAACTACTCCGCTTCTATTTTTGACGTGACGGTTTCTCATAAATTGCCTAATTGAATGTTAAAGGGCTTTTGTCAACGCTGGAGGCGAAGCTCTCCCTTCCATATGACAAGTTGTGGTTACTCTGTTCATGGGCGAGGTATACCCCTCCAAGCAAAAAAACTACCAACCTGCCTAAAATTCGTTGAGAGGAACAGAAATGAAAATTATTCATTTTATTTGAATGCAGTGGGTTGAACGACTGATAAAGTCAACATTACATGAATGTGGTTTTGAGCCCTTTTTTCTTGATAATGATACCTCTGTCGCGGTGACGAAATAGTAATTCGTAAGGGTGCAGAGAAGTAAACAAAACTGAATATTAAAGTTAACTGTATTCTCCCTACATGGAATATGGTATCGCTTACAAGAGAAACAATAATACGGTTGCATTTTATTACTTCTTCAAAAACACGTCAGTCACTATTTGCAGACCCTCATGTGCGACATCTCCATCAGAAAAACTTTAATATATTCCTCTAAATTAAATGAATGAAAGCTTGAAACCACTATCATTGCTCTTCTTCATTTCCCAATCTGCAGTAATAGAATCAGTCCTTCTTGTGACCATGGTACCGAACAAATTGCAAGCTATTTTGAAATGTGTTCATGATATGAACATGATTAAGCCAATGTTATGATATTTTTGGCTCACAGCTGCTTCTGTCGATAAATATCTAGCAAATCTCATCTAGCGAGTTCAATAAGGCATTTAAAGATGAGCTCTTCCTGCGGGCACCGGTTTACTTCAGTTCGATTGTTGTAGTGCTTGTATCTGGGTATCTGAAGCACTGACAATGCGACATTGATAATGTAACACTGATTTCTTACGGCGAACAAGGATCACTGAACATAATCTTTGTAGTATTTCCATGTTTGTAGAGCTCGTGTTCATTGTGATAATGTTGCTCACAATGTCGCATTCTTCCCCCTACCACCAAGTTTTATACATCCAAACCTCCATCTCAATGGAAACAGCGGATCAATCCAAAGCCCCGCCAATCAAAGAATCTACTCACCTCCTTTGTGTCTCGCTGACTCTCTCTTGAAGTATAGGATTCCGCCACAATCCGGTGATTAATTGGAACTTTATATCACGATCATCCCTGCAGAAAAGCCCCTTAAACCATACTGACGACTATCCCCAAAGGGGTTGCCGATTTGAATAGCTTATTGAGCGGTAATTAATGATAGATACGCGGATCCTTTCTTAATTCGAACAATTGGATGTGTTTCCTTGGAGTTTTTCTTTGTATATCTGCATGTAAATTGTTATGTGTAACTATTTGGTCGTGATAGATCATGCATGGGAAAGAGACTTCGTACAGAATGCTACATGCTGAATGTCACATTTTCAAGAAAATATTGATCTACCTTCTATTTATGATTTGTAGTTGTAGTTTCCTAATCATTCAGCACATAGAATTAAAGAATTATAAACGAGTAGCTCAATGAGCAACCTCTTGAAAAAGTATAATGTTTAAGATTTTCAATTTAATTTACGGTGTTGTTATTCATGCAAGTAGTCTGCTGTGAGCCGCATTTCAGATGCTGCGAAGCTGGCCGTGTTATGCCGCTTCTGGGCCAAAACGTTGATGTAAGGGTCTCCATCAATCTTGGTTTTTTTTTCTTTATCAACAGATGTAAATAAACATTCGATGTTCATTAATAGATCCATGAAGTCATCGATGAAGCACTAGATATTTATTTCCGTGATATTATTGGCAGCTTACTTGTCGTTCACATACAAACGTGCATAGTTTGAAGTATGCCCTACATTAGTATTAATCACTCCTTAATATCACCTAGCCTTTTTTTTAATTTTATTTCAGTGAATATGTAAAATGATTACGACATCTGTCAAAAATCCTTTCATGGTATTTCTCGCTGCCGAATCATCCCGCAACCATCGATACAACTTTGTCGATTCACTTTTTAAAGAATTGTGGGGACACAAACGTTATTCCCGTTTTCTGTTGACATCTCGGAGCTCGTAAACAGAGTTCGCAAACTATTGGCAGAATATGATAAGGAATATAAGGTGAACAGTTCATTTTCGATTTCCTTTTTATCTTTGCATTCATCTCTTTGTCTTTTGCTGTATGTCTCCATCTATAGTCCAGATGTTGCACTATGTCATGTTAGCTGTCCTATCAGAGCTCCAACATCATCCTCCTACATGAAGGAAGGTTCGAGGTTTTTTTTTTTAAGGGTTAAATTTGACTGGAGTTAGCTGGTCCATTTCGTCAAAGCTCTCGTCAGCCTGTAGGAACAGTATCAAAGTGTGGGATAGGTGTAGCGAAACGACCGATGTTGGTACGGGCCAATGAGAGGTCGCGACGAAGCTTTTTCATGGTTTCTTTACTGATCGAGGGCTATGAGCGCACCCATATTCCGTACACGCTACCAGGTAATCATTTGTCGAATAAGCGGCCGACGCACAAGCATCTCTCGCATGGGACTCTCTCTCTCTTTTTCTCCTTCACATCACCACTCCTCATTGAAGCCCAAGGTGGTAATTTCTGCAAGTTTCGCAAGATTTTCGCCTGGTTTGTCAAAACATTGAGTATTGATCTCCGTCATCAAATTTCATTCGGGAACCATTCTACGTCATCTTTTTGACGCATGTTGATGGTTTCTATCTTGGAAAGAATTTGGGATTACCCTCCCACATACCATCTTCAAAGGTGTGTATCCTATCTCCTTGATAAAAAAACAAGCCATGATTTGATGTGGAGATAGGTTTAGTTTTCGTCTCTATTTTCACTCATTGAGAACTATAAGACTTAACATTTTTATTTCCTTTTTCCTCTCTTTTCTTTTTTTTTTCAGGAAAGACTGACGTCGTAGAGCATTTAGCAGCTCAGGATACAGTAGTGAATTCTGACTAAATTTCTCCAGGTCATGTAGCGGTGAGTGGCAGCAATCTTGACAAAGAACGTGTATTTTACCAAACTACAAAGAAGGAGGAAGAATAAAAACGGAAAAGGTTCGTTATTTCAACACGACAGCGTAATGAAGAAGGCCAATTTCTCCTATGAAATGTGAAACATAAGAGGTGGATCTGAACATTTTATACCAGGTGAATCAAAATGAAAAGGTGTTCGAACTCCTTGACGAGTCACTCTTCGTCTGCCACTCCTTGCAGAAACATGACGTCGAATCGGAGATTGCAGAACAATTCTTGGACGATAGGTCGACACTTCTCTCGTCTCCTTCGACGACCGTCTATGACGGTGCTATCAAATGCATTAATCTTATTCTGGACTTTTGTTGGAATTTTATCTCCATCATTCACGAGAGCACAAGATACAACATGGATGTAAGTCCACATTTTGACCTTTTCCTATCTTTCCTTTTGCCGCCTTTCTCACTTTTTCTCTACCCCTCCTTCGCTCTTACACATACTCTCTATTTTGATGTAATTGCATGCTTTTTACCCCAGCAGCGTTTCACCCCACCTTTCTTTCTTTGTCGAGTTGAACCCTTTACGTTTCGAAGTCATTATGATAATGTCTGATTGAAGGTAGTTTACTGAATCCACAAAAGTGATTACATATATGAGCCCATCGGTACTGCTCAATTTGTAGTGATTATATTTGTTTATCAATAGAAATACCACTAATGCATTTTGACATGATACTCTCCAATGCGATAGACTGTGTCACAACGGCACCTTATCGTTTTAATGCTTGTCGGATTAAAGACATTTTGTTTAGATATCAATAATAAGAGGATGCCAGACATGGTCATTCTTTGTGATACCTACACTCCATTCTGTTTTACTCGCCCTATAAATTATATTTTATTGACAACAGCCACAAAAGTAAAAGGCATCTCTTATTCCACATGCCAATCCTCATGTGAATCTGCTGGACCCTAGATGCCGTGTTATAATTTCTTGTTGGTGATGCAGGAGGACTGTGAGGAGAAAATATTGTGCCGCGTCTGATAAAGAAAAATACATTATTTACTAAGAATTAAGAAGAATATCTCGCATGCAGGCTCGTCAGATAAGATTGAATTACTTTTCAGGTGACAGAAACCCGAATATCTTTTCATCGGGGCAGACTTAAATTCGATGAACCGACAACGTGGTCAGGGATCAAACAGTAAATACATGTAACTTCATATATCTGATTTCTTGAATTGGTAGACTCGAGCCAAAACGAACTATTCTGGAGCTGTATTAGTTAAAGTCAGTGTGGAAAAAGAAGGAATATCAGTTTGCGATATCAGAGAATTTTTAAATCATTATTATCTCATCTAAATTAGCCAAAGCCCAACTGAAATACATGAATGAACAGATAGGGTGTAACAGGATGTTAGGCATTAGCCCTTAAGTTGGCGTAATGATAAAAGGGGAGAGAAAAGTATTGTGCTTGTTATGGAATACTTGTTTTTAATATCAGTTTAAATTTTCAGTTTCTTTCCTTAACTTCCCCGTATCCGTCTTGTTTGGCAATAATTTCACGTCGTGGTATAAACTGTATGAGATGAAGAAACATGGAAGAAAATAGTCCTTGTCTTTGAACAGTTCCATGAGTTGACGAATTAACATTAATATTTGGTCCAAATTATGAAAGTTTTTTTTTTGCCATTTAAACTAAATTAAAGGCACTGAGTTGGAATGATATTTAACTCAAATGTTATGAGGACCTTTTGCCATTCCGATCAGCTAGTTGAGTGAAGCTCTTAAAAGAGCCGTGAAAATTGGGTTCTTATTGAGGACAAGGTCTTCGTCATTGAGTAGGGCGGCGGATAAGGTCGCTGGGTTGGTCCTACCATTCCATTGGGACCGATTAAATGATTCTCTGCATGCAGCCGTCTAACGATAAACAATTTACTCCAAATATATAATCATCATCATTTAGCTTAATGATCCGGCTATAGGTTCACAGGAGAAGTGGAATGAGTGAAAGATTAAGAGCTGAACTGATATGGCATTTAGCAAAGGAATGTATTTTCGTCGTTTTTTGCGTTTCCTTTTTAAATCACTTCTCTTTGAAATTCAGAAGGAAGAGGTGCACGTTTTCTTCGCCACTTCTGTCATGTCTGTGAGCCAGACCTGAGGCAAAATGCAATTAATGTAACGTAACGAACTAGAGTTAAGTACAAAACTGAAATTACACGCACGCCTACGCCATTCACAACCAATGGAGTTGAGTTGGTATCGCCTTGCTCTTACGCCTGTGCGACGCCGAGCATTTCGCTTGGCGACAGAACCGGGTAGTATAGTGAAAAGAAGAGATGGAAGAGTAAGACTAAAAAGATAGATGGAAAAAATATGGCAATAGAAAACATAGATGCATTTTGTTAAAATAGAAGGAGAAAGGAAAAGGGCAGAGAAGCACCTGAGCGGTGCTAAAGATTACGTGAGAGGATAGATGTTTTGTCAATGAGACATGCAGTATACAGCTAGATATTAAAATTAGAAGACATTTACAAAAGGAATGGAAAGCACAGACCGCAGAAAGAATCGAAGTGGAAATAGAGAGATGGAGATATGTCAATATGAAAAAGAACAAGTGATATGGAAATTGAAGACAGGGAAAGAAAACAAAAACGAAAAGGGGGAGAGAAGCTGAAAGAGAGAATATTAACAGTGGAAATAGTAAGAATGGAAGAAAGAGAGGGAAAGTGATTTCTCACAATCCGGCGACTACAATTCGACGGGCCGTAAACAATATTTTCCCTGGGTCTATTGTTCCTGTGTGGGTATCACCACCAAACTCGAGTTGCCAAATCCCTTCCATGTAGTGGCCTTGCATTGTTTCCTCTCCCTCCTGTATCTGTTATCAACCCACGACGCCATCTTTAACCTCAGCTCAACCCGTTCCTATTCTTCTCCCTCTCCAACCTCAGAAAGGATCTTGGTGTATGTTTAATTAGATCAATTACTCTTACTGAACGCTCTTGACAACAGGAGTTTTGTGTAATTGTGTAATGCCGCATACTTCAGCAACAGATCGAATATGCTAGGGATAGGGATAGTTTCTCACAGGAATGGAAATAGGCCTATATTGATCGAAGTCATTGCTAATCTTCTTGTACTAAATATCACCATCTCACCCACATACCTAATGTCTCAATTTTCAATGGTGTGATAATGCGGATCGAATTATGAATCAAAAATTTAAAAACCAAGGAAAATCAAAGACACGCCAGACGGATACGCCCCTTGGAATATCTCAAGGGTAAACGAAAATTTAGGATATCTTTTATAGAGATCATGTAACACTTTTGTCGCAGAGACCTTGATGAACTATAACAGAATTACAATATGCATCTTCGTTGGTTCAATGATCCACATGGTTATTCAGTCATAAAGCAAAAAAATTGTACATAATCCTATATGGCATGATCATCATGAAAAGGTGTTAATTGCACCAGTTGTTTCTGAGGGACATATACCTAGAGCTCACCTAGACACAGGCGTTGTTGTAGGTGGCAAAAACAGGGGATGCTAAGTACAGAAAAAGCACATTATAAATGAATGTGAGTGTTGATGCACCTTGACAGCTGCAAATGCTGTACTCTGCCTTTAAGTGCATCTTGAAGAGTGTGACGGATGACTGGATCTTAATCGCATACGTCCATCACGTTGCATTGAATCGCACCAAGACGTATCGTGAAAATAACTTGAAAAGAGCCCTGGAATGACACATCAATGGGGCGACAAGCGATACCTCTTATTCATAGCAGCTCAGCGAAATCGCCTCCAAAAAGACTTTTAATCAAATTCTGACTAGCGGCACATTATAAGCTTTGTTCTCGTATTAGGGTAGAAATACCTTCAAAGAGTTGGTTTAAATCCGCTTTTGACTCCCACCGGTAGTCAGATATCGATCCAATATCTTCACCACATCATTGTCTACTCGAAAGTAGCGGCTCTTCTATTTTATTACCGCTTTTCCAAGACCCTAAACACTCCGGTCCAGTCTATTAGAACCTGTATGTATAGCAATAACTTTTGATCCACTCCATCGGTGATTAAAAGAACTCAATTACATGAATTCTTAAAGTCAATTTCTAGCGGAAATAAATCCCCCTTGATCGTTTTAGGTATTAGGTTATCTAGTATGTAAACCCATTACTGAATGTCTTACACACCAATGATAATTGAGGGATTGATATGGTTGGGACAGGGTGATTTAGCATCCCCTCTTTCCTTGGAGAGAAAAAATATATATTTAGTCCAGATGATTAACAACCTCAGTGTTCATCTTGCTCATGTCAGACACAAATATGCAGCCAACATATGAACTTTTCATAAGAATTATTGAAACATCTCAAACTGGACAGTTGTACAACCTCTTTACCAAAATTTTGAGCTGCGTATTCAAGCTGGCAGCCCGACAACTCTTCAGAACATTTTGGGAATGTTAATCATGTTAGAAATCCTAAATGTACATTAAAACCAGACCATGCAAAGATTTTCATGCCCTTTCTCTAGACATAGCCCAAAAGCAGATTATGTCATGTATCCTTACTCATGAAAGGGATATTTTGTCGATGTCATAAGACCTGAAATTGTCTGGTTTCTTAGAACCCTTTGAAGTTGACAAGTACGTAAAACGGTTTCCAAGGAGATTTCAATAGAACATTGTAGGGATAGCTGAAACATGAAAGAGCATAGGAGTATTAGTCTACTAATCTTGCTCTGCATGGGTCTAATCGACTCTGTTTTGATTCTGTAACGAATATCAAGAAGTAGAGCCTGTAAATGAAAGCTTTCTTAAGTTCTGCAGACGCCAGAATCTCACAAACTTGACGACAAAATACGTCTTCTTTTCTTGAGAATTCATCTATTGAATAGCTTTACGTTTTCATGTTCTGTATCTTAACTTTAGATCACACAACATTTATGATACTGATCCGTTATTCCAGAAATACAAGCCCAAGTAAACAATAGTCGCTGTTTAATGGTATCCCTTCATATTAACATTTAGTACAAGGACCCTCCCCCACAAAGCTGTTATGGAAGTAATAGCAAACCCATGAAATGCCATCGACATTTTTTCGTCTGTATTTTTCACTTTTTAATTACTAGTTTTGTAAAATGCAAGAATTACATTATGAACCATAATAAGGTTGTGATGTCACAGTTTGATAAAAGTATCCCAATTTATTTGAATATGAAATTATTTGAATCTTGTGGAAATTCGCCATAAAGATAATATTCATTCTAAAACAACTCACTTTGAACGACTAAAGATATCACGACCTTTTCATTTGACATCAACCTACAAACAATTCTCCGTCCTGTCCTCTTTTCCTCTGCAGAAATCTAGGACTGGACACCCGAGTTCAGCAGTTCGATGCCTTCCGGAATCCAGAGTTATTCATCCTGGGCACCCAGCCCCTTTGCAGCGAGTTACTGGGTTTGTCTCCGGGCCAACAGAAGCTGTGTCAGCTCTACCAAGACCACATGGCGCCCATTGGTGAGGGAGCCAAGATGAGCATTGAAGAATGCCAGAACCAGTTTAGGAACAGGAGATGGAACTGCAGCACGGTCGACAGCAGTAATGTCTTCGGGAAAGTACTCAGCATATGTAAGTATTTCCATTTGGTAGACATGATAATGAATGTTAATTCACACAAGCAGAAAGTGACTTGTCTTGGTCTCATTGCTTTACATCATTTCACTTACAAGGTTTAGGGAATTTTACGAGCACTGACAAGTGTAAAGTATATTTTTTGTTGTTATTATAACCGAGTCTTTTCAGATTTTACCTGATATACATTTACTTTGTTGAAGTTATGTGCAGATTTTTTTCGTTAAAGATAAAGATTACACGTGATTACTGGTTAACATCTTATGATTAATGTGTAAACTATCATCTCACTTTTTCACCATTATATTCTCCAAGTAATAAAAGGGCCTGATGGATTTAATCATTGTTATGTGCAAAACTACTGTTTTACCTACTTACATTCGAATCCTTGGGATTTCTTGGTTAATGTGTGTCACCGTGACCTAATGGTTGAGCTAACTTCAAGACATAAGCATGTTACCACAGCTCAACCGTGATTGTACATACAACCTCTCCTACCACTTTACCTGTATTTTATGAATTCACTACTCAAACAAAATTATCTGAAAAGTATACATTTCGTCCTAGAAAACATGGCCATGAATTTCGGACCTTCCCTGATTTTGATCAGGAGTAAACATTATTAAAACGCCGTTAAAATTCAGGGTGCCAATCTTGTGCTGCAGTTTATGTCTGGTATGGAGGAGTTCTCTTTATTGTATGATATCGTTCGGCATTAAAGGTTTTATGAAAATGTTTCTACCCAACGTGTCCATTCATAATTTGTTTACCGATACATAGAAGTGTCGTAGGATGACATCTGAAATGACCAAATCCGACATTTTCTCTTTTTCCAGTCACCGTAGTTACAAATTCCATATATTTAATTGTGAACGTGATATCAGGTATAAAGAGACAAGTTAATCCAAGCAAAACTTCAGGCTAATGGTAATATTTGTTTAAAATGATTAAGATTTAAACGTATGTACAAAAAGACAAGAGGAGGGAAGTTTTGATTTTCGGAGTATTCAGTTTATATTATTGAGCAGAACACTGTAAGGTTTATCTTTTAAAGAGAATTAGTTCCGTACAGCCTAAGCTGAATGGACAAAATAATACCATTCAATTTTGGTGAAGAATATAAACAGAAATAGGAGTCACTTTTCAGAGAAGACCGTGTTTTAGAGTTTACACTGTAAAACTATGCCATGGTATTCTTACTATCGTTGCGACACTTTATTACAGTCAAAGGTCGGAATATGTATTCACACAAAAAAGGGCAAGGCACGTATAAAAAAAAAGGGTGTTGTATTGATTTATACTCATTCTATTTAGAACAAACATACGGTCTGGGTTGAGAAAACAGTGAAGTAAGATCAAGTTTAAAGAAGGGGGCATCATCGTGTGATGATGTTTATCTTTCATTTTGAACTTGTGTCATTTATGATGAAGTATTTCACACCCGTGTTCTCCGTCGTTGCCCTTTCTCGGTATGTGGGATGACGTGTTTTCAAAAAAAAAAAATCCAAATTCGACAAACCTGATAGACTAGATGGTAAGGGGAGTTGTATCTTTAATGTATTGATTTCCTCGTTACCATGTGAGAGCAGTCATGGAGCAAACCTGATGAAGATATTAACATGATTAATTGTATGAATGAAAGGTATTTCCTAGTCGGTAGACAGTAAGGTAGATGTGGATAAAATTCAGTGAATAGACTGCTGTTTTCTTGATCACGTACCCTTGACAGCATGTATGAGGGCGGATTGTAGTGGTATGATTGTCGCAGCAGATGTGAAACTTTTTGCTGGTGTTCTGCTGACTTCTAATTATTGTGCCATCTTTAAATAAAAATATGTAATTAATTGGTCAACAGCCCGTCGACCAAAGTGGAAGAACCTTTTGTATCAATGCATACCTTGGTTTTCTTTGTAAAGAGATGGGGGTGGGATGAGGAGAAAGGCAGTTGGTTGACAACCATCCTTCTCAGTTCCTTTCACCACGCCACCATTTCATCGCATCCCTTCGAAATCCCAACCGATGGTAGTAAAGCTAGATGGTATGGAAACCCGTTTACCAGTCTCATTTACAATTAGGTCATGGTCGAGGTGTCGGCGTGAAATGTAGCCGTAAATCATCCCCCAAGTTGAAGGCAATAATTTTTTTTTTTACCGCCCATACCCTCCCCAGGCCAGGTGACTGTCATTTATTAGACAGGCTGTCCCCACTGCATTTAATGAAAATTATTTTTATCTACTTGGTGTACACTAAATGAAATAGAGTAAACAAAGTTATCAGCTGATTTCGTCATCTGCCGAGTGATAAGTGATATCCAACCGAACCATAAAGATTCCTTTTCATTCATTAAGTCTATAGTCCAGCTAACTTCTTTTATGAAATGCCTGTATTTAGATAGGTATAAAGTTAGATATTCCGAGGAGTTTTGCGATGAACATTTTTTTTTCAAGATTGAAAAATGATATAGAATACAATTTCTAATATGATATCGGAAACACTTTCTCCATATATCGTGGCATACTTGGAAGAATCGTCTTTTTAGGGCTACGTTATTCCCTTGAAATCTGGTTTCACATGTACGTGTCAGGCGAGGAAAGTGATGACCGCCATCAATTCTACTTTCATTCTGCGCCAGCTCCACGAAGCCCAGCAATTTTGGCACTTCGCATTTTATCTCTTGGTTTATGATAAGCAAATGCTGCACGACCCTTCATAACTTCATCGCATCATCTACATCTGGTTGAAATGAAACTATGGAAACTGAGAAATGTTTCATTATAGATTGTTTACGATTAAATGCATCCCTTTACTGCACTTGTTAGTATTTAATATCATTCGGCACCAATATCACTTTATGTGTCAACATTATTTCGGTCGATTCATTATCGCTGGCATGTTATAAAACGTACGTAAAAAGATCATTTATCATAAATGATTTACTCTGTCATCTGTTCGTGCTGTACGAATTGTCATGAAACGGACGCAAAGCCCCCCCCCCCCCCACACACACACCCATCTACGAACGCTCCATTGTATGCTCCCTTGTAAAAAGTGATAAATAAAAAAGACAAGTAAAACAGCAAAACAAATCATGATAAAAGAGGTGATATCTTTCTTTTTTCCAGAAAATACCAAGGTTTGCATTATTCTGTATGTAAAACTATCGAGTTGATGGAGAGGGATTTTTCTTAGAAAAGTTCTAATAAGCAAGTGAATTGTAATTGTTGAGAATTTTCATCATATATTTTTACTGGGAATTCCATTTTACTCTGAATTTCGGTCGACTCAAGCTCAATTTCTTACAGATAAGCCCGACTCACTTCAGACAAGGTTTTTTTTTTTTTTTTTTTTTTTTTTTTTTTTGTTCCGTTAACGTTACGTCCTCATTCACGGGATTATCCTAATCTGACGTAACAGTTTGGTTTAATTCTAAGTTTTCCCTCTTTAATGTGGCACCAGCAAACCGTGCCCGGATCAAAATTCCACGCTATTAAGACAAATAAATGAAAAACAAGTTTTTTTCTTGTAAACCTACTCCTTCTTACACGAAATGAGGCGTGAAAATTCCAAGCCAGTTGAAGGAGGATAATTTTCTTTTAAACCGCTTTAAACTCAAAGTCAAATTTTAAAGACTTTCTGAAGGAATTTCAGCCCGGTGCGGTGAAGATGTAACAATATACAAGAATTGCTTTCATTGGCACTGCTTTCGATTGCACTGGTTATTTTTTCTGTTTAAAGACAACGGGGAAGCTCCAACAATAAAACATGTTATTTCTTCAGCAGTAAGCATTTGAATACCTGCAAGTATATGTGGAACAGTTTTGTCTGATTTTTTGGTTACGGATTTGCTGAGCATAATGGAGAAAACTATTTACTCAAGGGATGTGAATCTATATGAGTTGTAAAGTATTATGATATGTACACCTATGTGCTTTGGGGGAGTATAAATTAATAAAATCATATGTTTTACATGTGAAATAATTGTCCCGCGGACTATTAGTCTGGAGAGAAAAATACAATTCTAAGTGTAAATGATGAACATGTAACAAACACAAAACAAAGTTTACTGTTAGGTTGTAGGCTTTGATTCAATTTCTTTTGCATTAATTCCTCCGCCGAATGAACATGTGAAATTTGACCAGAGAAAATGTGGGCCCGATCGGTTTGTCACGGACAGACGTTTGACAAGTTTGGAAAATTTGAAGGCCTATAAAAATAAGTAATGAAATTTGTTATGCTTTTTGATGTTCCACTGTAAAGAGTACCACCGAATGAGTTGAAATTCATGAAATTTGGTGCCCATGTTGTCTACTTAAACTGCAATCCATAAAAATGATTTTTAAAATTTGATTTGATTTCTTTATTTCCACGTTCAATTTGCATCAATAAGTATCAGTAACATAATACCCAAAACATATGTCAATTGAGAAACATGATCAAATAATAATACAAATAATAGCATTACAATATTTTGAATGCAGTAGGTAATTTCCATTAAACACATACAGTATAAAGGAATGTGGGAGAACCTAGTTAAGCTTAGCTTGCCGAGTAAGGTCCCCATTTAACTTACATAAGGAACTGGAGATTAATGTCACGGACGGACAAAATATCATTCTTAACCAATCAGGCTTACCATTTTATCGCTTCACTAATTTGGGGTAAAACGAAAAATACTTGAAATATTCAGATTGAAATTTATAGCACATTTAGCAAACTCTATTAAGCAACAGAAAGTGAGATCATCCCAGTCGGTCAAAATGGCGGGAAGTTTGGAAGGCAGATGTCCCGATACCGTCTACACAGATCGAAATGGGATGTCGACATGTTTACTGAACAAGCTCCAGCAAACACTGCGTGAATACATGGCCTATATTTGATAAAGCCCTGGCCTCTACCTCACATTACCTTCACGGTCTGCATCGTGTTTAAAGGTCGTGGAGGCTACAAAAAGTTGGTATTAACAGAATAACTGTTTTGCTAAGTCAACTTCACTCCAAGCATTATTCAAGAAAATGATACAATAGAAGTCGCTACAATTTTCGACCATGATCATGCATAGAGAGGCAAAACAAAATTGGTTTTGTGGGACAAATTAGAATGAACCACAACAACACGATCGTCTGGATAAGTTACAATGCTTTGTTAGTTTTAAGAGTATGCGGCTCCAAGAGACAGTCTCCATGTCAGAGTGTCCCATTCCTGGCACCAGACTGCTAAATGGTAATTAAGCTCTTAAATCTAGGTATAGTAACAAATGAGAGATTCTTTAAGAGCCATTATGGCCATTGAGTATACGGCCTCCTCCGTGTAAGAGGCTGAAAATACTGAAGAAAGACGCTGTCCTAAAAATGAATATATATTCTGAAATGATTTATTATCTTATATTACCTCGATATTCCTGATAGTATATCTCTGGGTAAATTCATTTAGAGAATTCTAGAAGTTTTCTCGTGACTGCAATGCCAAGAAGACAATGAAAATCGTGTGTTGCGTTGAAATATTATTAAATGTTCCTCTTCTCGTAGATTGTCTGAATAGGCCTTACAATTATATTCATAAAACTTAATTAGAAAAAAAGCAAAAATAGGTATAATTTGCCGCTTAAAGCAGTAACTTCGATACGATGCCGTCATTTTTTTTTTCTAGTGGTGATGGACATTGTAACATTTCAATTGTGTTCCTGTTTGCCCAGTCTTAAGATAAGACCGCTGGCACGTGCATTTACCTGAACTGACTGCTCTTTTGATATCGATCGTTTCTTTAGGCACATCTTTATGACAAGCATACTAAATATCATGAACCATTGCTATCATTATTGCTTGTTCATTGTTGCTGTTGTTGCAGTTAATATTGATTGTTGGGAGGTTGATTTGTAGGAGTTGTATCTAAACACCGTTTATTAAATCCACCCGTCTGCATTTACATGGTCTCTGCTTCGGAATATCCTGCTGTCGACATCATTCATGCAGGACATTTTCTGGTCTAATGTGAAGGGTTAAACGCAGAAGAATCGATATGCTAAGAGGAGGTCTCTATCCTATTCAAATATTAAACCTCTTCCCAAACAATCTAACCCTCATGAATAATTGAGGATGGTATTGAAAAGACCGGGAATCCTATTAAAAGTGACTCCTCCCCTTTCCACGCTGATGAGTTAAAGAACCGCAAGAGACATTCTTTGTATGACCGGATAAGAATGTTTCCGCTTTCCTCGTACAAACAATATCTTTTGTCCCATATTTATGTACTTATGATGGGAGAAGGCTTTGTGGGAAGACCTGTTCCAGCACTTTTTTGTTTGGTTCTGAATATGTATTTATCAATACTGAGACATCACATTATTTGCTATAGTAGTGTTATTAATCTTTATCGTCAAACATGTCCAGGAGGACCCTAATATGGCGCTAAGCCTTAATTTGACCTGGCAGTCATTTTAATGTTCTATATACTTAAGTCATATAACTGTAGCCTGAGAGTATTAGGCAAAAGTTTTATAGCATAAAGAAAATAATCGTTTCGCTTCTTTTGTGTGTGTGTACATGGTCTGTTCGTTTTATAAAGTTATCGCAATTGCGTAGTCTTCACCCCTTTGTTTCTTTACTACACGCATACTTTCGCAAGGTTCTTTTCTCCCTTTCGACAGTCTCTAGTAAAAAAAAAAATGTAGTAAAGCATATGAGAGATACATTTTTAAGAACCTAACTTCTTGTTCTATGGATAAGGTGATGCCAAATATTTGTTTCTATATTCTTAACACATCTAATTTTCGAAATCAAACGAAGAATGAAAAGCAAGGTGCTTGATTTTCGGGGATAACATGTATAGATCCATGCTATCTTATGAAGAAAGAACGTCACCATACTGTCAACAACGTTTCCAATAATGTAGGTTTCATTGAAATCTATTGAAACCTATTCCTGCATAATATATCAATGGAACCTCAAACAATAATGTGTCTTCTGGTTTACAAAAGTAGGAGTACGTGGTCTGAATTGAATATATAGTTTATTCATTGTTTTCGGGGAGAACCGTGACAATGTGTATAGATTTCATTTAAGTGTAAATAGAAAGAAATTTTTGGTACAAATGTAACGTCTAGCCTGCTTCAATATTTGGTTTCCGTGAACCATCTTTGTGGTAATCGGTGACTGACTGCTTTTTCTTAGCCGTTTACCTCAAATTTCAAACGGCAAGTTCTTGTGCAATAAGAGACTTTCTAGTCTCGGTAAATACACTTATGCATTTTCATTTGTTATCTTGGCCTACTTAAAATCGACTCCGAAAACATATTGTCTTCTAAATTAATATTTACTGATAGTGGAAACTGCTGCAGTGTAACTTTTAGTTGATTCATTGAAACTTCATACTGTATAGATGTCTTATATCATAGGCAAACGAATTCTCGCTACTTTGTGACGTCACATTGCCATTCTGGCGGGTTGTATGTAACTGATATTAAATGAAGGCAGACGTGTGGTATCTAATGCATTAACAATGTCAGCTGTGCGTTTAATGTTGACAGTTCTCATGTCACACAAAGAAACATGACATGAAACTTTACATGTGGGGTTCCATTACCGCAAATCTTATTAGCAGAAGGTAGCATCGGGTCAAATGAGTTCATGCTAAACAAACTTAGCTGACCTTGACAACCTTTCCCATCTTCCTTTCTATGTTAATATCCTTTGGGTTCTTGGTAGTCATCAAGGGGAGAGATCTTTAACAGTTTTTGATGATGATTGCCTGCGGTTCTGATGGGGTTCATGTTGGTCTTGCTTCGTTGATCCCTCGTGGCTTATGGCGTCTCCATGCTATCTTATGAAGAAGGAACGTCACCATACTGTCAACACGAATTCCTTGATGATCTATTTAAACATGTAGATTTTGATTGGGTTGGACTGCAAAGTATCCCGCCGTCATATCAGGTTGTCACATTGTCTGATTAAGTAAATCTGATGATGCAACGAGTTTGAAATGTAAAACTCACTTTTCTCAAATTTGATCACTTTAAGAATGAGACAAATGATGCCAAATCGAAGTTTGTCTCTGCTCTTCATTCTTGCATGTTCAAATTAATGTCACGATCAAATGATTGGCCGTACTCACTGATATTAAATTCTATCAAGAAACCCTACAAGGTTAATCGCATGCCTTACACACTAAGAAAAAAGGTTCAATTTTGCACACTTCAAATGCAACACTGGGAGCTCCTTTTTGGGTGCAACTTTGTACCCTAAGAAGCATTTTGCACCTTTAAAGGTGCAGTTAGCTACATTTTAAAGGGTGCAGAGTTGTACCCTTTAGGGAAGGTGCAAATTTGTACCCTTTTGAATGCAAAAAATTCTGCAAAGTTGCACCTTTTAGGGTGGAAACGGGCATTCCCGGGTGCAAACAAGAACAAAAAGGTACATTTTTGCACCTTTTTCATGTAGGGTACAAAATTGCACCCCAAAAGGTGCTGCAAGTGTTGCATTTAGGGTGCAAACTTGAACCTTTTTTTCTTAATGTATGAAGTATAAAAATTCAAAAGGCACATTAGGCTTCAACTTCTAAGCCTAATGTGCCTTTTGAATTTTTTTTTTTTTACAAAGGCCTATATTGGTATGCTTAGGTAGCTATACTAACTTGGAAATGATATACCGTTATAAATTCAAAAGATAAAGATAGAGAGTACCGGGGTTAACAGGAGACTGAAAGAAATCCTTCATGACCTTAATAATAATTGAATTGTAAAATGGGTAGTTATGTATTGAATTTGAAAGTAACCCTTTTATAATCCTTCGAAGTAATTTTGCGAGGTTCTACATTTTTTATTATATAGCAAGAAATAATTGCCTAGGAAAATGATATGGTACATTAAATACCACCACTTAAATTTTATTCAAACCTCCACCAGATCGAACATAGTAATGGGAGCAAAAGAAAACCTCAGGTCTAAAACTCCAAAGTCAATTTGTACTAATGATGAAAATGACGGTGCAGTCTAAAAGCAAATCCATCATTTCCATTTTAAAAAGCAATGGTCCAATTAAATCCGATGAAATTCTGCCCATCAATCATATGAACATATTGTTGGTGGTTTGATAGATTACCCACAAATGCTTAGCAGATCATTGAGGCGTACCTTTCAATTGATTTGAACACCATTGGTTCAATATTGGACCCAAGAATAACCATGTATTTACCCCTTTGTGGATACATAACGGACCCTCTAAACCACTGGCATTATCTACTCACAGGGCTCGTTATCTAGTGCAATTTGGGATTTGAGTCTGTACTAATTTAATTACAATCGGGAATAAGTCATCCTTGAAATAAGATGTATTCCTTTCACCTGTGATCTAGATGCTGGTTTAGTTTAGGAGAATAACAGTTCCTCCTACTGCTGATCAAGAATCAATTATTCAAGAGCATTTTGTTGTTGTTGTTGTTGTTGCTGCCGAATGCAGGAGTCGACTTTAAAATCTCGTGAATGTAAAGTTATTATATAAAAGAATATGTAGTGAGGCTGGATAAACATGCTAGAAATAAAGTAGAATTTATTTTAGTATAAATGTCAAGCAGTGATTATTATTTTTACTTCGAGGCGAAATGTCTTGGCCAATAAAAAGTTTGATCATGCCTGCTTGATTACGAATCTAATGTAAAGTGATTTGTTATAAGAAGGACATGAAATGAAGCAGGATAAAGATGATAAAGAATAGAGTAGAAATGAATTTGGTATAAATGTCAAGCAGTGATATTTTTTACTGCAAAGCGAAATATCTTGGCTACATCGAGGTTTGAACCAGACTATTTGAACTTGATTAGGACCACTGGATCTTGTCAATCCATTGTAGATGGGTGGACATTGGTGTGCCTGGCTGCCAGGGGTGGTTTTTGCCGAATGGCGTCAAACTGTCCTTTCTACTTGGTCTCACGGGTCTGCCTGGTATATCTCACTCCATTAAAATGTCGCTTAAAGCAAAAGTTCAGTTTTAGTTAAATCATTTGTAAGAGAAATAATCTCTATTTCTGACGATTTTGCCTACAATGTCATGTCTAATTTCAAGAGATTTTTTCACGGTCTGCTTAGATTTTTAAAAATCTGACATAATTTCTTTGTTGCTTATTCTATTGAAGGACTAATCAAAGAGTTAGAATAAATGAATGATAAATTATGCTGATCTGAAAAAAAAATCAAACACTGTATACATTTCGTCACTATCCACCTAAAAGCAAAAGCTTTTGTTTCCTATGACCAGTGCATGTGTTCTAGTTTTTTCCCCCTATCAACACTATTCTTTCCATAATCACAAGTTCTGCTGGCAGCGACATCGGGTCAAATATTAGTTGCACAAACTTCCATTCCTCAGACTTCTCATCAATTCAACCCTTTGGCTCTTTCGCTTGTTAACCATGTTAACTAGCTCAGTTCGGTCCGCGAAAAGGGCCGCTGCGGGATTAAATGGGCAATGCAAAATGAAGTATTATTAATTTTCATATAAAATCTATCTAGAAAGTACACTTCATAGCATGAACAAATTACTTATCATTAATGTAATGATGTTCTGAAAGTAGCCGTGGTGTACAGAAAACACCGCTATGACCTTTCTATGTATTAACATTAATACAGCTTAGAGAGGCTGTCGCCTATAGACCGTAATATTCATAAAGACATATCTCATAGCCTCAAGCTCTGATTAGAAACTGCCAGACTGTTCGTGACTAACTCTAAGATGAGGTCACAGTCTACTTCGCACACATGCACGAATTTTACCAAAAATTCAGAAAAGAAAATCACGTTAGCCAAGTCGTCGACCGGAACTACAAATATTGTCGAAATGTTTTCATTGTGATTATTTATTCCCACACCTGCTGAATAACCAATTTTACAAAATTTTAAAGAAAACATAACCTGAACGATGGAAGTAGTCTCGGCATAAACATGTTTTGATGGTTTATTTTCGAGATGACTGTGCATAAATCGCTGAATCACAATCCATAACCTGTATTTGAAGAGACCATTTTGGGGATAAGGTTTATTAAGACAGCTACATGTTATAATGTGCATTTTCCTCTCGGGTTTGCTACAAAGAGATATTAGAAATGCATATATTTTTAAACCAATAACACCGCAAACTAAAAGTCCCAGACAGAACTTGTGATTTAGAGGGATACAAATGAAATCAACGGATCGAATCAACGCTAAACTTGTAACGTTTGAGAGAAAGTTGGGATGTAACAAATTCAAAAGGGGGCAAATAAATATCTGATCTTCTACGTTAAAAGGTTATGTGTTCCTACATTAAATAAGTCTGCAGCGCGTAATTTCTTTGAGACGACGAAGTTTGGCTCTTGGTTCATTGAGGGTAATGTATATTGACACGTAGTTTGAACTTGTCGTAACATTTCCCCCTCAGACGGTACCCAAACTCTAATAATCACATTTTCAGTGAATCTGATATCTTTTTAATCATAGCTCGAGCACTTGAAATCAAATAGCTCAGCTCATATCTAATTTCATCGCGGAATACAGTTTGAATGACTTCAGACCACCGAAGACAAATTGTTCATAGTGTGTCTCTCCCGTCATGGCCATTGTTTTTAGGGTTTTTTCCACCTTATAGGCCTCAGATTTCTAACAGAAAGTAACTTATAAGAATCCTCATCATTTGTTGTGTTATTAACCATTTTTAAAATCATGTTTTAATGAAGATATATCAAAATGTCCTGGAATTTCATTATGACCCGTTGTTTTTTACCCAGTAAATTGTGAACTATTAAGAATTTGCTTTGGCCGCATATTTCTTTGTCAGTCATTATCCATACATATACACCTTTTGAAGTTCAGAAACTATTCCTGCTTATAAAATGCATTCTAATCAAAATCACAACAATAATATGTTTGTACATTTAAAAATTATTACTATAGTTTAACGAGTTGAATACCCGTGATACCCTTTGAACAATTTGTAGTGATGTGATCTTGAAACATCACGGGGTCAAGGCATACGTGCACTATCGATGGTATTGACTGTTCTCGACAAGTTGCAGTTATTAATCCGGTCCAGTATCGAGTGCTATACGAATCCTACCTCTATACGCATATTCTAGCACCAGATAGAAATAGGGTCAGTAATGGAAACATACCGTATTATAATTCACATTCCACTCCTCTTAAGTAAGTGGATTCTTTGCTTTCTCCTTGAGATATGTATCCAGTGATTGCATTACAATCGTTCTTAGCTTTCATTCTGACCTATTCCAGTATATTACGACCTTCAAAGATCGTGTTTTCAAACCAAAAAGAAACCGAAAAGAAGCCGAACTTTGCAACTGTAACATGTTGTTCATTTACTCGTATCAAGTTCAGTGCCAATGTCGTTTCTGGAAACCGAACTTGAGTAGTTTCATGCACAATGGTTTCCTCCCATTTAAGATGCTTCATTTGTTTTAATAGTGTCAGAATATTTTTATTTCATATTCAAAATTTTCTTCAGTGTATCATTAAATTTGATACTTCAAGTAAATAGAAGATCCAAATACATGAATTTAATGTGAAATAGTACAATAACTTTAATGACTTTCCCTGTGCAGTTGATGTATATGATTGACACGACAGAATGTTTTCTTTAACTTGCAAGAGATAATTAAGTCATTTTTTTTTTTGGAAATTAAGCATTTTTCTGATAGAATATGAACTGGAGCCCTCAAGCTCTAAATCACTTAACGACCACGCCCTCTTTTCTTTTCTTTTCAGCGAGTCGTGAAGCGGCGTTCACCTATGCGATCACATCTGCAGGCGTGGTCAATGCCATCAGCCGATCATGCAGGGAAGGCCAGCTTTCGACATGCGGTTGTGGGAAGTCGCCCCGCCCACCCGACATTCCCCGTGACTGGGTGTGGGGAGGGTGCGGCGACAACATCGACTACGGCTACCGTTTCGCCAGGGAGTTCGTCGATGCCCGCGAGATGGAGACGAATCCTCAGAGGGGAACTTCCGCCTATAACCGGATGAAGATGAATCTACACAACAATGAAGCTGGTCGAAAGGTATAAACTCACTTCAGTAATTCCACCACCGTCCCCAAGATCCAGATTTCTATTCCTGTCCATGAGAATTTGCTCAGTGCTATATTCTCCTCAGCCCATGTCAAGTTCCCAAACGACCTCACTTTAGATCTTGGATGTTCTCCTACTGGCAACAACTTCTTTCAGTTTGCCAAAATATGAAATCATCCACCTCCTATCAAAATACTATTTTCCAATTTCCATATTTATAGGTTATTCCAACCACGTTGTTGACTGATTTCAATCAGTCTTGTAATACTCAGTAGCTCCTGATACTCCTTTTTAACCATTTTTCCTTTCTCGTAATTTTTTTTACGGATGATATTTTTGCTTGTCAGAGGCGGTTAGTGAACTTGTTATAACATGGATTTAATGGGTTCTTTACCCCAGACATTATAACGACCCCATAGTGAAAGACGAATCATACTCGATATCCCTGATGAGAATGCTCTCTCTAATGCGTCAGGCAGTTCGCAAGACCTGAATTTTATTGCTTGTACGGTGTTGTATAATATTTCGTTATATCGTATGATTTTAGTTCATATCAAAGCAGAAGTTCATTTGGTCAAATTATGTTCTTCTTGCTGAGTTTCGGCTACCACCATCATTTCATTTCTTACATCCTTGCTATTATGGCTGTTTGTCTTGTGTAAAATGATCGTCCAGTTTCCATGCATTTGGACTTGTTTTTGTGAATTCTTTTGTTGCACGGGTTTTTACTTATCACGTGTTATGTAGCTAGATGTAATTTGGGGTGAAAGGTGTATAATACTCATAATTTTTTGCAAGTTACCGAAAATAACCAATGCTGTCCTCTCAGGAAGGTGACAGGGGAATGAGGAGTGATATAGAAGAATGGGAAGTCAGATGAGAACAAAGAAGGATAGATATTCTTTATTGCGTCGTTAATCTGGACTTATCAGTATCATGCTGTGACGGAAAGGGAATCCTCTTTGGTTTGTGGAAGTCAGATCAGGCGGATTACGATTGATAGATTGTATGAGTAAGTCAGTAGCAAGGTTTCGGAAGGGAGGATAATACAGCTTTCTAAGATATCTTAGATGTCTTGGACCGTCGGATGAGCATTACTACAGGAAGGACACTTCATAGAGTTCAGATGATGCTCTTTTAGCTAGCTCCTCCCCCCTCATATAAGACAGACCTTGCATTGTTTAGATGATAATGTTACAAGAATTGAACATTCTTCAGTTTCGGATAGCGTTCACACCAGATTATGTTGTATGGTCTCTAAGATTTTGTTAAGTATTTTTATTTTGCTAGATCATCACAACATGTTGCTAGGCTCTAAATCTTCATGATATTACTTTATCACTCTGTGTGAAGTCTAAACTCTGTGACAGTTTCAATTCCTTTGTTTATTTGGCATAGCAGCTGTCTTGTACTTCTCAGTTAGTTTGGTTCCCTGTTTTTTTCCCTTTGCACCAAACTGTTAATTAAAACTTAAACTACCATGGTCTTATTGGGTGCTCAAGTAAAGGTATATACTAGTATTCGATTTTTAGCGGAGTAAGCATAAAACATTTCATTTGAGCATACATCTTTTTAGTAGGAGACAAAATACCTGTTACGTACAAGAAAAAAATGTCAATGCGATATACTGCAATAAGAAACGCTTAAAGTGACTATAGATTTGATAGTCTTATTATAAGGAGTAAATATATCTCGAAATATGAAAATATCAGCCTTCACCTCAGGCCGGTATGAAGCGTTATTTCGACTTTTCCATCAGTCACTCTAAGTCGACTCGACGATGGAAACAATATGAAAGTACGGCTCGACTTTCTCATTTTTTAGGGGAATAAAATAACCGAGTGGAATGCAAAGGGGGAAAATTGCCCTTTTTCAGGCATGTAGAATTCCCAGTCGTCGTTTAGTGCTGATGATATGCGGCCGACCCAAACTCAAACCAAATATGCAAGTGCCCTGCAGCCACAGTAGCACTCCAAGAAAATAATATATAAATATTGGCCCATAGACTACACCCGATGGAACCAAAGGTTTAAACCTGCTTCCCCCTTCTTTGAACCATGGTGAAGAAGTGAGGAAAAAATGTCTATCGAAATCATATTTCTTCTTCAGAGAGGGTTTCCTTTCTTGAACTCCCCTTTAGCCCGGGGTTACATTTAAAACATGTCATTTGTTATTTGTAGGTTAAGAAAGATTTTATGCGTTTCGTTTTATAACACCTCATTATTTGAGGCAACATTCACCACGCACGTCGGAATCGAATGAGGTGCCATATAGCCTGAAAGAATGGAAAGTGGCGCCTGAGGGTTTATAGTTCCTGGCAAGCCATTGCGAGAGGGAGAAAATAAAATGTGCGATTATTGGCATGGTGTCGTCAGGGAAACAAGATTGTTTATTTGATTTCTTAGGGTGCACTGCCCTGTCAACGAGATGTTTCTGTTAAAAACAAAATGTCAGCATGAATGAAGTACAGATATTTGGACAGGGATGTAATATAGAATAAACTTACAGATATGTGTTGTTATAGCTATATCATTGATAAATACAATACAATACAATACAATACATTAAAGACTGTCGGAATGCATGCTAGCCCAAAGCAATACTGTTTGAACACCTATATCGAAATTGATATAACAAGCTATAGAGCATAAACCAGAGCCTATACCAGTTTACTGCTTCTTTATGATTTTTTTAGTTGAACATACCAATCGAAAAAAAAAATGGCGTGAAAAAAAGCTTTCGTTAGTCGACTTTTTAAAGCCTACTGAGGCTTTACGAAATTATGCGTCCATGATAGTCAGAATACATTGCATTCATCAGTTCATTTAGCAACTTTAGAGCCATTGTTTTGTAATTCATCGTTGATTTCAAGGTTTAGCAAAATATCATGGCCTACACAATCCCCCCCAACTTACAAGTGTTATCTTACTTAACATCACCATTGCCTATAGGATCGCAAAGTTTCGAAGAACTTGCCCCTTTACATTTTCTTGAGATCAGTACTGAAGCCATTACTGTACAATATCTTCGGCGGGAGGAAGACTGGTAGAAGTGTGATAGGTGTTAACAAGATGTATTCGTTCTGGTTCAATGAGAGGTTTATGTATACCAACCGATTGCCAGCTAACCGCCAACTCTCTAGAATTTCCTCTTGAAATCCTATCTCCACTCGATCATCGGAGTATGGTATCTCATCAGACGACCAACGACTGCGTTTTCACTGGCAAGAAAGTGCATAGTTAGAAAAATCTGTACTAAAATCATATTTGACGTCCACCCGCTTTTTTAAGCGCTTAAGCTACGGATACCTTGTTATTTATTAATTTTTTAACTTTAGCTGGAATCTAATTTCTCACATTAGCTTATTCAATACCAACTCTAACTAGTTGCCACCAACAAAAAGAAAATGCAAACATTTCTAGTTTGGCAATACTTGACTGAAAGAATACCCCAATTTTGAAAAAAAAAAATTGGAATACGTTTTCAAGCATTTACAAAATTGTTCAAAATGTGACATTTGCGTCTGACGCCCCAGTTTTCCGCGGTTCCGATGACGAAGGCGATTGTACATACAATAACAATGGCTTCAATTGATATTGATCTTCAACACTGAGGTGATTCATTTATTCTAATGTCATATGCTTTGCTGTTTTTTTAGATTGCAGTAATATTAATAATGTTTACCAGTTTAACTGTTTAATGCACTTTAGCAGCACAATTCAAGCAACAACGAGCATGCCAATGCTGAAAATTGATATGTAAATAATGTAGGGATTTGGGGGCTGGTACGTTTTGCTTGAAATATCAAGTTATGATATTATGAAACTGTGATGCGTATGTGATACATTAACAAATATATGCACAAGTATTACTGTGATCTGCATTTCTTTAGTATTCTAACTGATTCCTAATCCTACGGACGTCTTGATTTGGTATAGATGTGAACAGAGAGCCGAAGTGTACGCAAGCGATCTGGGAGGGTTAAAACCATTCTTAACCCTATCCATCGTGACCCATCATCGTTACCATCAACTGTCACAAACTGTATCGTGTGGATTTTACCAAGAACTTCACTCAAGAATTTGGCATCGATGTCAAGATTAGAGGATACATGTAGTATGGCGGCTGGTCATATTGCTTGCCTTGGTTTGGTTGATCTATTTCTTTCTGAAGCGTATGACGCGACTCATTTTTGACTGGAAACTGATGATTAATAATTCGAAATTGCGCAGTGAAGTTTTCACTTCACTTTTTCACTTCACACTTTAGCTTTGCTGGGAAAATAGTGAATGAACTACCGTGTACATGAGATAAACCATTGGAGAATCATCCTCATATTGTTTGCTGTATGAATATGTTTTGCTCTTTTCGAGGAGGGTAGGGGTGACGATATGACATAACTACATTGTAGTATTTTCACGAGGTAGATCTATTCGTCGCCGAGTATCAACAAGGTCACGTAGATGTGAGTGAGTGCTGAATTTACAATAAATGTGCTATCTTTTTGTAACGCCAGAAATGTGTTCCATCCAAATGAGCGATTTTCGGACAGACATATTACCTAAATTTTGCTACCTACTTTTCTGTTAACCATGTTAACCTTTCTTTGAGAATGGAAGATGACAAATTCAAATAATATGAGTATCAGAGGGATGAGTAGTAATGGAACGGAAGTATAACGGAAGAGGAAAGAAATAATAAAGTCCAAACTTTTTCTTTATCTGGAAAATGGGATATATAAAGATGGATGGAGGTTGAAGTTAGGTTAAACCCAGGCAATCTGTTTACGTCAGTCTGTCACTGCAACACCGGTAGAATCAGTGACGCGCTGACAAAGAAACATACACCTCTACTGGCAAAGTGGGGAGGTGGGAAGATTGTTACCAAAGAAGAGCTAGCACGAGACGTCAGGAGTAAGAAGTAAACAGAATGTGGAATGAAAAAAAAAAGAATCATTGAATTTAAATCAGGATCAAGAGGGAATATGCATGGAAATGAAAGAAATTATTACCCACCATCGCAAGAATTATCAAAATGCAACATTGTAATTTCTTCTTGAAAGTGAACGCAGTATTTTATGGTCTTAATCATGCTTCTATGAAAAGCATTTCCGGATTTCATCGTCTGTTCTACTCACCTACTTATTCTATGTGATGAAACATTTTTCTGATCACTGAGTCTACAAAAACTCTTGCTGTATCACTGTACTGCTATTCAAAGAATGTATTTTAACACCATAAATAACTTCCTTTGATAGATTCAAAGAAAAACTTGAAAACCTAATTTTTCATGATTTGCCCGGCAACGCCGATAATGCTTGAGCTAATTACTTGGTCACAAGATTTAACCAATGCCATTAATCTACTATTTCTAATTCATAATCCGGAGGGTCGCATTCAAATTTAGTGGCCCGCATCACAACGCATGAGCCCAACGAGAAATAATCAAAACCGTTCATCAAATATGGAAACTTCATTTTCAGAATGGAAACTGTAAACTGTAAACCTCTCCTTTTCCATGAATAATTTCATGTCTCATTTCCTTCTGGTCTTTACTGGTTCGTTAATAACTTTGTTCTTTGTAATTATGCAGCCTGTGAGCAAAGCTGTACCCATGACCATGCTGACTGTAAATAATACAACAGGGCCAACGGTGATGACGACATAATAAAAATCATTATTCATGAAATTATGAATTAATCTGTGGCAAGTAGATTTCGTCTAGATGTTAGACTAGATAACACCTGCCTGCGACAATGGTAACGAATTTGACTGCAGTATTTTTGACAGGATCTTAAGGCAATCAATTAGAATGCAATTATCCTACCCCGCAGGAATATAGTACGCTTCTGTCTCACGCTGTACCCAAATGAATTAAGCTTCAGAAAGAAGACGAAAATATCAGGTGTAAGAAAAAATGTGAGAGAAGGAATGAAAATAAAGTTGACATCTCAAATTCTGTGTCCGTAGGCATACCGGTGAATTTGTACTTCACAAGGTGTTAATCCCTTTGTTCCTAATCAAAACACCCTTTGGTGCTCTTCTTTCAGACCATTTCTAACCATATCCGGCGTTTTTCTTTTTGCCATCAGAATACCACAAAGTGAATATAAACCCTTCTTTTTAAATTTGGTATTCCTTTGACAATTTCTCTTTTATTTCGACAACGCACACCTCGTGAATTGTTGCAGTCAATTTGGAGGGGACAAAGGACACGAAATGGTCGCTCTCAACACCTACCCAAGCCCAGGTGAACTTGACCATTTTCAGTTCAATTTCACGGTTATTGCTTTCTTTTGTGGTGTTCTCTCTCGTTTTGGCTGGCATCCGATCTCTTTCAGGGAATTGCGCAAGTCAGCCCACAGGCAGTGACCACAAAGAATGAATTGATCAATTTTTTATGAATTACATTTTCACAAAAAAGCATGCAAATATAACTTTATTTATGGTAGAAGTGCGAGTACGTTTGGTATATGTGCACTTTGCGTATCATTACGTGTTTTCCCATGTACACGTAAAACATTGACTGTTTTCCACCTGGGGTCCGGTAGAACTGCGGAAAAAGGAGAGGGGTAGAGCCCCAGCTAAACTTTCAGTGGCTGTATTTGTTATTGCACCCAAGGCTTTGAATAGCATTCGCGCAATAGCAACAGCAGTAGGTGACCGCTCATGATTTTGTTTTAGGTTTCCCACCCTTATTTCTTGAGGAGTAATTGCAGCCGGTTGAACACCCGATATCCCAAAGCAGGTCCACCTTGGATTTAGAGCGTTGCAGGACGTGTGGCTGCCCGAAGACGGTGGGTGAGACCCGCGGGGAATGCTCCGTACTGTTTACAATATAAATATCAGTTGAGCCTCCTCTCTCTTGAAGACTGATGAAAACTTCTCGACAGATTAATTAGCTCAGTTGAGTAAATCGCAACAATGGAAGAAAGCGAGAGAGCTCACGGCGCTTTCTCAAGCTTTCACTGCGTTTATTATCGAATGTTGGTTTAATGGGACTGGGGTTAAGAGCCTCTACTTACAATTTGTAAGACCCGGAGAAGAGATGAGGTGACAACATGAATGTAGACCAATTTCAGCACTGTAGAATAGGTCGGAAATTGGTTATAAAACATACTTATGTGCCGAGTACACTGGCAGAAAAGTGAGTTGAACTCATGCTTCCAGTTCCTGGTGCACTGTACCTCGAGTGGATATCTCAAACAAAAAGCAAATGTTCTTGTCTTGAAATCGGCGACATACGAATTCCCCTACCGCCATGATCCCAGAAGCGAAACCCCAAAGTGTTTTAAAAAATGTTATTTCATTAAAGGTCTTTTCATTAACCCATCATCTCCTAAAAGTCAGTTGTATTCTTTCCATTAAATGATAGTTGTATTATCTTAGGTGTACTCGAATAAATGAATTATAGTGTTATAACATAGACGAATTTGTTTACCAAACTTCATCATTGAGCAACAAAGATTCTCAACCGAAGTTCCCAATAATTGAATTCGCTATTAATGTCTGTATTCTTATGGATCGTATTGTGCCTATTTCTTTTCATGCATACAGGCAGTTTATGACAACGCAGGTACCGAATGCAAGTGCCACGGTGTGTCAGGATCATGCAGTTTGAAGACATGTTGGTTACAGCTAAGTCCTTTCAGTAACGTCGGCGCTATCCTCAAGGACAAGTACGACGGAGCAACCCAAGTGCGTGTCAACAAGAAAGGCCGCCTGATCAACACCGATGCACGCTTCAATAAGCCAACCCGTGGTGATCTGGTATACCTTCAACAGTCACCAGACTACTGCGTACCCAACGTAGAGGCCGGCACGTTGGGTACGACGGGTCGAGAATGTAACAAGACATCCATGGGGACCGATGGATGCACGTTGATGTGCTGCGGAAGAGGGTACAACTCTTTCACCAAGGAGGTCGTCGAAAGATGCAAATGCAAATTCAAGTGGTGCTGCTACGTCAAGTGTCGGAAATGCAGGACATTGGTCGATGTACATGTTTGTAAATAGGACAGAAAATTCTGCAAAGAGAGAAATACTGTAGTGTAACATATTTATAGCATGAGAATGCATCTGGTTACAGGTCATCGTGCAGTTTCTGCCTTGTAAAGTCACCTACTAGTGTTGATGTATCCAATCATGTTGTGAATTAAACATAGCTCACAATAAGCCCTTTTCGTATAGTTCAGACATCCTTATACACTTCTAGAGTGTCTTCAAAGACTGCTTTTATGTCAACATCTACGGTAGACATATCTACTTGGTGACTTTCGCCATTTTAGCAGCAGGAAATAAGGCTATGATGCACTTTGTCATCGGGAAGTGAAAGCATGTTCTACAGCCACAATGTGTGCAAAGTGAATCATTAAGTGTATTGGTTGACCATTATCATTTCATTGTTACCCGCAAAGTTTTGGCAAGGAGTTATTATCATGGCGAAAGCATAAGGCCTTGGTTTTATGGCTTTCAGTCGCTTCATTGCAAGTTATTTGGTCCGACCTGACTGATTTGTGAAGGCATGTGAAGGCATAGCTGCAAACAGTCAGACTTCGCACCTGTAGGAGAGGACAGTGGGACGGAACCTTGACAGATTTATTTCTGACCAGAGACATTCATAATGAATAGTAAATGTGTTCTTTAGTAATAACCAATGCAAAACCATTTGTCTTAAATCCTATGAGTATAAACCTTGTAACGTGGTGCAGGTAGGTATGTTTACACCTACTGAGAGACATTCGTATAAAAAAGATGGCATCCACATGTGTTCCTGTTGGAGATTGTTACGAAAAAAGGATTATCTTTTCATGGCCAAAGGATTCCTTGTTCCGTTACAATCTTAGACCCTCATGAAGGTTCTGGCAGATCGTGGAGTGATTGCACAAATCAGTCGGATATTGTTTGCATCAACGCACAAATAGGACGTGAACTTTATGAATCTTCGGTGTCTTGTCTCATCATTCGGTTGACTGAAACGAACTTACCTGAGCCATTTCATCTGTAAGGATTTTTAAGGTGAATTGAAGGCGCGCCTCTTGTATGTAATATTATTCATATTCTTGAAAACACTCGCTCTTAAGAGTGATGGGCGCTTACCATGACGTATAAGTATAAATGTACATATTCTGTTGCTACCTACAGTATATGGATGTCTGTTACGAACTGGAAATTTTTTCGTCACTTTCAGACTGTAGGGATTTTGTCACGATAGTAGACCTGTGTTTATCAAAGACTGAAAATTATACTAGTACAATGGTGTTTAGCGGGAGCGAACATAATCTCATACATGCATGTATAAAGAGATATGTAATGACCACATAGCATAATATACCACTGGAGATGGTGATTCTAGCTAGGGTGGGGTCATTCATATCTTTCTACAGATTGTTAAGACGTACTAGTTTGAGAAATTGTGGTCCACCATGTACTCAATGGTTACATATTCTAAAGAGGAGCTTTTAAGGCTGATGTGATTAGATTCGCTGTGATAAAATAACAGTATGGTCGTCTAAGTCCTTTCCTCACACTTTACTTTGTAAAAAGGAATTATTTGCTTTTCTATAAAGTCGTATTTCATGTAGATTTTATAAGCTGAAGTACGAAGAATATCCTTGAATTACAGTACTACATGTATGATAGAGTCATCGTATCATTTCCCTTTGTGGAGGTATAGAAAATCATTTTATCTCGAAGAAATTATGTGAAACTCAATTTTTAAAAAGTTGATCATTCTTAAAGTTAGCAAGCTTCGTATTTTGGTTGCCCTGTTGTAACAAAGAACAAAATGTTCATATGGAATATTGTCGGTGCATATTATGTGGGAAAATTTTGCAGAATGATGCAAAAACTTGTAAATCAATTAGAACTTTGGCCGATTCATTGTTCCTTCTTTAGAAATGCACGAACTGTGATGTTTGCATAGTTACGAGTGGTTACTTCTGTGAGTTACTAACGAGACGAATCACAGTGTTTAAAGATCATATTATTGTTTTAAAACAGTTTTCTATTCTTACCGTATCATTTATATACACCTTTGAAAGCCATTTTGAATATAAACACTTTGATGGGAATGCTACTTTTGGCGCCAATTTTATGTTTATGACTTCTCTCAGTGTACAACTGCTTTGAGAGAAACATATGTCATCATTCACAATCATAGACATTTTAGATAGCATTATCATTTACCATTGTTATGGTTGAGCCTAGACTCGGAGCTGACTATATAGAGGATGTGTCTGGATTATGCATTTTCGCATTAATTATCCTTGAAGGCTTTTTGAACAATTTTCTATATACTATTTTGTCAGAAACCATCATTTCCACAAGCTCTGCTTCTCTGCTGGTCTCTGTTTTTTCACTCTCATTTCATTTAATTACTTTAAATATTTTCTCTTATTTTCAGAAAATGTTTCTGCATTTTGGTTTCTTCGTCATGTTATTTTTGGATTTACTTGCACACTTGTTACTTTGAAAAATGAAAATGAAATTTTTATTGAAATATGAATAAAAAATCTGAATCTTTTACAAAACATAATATGCAGTAATCAAGCGGCTTGATATTAGACTCAATCTTAACTTAAAATGGAAACACCATTTATTTTCATTTTGTGTTTAAATCTGTAAGAAAATTGTATGTTTTAGTGTCTCATATTATTACATTATTGTATATTATTTCACGATTGTTTGTGTATACTGAAACAAAGGAACAATTTGTAAATAACTGAAAATATGTATTTTAGCTAAATGAATATTCGAGTATTAACTTGGCAGAATGGAAAGAAGAAGTTTAATGTATCCCGTTAATCAGGATAACCAGCTTAGCGCTAATTGTTTTCTTTTTCTTCTCACCAAGTTCGTCTGTTGTTTTATCTTATTTCGAAAACAATACAGTAAGAACTATGATTAAGATGTTCATCTACATTGATATAAATAAAGTTTCATCAACGATGATTTTGAAAGTTTTATATATGATAGTCGTAATTCTTTGTCACTATTTTGAAGAAGCCTATATCAATGTGAAGGGTTTTTAACGCGCTGCCTTTTTTAATTGAGGAAATGCATAAGGAAAATGAATAACAAAATATAGAGAGCCCTCTTCATTAAATTACCATCTGTAGTATTTTTTCATTACTCTAGTATTGCATATTTATGTTTCCTAGAAATATCACTAGGAAATTACCGGGTTTGTAAGAATATAGGGTTTGTATTACCATAACTCCCATATTTGTCATTTTACCTCCTCTTTACCCCTTCCTCTCTCTCTCTCTCTCTCTCTCTCTCTCTCTCTCTCTCTCTCTTTGTCCCCACCTACTGAGAATTCTCCCCTCACCAGCATTATTTCTCTCTACTCCCTTCTCCATTTGCCGTCAAGCATATTTTTTCAATCATATTCTTCTCAAGTTGAAGGGACTTGCGCTCTTCATGTCAACACAAATAATATTGAAACAAGTTGTTGGAATTATTAATTAAATCAGTTAAAGATTCTGAAAAAGTAATAAAATACAATAAATCATTTTTAATTTCAACTTTTCAACGTTTCCATTATGATGGCATGGCTAAGGTCGTATGTAGGAGTATCCATTGAACTGTACCACCGATATGATGTTATATATTTTCAAGAGATCGCATTAAAACTGAGCGTGAAATTATATCTAGATTGTTTGAAAGGTCTCTTTTCTGTGTGTGTGTGTATTGTATACGAGTTTGTCTTTGAAAGATTGTCATATCATTTCGCGATCATTTATATTATACGGTATGGAATAGTAAGTTCACTTCGACACACTTTTTAGATTATGATGAATGGCGCTTATAAAATGGAACAAACTAAAAATATTGGATGGAAATTGCGTAACTTGAAGTGAATTATCTGTTAAGCCAAACTTAAGCAATTTCAGGCCCAACTTAACTTGGGTAATTTTTGTCCAATCATGAGCACAGATCTCTGAGATTTGGCAATTGCTTAAAGTTTACTTTATGATTGATTCATGATCTAAATTTTTCATAATCGATTTCAATGGGCGCATATCCATCGGGTAGATCACCGATATGGATTATTAATTCTGGTTTATAATTTTTCGTATTTCAAGTACATAAAGCACTTCGATAATTCATTTTTTGTTTCTCATCTATAAACAGATAACAGTTGCATACTATTGTCAATTTTCATAATATATTTGAAATTACAACGGCAAACAAAGACAAAACTCTATTCAATGAAGTAGTAGTAGTAGTAGTAGTAGTAGTAGTAGTAGTAGTAGTAGTAGTAGCAGCAGCAGCAGCAGCAGTAGTAGTAGACTTTCTTGGATAACTCGTTTAGCACAAGGCTAATCTGCCACAAGGTTCATCGCACAAAATAACTTACATAAATGAAAACAAAAGAAATACATCAGCAATTGACAAATGAAAGTACGAATGTACAATTATCCTGAGACAATTGAATGTACGAACATGACGAATGCATCGTGAGTACAAAACAATGCATATAACATGTGTATACGGGATAATAATCTCATGCATCTCAGTTTACATGGGAAACAGCTAGTCAATGTGGGTATATACAAATGAATGACTATTTACATAAAATATATATATATATATATATATATATATATATATATATATATCTCAATATGGTAATGATAGTGCAATTTCCTATTTCATCTGGAAGTTTGCTAAGCAATTGCTGAGGAGTACAGTGTCAGAGGATCAACCATAACTGAGGAGGTCTATAAAACGTAATTATTGTCATCTAACAGAAATGTATCAGTAAGGAATAACTGAAATAATCATGGCGTGAGGTTTGTTAAAAAGATGTAATGCAATCAATTGTTCTTATCACACTGAAACTTTTAATTAAAAAAATACAAAATATCAACTATTACCTACGAACGATGGTTGCCATTAAAAGATTTCTTTTCCCGAAAATTCCTAATATCCGAAATGTGATGGCGTACTTCCATTTCATATTTACACCAAAGTTGAGCATTCCGTTCAATAATCTGTTACAAGTGAATAAAGAATCGTCATTCGATCATTGGAAAGAGTGCATGTGGCCGGGATGGGGGGGGGGGGGGGGGGGGGGGGGGGAATCCGCCTCACTAGGTGAGGAGAGACGAGAATCCGGGAGGGAGTGCTGACACTTTCTTTTGCCTGCTTTTTGAAATACCAAGCCCCCTCCCCTTCTTCTCTTTTCCCTCTGTCATGCACATAAAGGAAATGCATAGTTTCAGGTTTTCAGCCAGTGAACCTTTGGTTTTAAAAGTCCTGTCCAAGGGATTCAGTAATTGAGAATCAATGCCATATATCAAGGCACTATTCTAACAAGCTCAAGAGAGAGAGAGGGGGGGGGGGGTGGATGAGAAGTGGACCAACATAATGGAGAACACCGGCAAACGAGGAAGAAAAATAGAATAGAGACGGTCGAGGATAGAAAGAGAGAGGGAGATAGATAGACGAGAGAGAGAGAGAGAGAGAGAGAGAGAAGAGCACAAATAAAAGAAGAAATAGACATACGTCGATCGGAAGGAGAGAAAAAGGAGAGACGAAAAAAGAAGAAGAGGAAAGAGAAAGGAGGGGCCGGGAAGTATGGAGTACGGTACTTGATATTACTGCACTTTTTCCTTCTCTATCATTTATACATAATTCACTTTTCCATTTTCGCTACTTAACCATTAGAAATTCCACCAATGGGCCGTAGGTCCTCTGATAGTGATCCATAAACAGTTTCACCATGGAGCTGCGGTTCCACTTCCCTGCATACAGCTCTATAGTTGTATTGACACAACAGCTGGCACATGAAAACTGTGGACGTGGATCGAGATGAATCAGATTTGGTTTTTTTCCCCAGTACAATCATTATTGCATCATCTTTGAACGGGGCATGCAGCGGCTAAGCCGGGTTAGCCTGAACAGGTGAGTCAAGCCAGCCTACGGTGTGAATACCTTGTGAACCCTGGAGGTGAATGTTTTCTTCCATTGCTAGCTTTACGTCTGCAGAGCTAAATTGCGGGTGAGTTTATTGTTTGGGAAAGACTTCTTTTTGCGACAGCCACCCAAACTTGCTAACGGAATAAAGCGAACCTTGCATGTTGGGTGGCTGTCGCAAAAGGAAGTCTTGCCATTGTTTGTTTATTTGTTTCTTTCTTGCTTGCTTCAGAAACCCCAATTTGCAAATGAAAAGTCCAAGTTTTCATGGAGAAAAGAGCTAAAATAAATCTGGGAACCTTGAAACAGCATTACAAGAAGTGTTTCAAGCTCTTTGTTTCTATCCACTGATCCAATAAACCGTGGCTTTACAACTGAGCTATAAATCTACACAGACTAATGGTGTGTTTATAGTAAAAATGTACCATTAGTCTGTATAAGATATTGCTCATAAATGAATGGTGTACGTAGTACCACCTTATTTAATCATCAATGTATCATTTTATAATTTAGGAGGATCGAGTGCCAGCTAAATGATGCTGCACAGATGCGGTCATCTGGTTCGCTACCAGCCTGGTGGAGTGGTATCGAAAGTGACTGGTCAATGTTTGGGGCTTTCAGGGGCTTTCAACAGGTTGTTACAGTCACATTGGGAGCAAACTCGTTTCATATCCACCAAATTCCCAGGAAGCAACCAATGGAGCAAAAGTAAGGTGTGTACAAGATATATTTCCAGTAGGGTCCTCTGTATAATATCCCTTGTAAAAAAAGTACCATGGTACCCATTGTAATTTGAAGAAATTACCATCAAAACATGCAAAAGTACCATCAAAATACCATGAATTTTCCATGATTTAATGGTAATTTCATCAAATTACCATGGGTACCACATGTATTATTTTTTACAAGGGATATGAGCTCCGTATGAAACCTGTGTTAAACTTAAAGCTTATCTACTCAATTATTGGGAGGAGATTGAGACTCATGGTACAGAATACAGATAGTGATCATTTGCATTTAGCCTATCGGGCACAGATGATGACAAATTAATCGGAATAATAATATTAATCATGATAATAAGCCTAATATCAATAATGATAATGATGCTGCTACTACTAGATGGGTCTACTACTACTACTACTGATAATAATAATAATGATGATGATGATGATGATGATGATAATAATAATAAAAATAATAATAATAAAAACACTATCTGCGACTTAAGGGGAAGTAGTCTAAAAACTAGGACTGAATGAGAAAATTCATGGTGGTCACATTGTGGTCACTCAGAAGTACCAGTTACTTCATTTTCCTGTTAGTTGGAAGTAACTAATGATCTTTGACTTCAAATTTAAATTAGAAGTTGAACTGAAAAAATATTATATTACTATATATCTTATAATATCATACTATATCATATCGCCTTTTCGCCTCAGTCTCCACTTTTTCATGACGCATGATATAATGATGTAAAATCATCCTAGGGATTTAACGCCCCTATCATGGAGAGATATTGGTTCAATCCAAATATTCATGTAAGTTAGGAATCAACATGGTTCTAATGCACTCCTAAATAGCTGGGATCATAGCAATTGTGCTATCCAAAAAGATAGGGAGAAATAATATTTTCTCCCTAATGTAGGTTTCCCTCTAAGTAGAAGATTTTAAGCACAGAAATTTGCCTTAATCCAAAGTGAAACTACTACTACTAATAATAATGATAATGATAAAATGGTGATAATAATAATAATAATGATATAAGTTATTGTTATAACAGCAGTGATGATGATTATTATGGTGACAAAGATAAGCATAATGGTATTGCTTAGTTGAATCTTACTTTGCATAATGATGACTTTTTCCCCCTCTTTTTTTTTAATGAAAACTCATATTGGTGAAAGTATGTTATGCCATTAACATGATGCAAGTCTTTTCATGGTTACATAATACTTGTTGGTTAAAATTTGTTTATTTTGACAGGAAAACAACAATGTCATTCTTAATGGTAGCCCTGGGGCAGGCAAGACCACTGTGGGGCAGATTGTTGCTCGAAAGCTTGATATGGCTGTACTGGATGTTGATAATGACATTCTTGAATCAGTGTGGGGTATGCCAGTCAGTGAGAAGGTGAACATATTTTGATTATTTTTTTCATACTTTCTCAATTTAATCATTTTTTCCCTCCTCCACTTTATTTCTTTGAATAAACTGATCTTTAATAGGATGATTAAGAACCTTGATTTAAGTTCAGGTAGGAAACTGACTTTGTACCCTTCTGTCTACCTCCCTGTTTAAATGTAAAATGTTGCTATGCATTTTTTGAGGAATTCTGTCCGAATTTTAAGAAGATTATCTGAATCTTCTAATCATTTGGAAATATGATTTTGTTTATAGCATGTTATTGTTTTTAAAATGTAATCATGTCTTCTTTCTCTCTCTCTCCCATTCCCTCTCAATCTGTGTCTCTGTTTTCCTTGTCTCTCTTTATCCCTGTCTCAGTCTCTCTCCTTCTCTCTCTCTCTCTCTCTCTCTCTCTCTCTCCCATTCCCTCTCAATCTGTGTCTCTGTTTTCCTTCTCTCTTTGTCCCTGTCTCAGTCTCTCTCCTTCTCTCCCCCCTCTCTCTCTCTGTCTCTCTCTCTCTCCCATTCCCTCTCAATCTGTGTCTCTGTTTTCCTTGTCTCTCTTTGTCTCTGTCTCAGTCTCTCTCTTATCTCTCTCTCTCTCTCTCTCTCTCTGTCACCATTCTCATCTTCATTTCCTTCCCTTCTGATATCCCATTTAGCTCTTTGAAGTGGGAGGAGATAACTTCCTGGAAGCAGAGGGACAAGCTCTCCTCACATTCACTCCTCCATCAGATACAGTAATCACCCTCACAGGCTCCAATGCCATGCATGGCAATGCTATGGCTCACATCTCAAAACACGGCCCAGTCTTGTTCTTGGATGTCAAGAATGAAGATATCCTCCAGAGGCTAGAGGCTATGAAGGTGAATCGGATTGTTGGGCAAGAGGCAGGTGTTTCCATGACAGAGATCCTGGCATACAGGCAGCAGTTCTATGAGAAGTGCTATGATGCACGAATTATCTGCGAGGCTAATGAAACACAGGAGGGTATTGCAGGAAAGATAGTTGATGCTCTCACTCGATTGAAGAACCATAGTCAGTATATTTCAACAAGAAGTAGTGGAAAGAGCTCAGGCAAGGACTTTCTGAGTGCAGTCCTACAGGGTTTGGCTGAGGATGGTGGTCTATTTGTTCCATCAGGACCACTTCCAAAGATGACACTGGGGCAGTGGGAGCGTCTTGTCCCCTGCACCTACCAACAGAGAGCCCTGCGTATCCTTGAACAATGGATTCACCCATCAGACCTCCACCCCCAAGTACTAAATGGAATGATCCAAAAGGCATACACATCCAATAGCTTCCAGTCTGAGGATGTGGTACCAGTCACTCATCTGGAGGGTAATCAGTACCTGATGGAAGTCTTTCATGGCCCTACAGCATCCTTCAAGGATGCCCCTCTGCAACTCATGCCTCATTTCTTCCGAGAAGCAGTGAACCAGAAAGGAGATGCAAAGTAAGATAAACTAGTAATTAACGAGTGATACAATGCAAAGATATAAACCTTGCATTACTGCAGAGAGGGGAGCTTTAATCATTTTGTTCAGGCAGTATATTGTATATATGTTTAAACTTATATGGCATCCAGTTGGATGAATTGTACAAATTTTTACAATTAAAAAAGAAATCATACATGAAAAACAAACATAAATTTCAACAACATTAACATGCATGAGGATATATGAATATTCATAAATGATAAAGCAAATTTACAATGCTAAAAGTGATTGTGTCTACAACTGCTGAAGTTACGGTATGTTTCAACTTTCAAAATTCAAATCATATGGAACTCTTTTGTTTGCTTCCGTTATGGATGCTCATTGTAATGTTGTTGCCTTTTTAGAAAAAAAAAAGTGACAAAATCATGAAAAGAAACAAAAGAAACATTAAACTTAGGAAACATTACACAATAATATGCTCTTTATGAAGATTATAATTTTCTGTTTCTTCTTATTTTAGGTATTTGATATTAGTAGCTACATCGGGTGATACAGGCAGTGCTGTTTTAGATGGATTTGGTGCAACAAGTGGTAATTATGAAAAATATTTCTGTCAATTGAAGGAATGGGGAAAAAAAGTTGTAATGCAATATATGACTTGATTCTGCCTTCTCACTCAGTGATGTAGCAACATATTCACGCAGTTCTGACAATGCTACTACTACTACTACTACTACTGCTACTACTACCAAAGTTCTGCTGGCATTATTTTACCTTTATTGCTCATTATTTCAAATTTAATCATCTTCAGTGTACAATTACATCATATAAGATGCATATGCAACTATCTTGTAATCAGTGTTGCTCCAGTACTACAGGTATAGTTAGTGCATCCTAAAACTCATATGCTCATACAATGATCTGTCATTTGTCAATTATTAATACTTTAATATTTGTTACTTTTGTTTCTATAGTGACTGAGGGTAGTAATGATGACGTATCCGTGATGGTGTTTTATCCTGAAGAGGGTGTCAGTCCAGTCCAGAAATCTCTGATGACTGCTGTGGATAGCCCCAATGTCAGAGTTATAGGTAACTGGCTAAAACATACAAAACCAAATATATGATGTATATCACTATAGGCATAAACTGTTACTGTATGTTCTATATACAATCCTGTTGATGAGAATACTAGTTCTATCCACTTTTGGGATGAATTGAAAATGAATGTGACAAGGACATTAAAAAGGAGGCAATACAACCATCTGTCCCAAGAGCCTTCTTCACCATTTATTCTTTGTTTTTTGTGTATGTGTTTGTGTGTATATGTTGAATGTAGCTATTTACCTCTCTTGCTATGCACGTTTACAGGTTGATTGTGCTCAGTATTCATTCTGGAAGCACTGTGTGTTACAGCTTGACTATGTGTATTGTTTATTATAGATGTTTTTTTTTAATATGTCAGCTTGACTTGGCCAAATGTCATAGTGAAGCAAGAAACTCTTTGTATCTTAATCTCATCTAGTTTTGAAAACTTGGTTTCATATGCATATTAGCCTTTTTGGTAAGTAATATATCACAATACATTCCTCCATCTAGGCGTTGAAAGTGACTTTGACTTCTGCCAGTCAGCCATCAAGCAGATCTTCTCATCCGACACATGCATGCTCCGACACAGCCTTCTGAACGATTACAACGTCAAGCTCAGTGCTGCAAACTCCATCAACTGGGGTCGCCTGTTGCCGCAGATTGTCTACCATGCATCGTCATACCTAGACCTGGCCAAGCAAGGTGTGATCAGTGTAGGGGACCCAGTGGACTTGTGTGTGCCGACTGGGAATTTTGGAAACATCCTTGGAGCTGTTTATGCTAAGGTAATGATTTGAAATGTATTAATAATTTCTCATTCAACACAGTGATATAAAAATGAGAAACATGAAGTAGATGACCTGTACTATGATAAAATACCAAATATCAATCTACTATAAGAAAAAATAACAAATATCAATCAACAACCCACAATAACGGAGAAAAATTGGCAAGAAAATTTGTGATATGAAGTTGAGAGAGTGATTTTTTCAAATGTACTTTAAGGAAGGATGGAGATTAGAAGTACAGTTGAAATGCAGTATAACGAGGTCCTTGGGACCTCGTTATATCAATATATGAATATATCAATTATATCAATATGTAAATTACCTTGTTATATCAGGAATATTGTTATATCAGATCTCTTTATACCGAGTTTCCACTGTATTAAGAAAGAGGAAAGGAAACAATATAATTCAGAGTACGATGAAGAAATGTATCAGTGTCATGATTGATAAAAGCCATTGCCTGTAATAGCAACATAGTTCTTGTATTCAGCCAAGGAGAGTACAGGAATTTGGTAGTCAACTGGTTAGAAATTTAATAATAGGATTTCTCTCTTTATTTGTCAGCTGATGGGTATTCCATTAAGACGACTGATATGTGCTTCCAATGTCAACAACATCTTGACTGATTTCCTTCAAACTGGGTTCTATGATCTGCGCAAGAGACCACTGAGAGTCACAATGTCTCCTGCAATTGATATCCTCAAATCTTCAAATCTAGAAAGGTATTTGGAAACTCCCTTTTTTCATCCAACTCATTTGTATCTTTATACTTCATGAGTATTATTGACTAATTTTTCTTCTTTCTTGCTACACTTCACATGTTCCAATGCCAGATATTGTATTGAACATGGTGCCAAAACAAGCTGTGTTTTTCTACTTCTTAATTTGTTTTTTTTTTAGATAATTGTTTTTAAAAAAATAAATTAATACTTTGAATGATTTTAAACATGGTTTGATATCTTGCATTTTTGTAATATTCCTCTGAAGGAAAATTAATTTTAGTTTATGCTGTAAAAAAAATGAAAACAAATCTGGTGGTGTAAATACAAAAAAGTTTAGAAAAATTATAGAATATTCATTTTGATATTCAATAAGTTCACTTAGCAATAAATCATTCTACATGTTCTCTCTTCAGATTGCTATATCTTGCCTCAGACTGCAGTGGTCCTCAGGTGGTCAGCTTCTATGAGCAACTCCAACAAGAACAGTACTTCAAAGTGTCAGATAATGTAAGAACTATCTTGATGTATTTTACTTAGGTTTAACTTGGATTTTGCTCAGGTTTACCTTAGATAAACTCTGCTGTTTTTCATAGGCCAATTTCTTTGTTTGATTATCAGTGTTACAGTGTTACAGTTTAGAAGGGAAGGCCACAAATAAAAAATAATCAGTTTACATAATCACATGTTGGTCAAAGTTTCAAAAGTCCTCAAGTCATTCCTTGCTAATGTTTCTTGTCTAGGTTCTGTCGAAGATTCTAGATGACTATGGTTTCCATGGAGACTGGTGTGATGAGAAAACTTGCTCCAAATCTATCAAAGAAACATTTGAAAGAACAGGTAGGAACACTCTTCCCTACATAAGGGAAATTTCCAGAAACAGATAGATCATCACCCTAAAGTCACCAGTGCAACTACCATTTCTGCCAAATGTCACCAACACATCACTTCCCCTAATACCAAATTCTAGCTATGTGGTTAAAGATTGAATGGCAGTGTGAAAGAAAAAAGGGGTTGCCAGGTAACATCCAAAAGATCAGAACAATGGAGAAAAGACAAAATACTCTCTTATCCATCATGTGAAGAATTAATGTGACAATATTCCATGGCTGCTCAGCCAGAATTTTGTAAATCAGTATCAGAATTGCTATTAAAGAGTGCCACCTCTCAATATGATTATTGCAGCCCTGTTCAGTGTGCATAGTTCTGGTTCAAGCTGTGCCATGAATACATACTCTGTACTAATCAATGAAACCTTGACTACATTGTCTTGTCGTCATTGACATGGTGGCAGCGGTGGGATTAATGGTACATTCATGCTTAAATTTCCTTAACAATTAAGCATGCTATATAGCAAACTCTTTATTTTATATTTTCTCTCAAAGGATACCTTCTAGATCCCCATACAGCTATCGGAAAAGTGGTAGCAGATCGTCACCCTTCAAATGATGGTGCCCCAATGCTGATCTGCTCCACAGCTCACCATGGCAAATTTGCATCGGATGTTCTCAACTCTCTAGGTCAAACAGCAAGTCACTCGGACAGACCAGAGACACTGTTGAATCGACTGGGGGATTTGAACCCTCGACCTGGAAGGCACGTGAATCTTGAGCAGTCAGTCAGGAATCCCAGGGTTCAGAAGAAGTTTGTGGATGCTTCAATGGAATCGATGATGAAGGAAGTACATGACTTTGTGGAAGAAAGGATTAGGAAATAAGCATGAGATGATTGTGACTCGATCACCTCATATATTATGTATCAAAGGATATTTCATATTTTTGCCAAAGACTTTTAACTATAGTTACAAAAAGGGCTTTTCATTATCATCGAAACATTCCTTAACATTGTTTGTAATGTAGCATTGCATTCAATGAATTCATAGGTGTTGTATTTAGAATATGTTGTGCCACCCATTCATTACAAATAAGTTCTGAGAGTTGTAGGAAAATTACTCATTGCACTTTCAACATATTTTTATGAAAGTAGAAATTGCTGACCCATCACATGATACAGGTTTCACCTGGTTCTCCATAAAATATCCCTTACAGTACAGCTGTAAGTGGAATCTATTTACTAATGGTATCACTTTGTATACATGCTTACAATTACAGAGTAAGATGTACTGCTAATGCGGGCTGCCTTAATAGTAATTAGTGATGGAGTTTCAAACATCAATCAAACTGCATGAGCCGTTTGCACATCTCTGTACTTTCATTTGCACTCCCTGTTGAAATTCAAGAGGTTTTTTTTTTCTCTCTCTCTTTTTTAAAAAGTAAGAATATATGTAATATATATTATTTAAACTATATTTATGGAATATTCAAAACTTTATTTATAGTAGTCTAGAAAATATCCATGCACATTTAACTTTTTCTTTTCACTATGTACTGATATTGTTATGCTGTCTTCATGGATAACAAAATACTAGAAAGTCTTAAAGTAAAGAAAGAAAAAGATAAACACTTTTTGTACTTTTTTCGTTTTGTATTTTAGCAAATAATTGTTTTCATAGATTTGCTATTTAAATTAGATTCTTCTGATGAAAAATAATTAAAAATCACTGAAGGTTTGATGTCAGTTAAGTACATAATCATATATGAAGACAAGCAAGGCATGATGATGCAGGTAGACCTGAAGTTAGTGCCCCAGCCTACGTTCATGATATCAACATCGATAGCTAATATCAGTTGATATCTGCTACATGCGATACTTACTGATGTTCTTCCCTCTATTGTGGAGCCAATTTGGTAGTGCACTGCGCTTTTGTGTAACTAAGAGGTAAACCAACATTGATATGTGTTTACATGATTTTATGAATTGAGTTGCTAAACTAAAAATGTACAAATATGCTGCCACATCAGAAATCAGTTAGAATCTCTGCAAAGTGCCTTAGAATTACAACAGTGTGGAAAAAAACACACAAAGTAATTGTGATATTGAATTAACTTTGTTTGAATTAAGTGTATATGAAATGACTCGTGTTTAAAGAGTGCATCACATTTGATCTGATCAATGATAAGAAGATTTTCAATTAAATGTACACTGTTTTTGTAATTGTGTGGGTATGTGCATGACTTCTATAGGGCAGCTGTAGTGTGTACCTCTTCTGAAAAATCTTCTTGTGGTTATTGTTTTTGGTCAAACGTGATTCAATCTTTATAAGGATATCTTGTTCGTACTGAGAAAATATCTGATCCAATCTCAACATTCTTATTCATTTGGCAAGATGAATAATACAGCAATAAATATCATGAAGGATCTTCTAGTGCTTGGGGTGATGTCTGTTTAATGGATAGTACATGAATATGTAATTAAGATGACAGAACCGCCAAGTAATAACAATATTTGCACATGTAATATTTTCTGGAAATATTTATTCATTAATCCCAATACATGATTTGCCTGCCAATGATACAACATATTTTAGTTTTAAAAAGTTAAAGCCATCCCTTAGTGCTCTGGTGACTCTTGAATCTTGTGAATATATATTCAATCTGTGTTACATACTACCAGTTTGTAGAACTAGCCAGATAGTAGCATCTGGTCTGACAATTAAAAACTTCTAATAGCATCAAATGAAAGATATAAGAATGTTCAAGAACACAAAGTTAGTAAATTACAAGCAATTAGCAAAATAAGAAAAAAGGAAAACAAAAACAACACAAAACTGAAATTGGATATCAAGTTTGTTTGTTGATAACCCTATAGTCTACTCAAAGAGTCATGTATAAGAATAAATTCAATTCAGCTTCTTTTGGAATCCAGTTCCATACCACAACCCATAAGGTAACCTTATGACTAAAATTCACTTCAGCAATCAAATCTGCCAACTCTGGTACAATTATATAAATGTACAGCATACATTATATCTCACCAATTACTGTGCTTGAGTATTTCTTAAGGCAGAATTCAAGGTATAATAAAAATGATACCAATAATATTTTACACTACTTGTAGACATATTTCACACCATACTGTAAGAAGAATAAAAGTAAATTTAGTCAAATTATGTTATAGTGAAAATATACAATGAACATAAAATCACACTGAATAATTTTCAAGAAATTTGGAGTGAAAACTCATTGTCATCCATTTCTGAGAGATTGTAATGATGCACTGCTAGAGAGAGTCTGTACGAATTTCCTTGTATCAAGGTAGACAATTTTAGTACTGCATTCTTTTGAAATGTATATTTTCTCAAGCTTCACTACTCAAAATTGATCAAACTAGATATTGGATAAAAATATTACACCAAAAAGAACTGAAAATATTTCATCATTTAAATTGCACTAATGATTTCATCAGGTGTGCATTATATCCATTAACATGAGTCAACTATAACAGGATGGTGGAATTATCAAATGAGAATGGCAAAATCTTCATATTTTTTCCATCAAGGATTGTAAAATGGAAAAATATATCAATACATGAATAATCTACTATACTACACAGTGAAAAAATCTATTTCAGAATGGTTCATTTTAAGTATAAAGGCACAATGGGAAACAACTGCATTCAGACATCTTAGTTGCTATATATACATATTTTATAAAGCAAAATAACAATTCGAACAAGCAAACATGAAAAGCTAATTTTTTTTTGTCTCATTAATCTACAATATGATTCCTATATTTCATAATGGAATATGAATTTTTTTTCAAAATTGAAATGTAAGCTTTTTTTTTTTTTAAATTATATAAATGTACATATCACGCATTATTAAAATAGAAATGACACAATGACTATTTTTCTGGAATGAAACATATAAAT
>CM057151.1:52549964-52651194 GCA_029962745.1 Echinometra lucunter
TTAAGTTTGACATTCACATTACTTCAGGGAAAGGGAAGAGAAATAAAGCCATTATGCATCAAAACCTTTAATTTTTTTATCATTGTAGATTGACAAAAAATCTCTGTTCATTTCCCCATGACCCAAATTCACATATTTCTGACAAAGTGATGCAGCACTACATGTATATTATGCACGATCGTTCACAAAAACACCCCTCTGCACATAAATCCACCAATTTTCCAGAATCAGGCAACTCTGTAAGCAGTTAGAGTGAGCTCTCTACTTTGTTTGAAATTACAATGTCATGCCTGTTTCAGACACTGAAATAACATACCATTTTTTTCCTCTCCTCTTCTTCCCTTTCTCGTGTCACATCCACTTCATTGTCATCATCATCTAGTATCCGAATTCGGCATCCACCTGCGTTGGGATCAGGCGGAGGTGGTTCGATGCGTTGTGCAGTCAGCGGAACCCCTACAAGCTTTTTGGGCTTTGTTCTCTCCAACTCCTCAATAAAACCAGGCACTTTTCTGCATTCTAAGGAAATCAACAAAACACAAAAGAAATACCTTGACAAAAGTTATTTATTCATCATCAAGGAAAAAAAATTGAATTTGAATTATATGACTGTATGAGAACCTTGCAGACTAGTCGTCTATTCATCTCTGTCCTGAAGATTGTAATTCTTTACAGCACTGGAGAGTACAATATTTTCTTCACAAATATGTTTGATAAGCTGAGGCATTTGAGTGGAAGTTGACCTAATACAATACTATCCCAACCTTAACCTGAGACCACATCGACTTACCATCAACAAATTTTTGTAGACCTTCAGTTTCCAGTTTGTCCAGACTTTCCTTCCCAGCTTTCTCTTTTCTTTGAATCCTTCGCTCCTTCTTTGCCATTTGCTTGAGAGCTGTCCGTGTCAACCCTTTTTCTTTCCTTTTAGCCCCAGCTATCATTTGACTTTTCGCTTTATTATGAGAAGGACCATCACAATTATGCATTCTCACATTGCAGTGACTGCAGTGCCTTATTTTCACATGGAAGTTAGGTTCATAGTGCACCTCAAAGATTTCTGGAAGGACAAAACCTTGATCTATGACTTGCTTGCGGATGCACTCTAGATGGTCTTGACATCCAGGACATTCATCAGGATCCAGCTTATATGAACTAGTCTCCCAACGAGGGTACTTCAACTTCACTTTCTTCTTAACTTCCTTTGTATCTTCATTTTCAATGACAATGCTAAGCTTTTTTGACTTATACCGAAGTTTCTCTGGATCATCATCCCCACTGTCTTCTGAATTGCTCTCAAACTTGATATTAACCAAGTTGCGCCCCTCTTTAGTGTCATCTTGAAGTTGATACATGGTTTTGTCCAGCAAGGCCTGCTCATATTTATTGATCACAGTACATGCTTTCTTCAAGGTTGGTGACTTCTCTCCAAACAGATGAAAAGGCTTCTCAGGTGGGGGCTTCCAGTATAATGTGACATCTTGCTTGCACTCTTCAGCTTGAAGCCATAGGCGAAGCATCTCAAAAAGACACCCTCCCAAGTGAAGCAGGAACTGTAAGGTTTTAACCACCTGCAGTTGGGTAAAAAAAATGTCACTAATATATAATCAATTGTGAATAGCAGGGATCATTTTGTGCATGACACATTTCATGTACAATCAGTACATTTTTCTAAAGGAATCAAATAGAAGAAAGGAAATGATCAATTCACCTTAGGTGTCAATTCTAAATAAGACTTTAAATTAGGTGTCAGACTGAAAAGATTCATACACCTGTTGTGAAGCAAAGGTCTCATCCAGATCATGGGTGTCAATCAGAGGTGGGGGACAAACTTTTGGTGCATGTTCCCCCTCCCCTCAAATTTTCTAAAGTGTCCCCCCCCAAAAAAAAATATGTAAGCTGAGGACCTTTCTTTTTCTGCTTGTATGTTCCTACCCCAATTTTATGTGTCACCTCCCCCCAAAAAAATTTAAGTTGAGGACCTTTTTGTGTTCCCCCCCCCCCCCCCAAAAAAAAAGAATAATAAAAAAATAAAATATAAAAATATAAAAAATAAAATGGATTGATGCCCCTGGTCTAGATTTGAACTCATGACACAAAGATAGTGTCAGGTTCAAATCCATGATGAGACCTTTGGGTCATGGGTATTCAAACCATCCACAACGCTATTCTTTGGCATGATATTAATCATCATTCTTTCCCTCTTTACAGTACCATTATGTTTTCTGCTTACCTATGTGTGGTGTAGAAGCTAGAAATTTTTATCTCAGTTTATGGTTGTAAGGATATTAGCTAGAAATCTTGTGGGAATAGCTTTTTAACAGTTACGTTGTATGAAAATGACTACTCTCACATATTCAAATATCCATTTAATAACAAGCACTTCCTACTTTATAACAGATTAAAAATGCTAGACATAAATAAAAACAGATTTTGTAGTTCCTACCTTGATAAGATGTAGAGTCTTATCTTCCATAGGCTTTCCAAATAGTCTGCGGAATGTATCTTCACTGTCCCTCATGTAGAAAGGGTTTGTCACTGTAAATAATGAACATTTCAACATTTATCATTAAATCATAGAATATTTGTGGTATATTACAAATCATCCTATACTTCAACAATCACAAAACAAATTTTTAGGTATGGTGGTGGCAAATACTTAAAAACGCATAGTCAGCACACACATGCCACAACCCTTCTGATTATTTGCCAGGTAACATGGACTAATGGATACTCAATTTCACAGGCAGGGCAATCGATAAAGGAATATGCAGATTTTATAACTAACTGCATTTTATTTCTTTTTCTTTAATTGGTGGCATTTTATTTGCAGGTCCACTTCTAAGAAAAATGGTTGGTTATGAATTCCCCATTTTCATTTTTGGGGTCTTCAAACTGAGTTTAGACTACATGTTAATGCAGTTAAGGCAATATTTTCTGTCCATTGCATTTTGCCTAGCTATAGCTCACCATGCCCTTGACCCAGTCAGCCAGCTGCTGAAACAACACATTTGTTGATTCATTGCACAACTTATAATAGAATCAATGGTTCATGAGGAAAAATAGGAACTATCTGTTTTCCAAAGCCAGTAGCACCGGAACAGTGAGAGAGACAATTTTTTTTGGGGGGGGGGGGGGGGGGGGGGGAGGGTGGCAGAGCATTGTATTGAACAAAAAAATAATAATAATGCTCTGACAACCCTTCCCAAGCACCCTCACCTCCTCAAATCCTTTGTCCTCTCTCAGCATTCCGGCACACCTGCCCAAAGGCAATGAGCATGAAAAAAAATACACATCTATTCATATGCAGTCAGCATGAATTCTACAAATAATAGCATTGCAGAGCTAGAGGTATTCTGCAATTACTTCAGTACATGTATGAGTACTCCTTGCAGATCAGGTACACACATAACAACGACTTATTCCGTATGCATGCCACTGCACAGAGGGTTAAGCTACAGTAATGTATAGTGCCTTCTTTGCTATGGTAAACATACACAAAGGCACCAATGAACCAAATGACCATTCATTTCTCTTTGTTCTTTTCTATTCAACAAGCTTTATAGAAAGAGATAACAATGATTACAAGGTCAAAGTACAGCAGCATGCATTGATGTGTGCCCGGATGTGTGTAGGATGGATCGTGGGAACATTGGGTTTTATATCCATTCAACATAATACATACAAGAAGATTATTCTCACTGTCTTCTGAGCTTATAGTACACTGTACATGTACAAGCATGATAAATCACTCATCATTTTTCAAAACAACCCCTCAATCAACTAAACATCAAGTTTAAATAAACTTACATGTAGTTTTATTACATGAAAATGAAACTATCGTCCACACATCAATACTTACTATGCATTAGCACTTGATCAATGCAACTTCACTTAACACTCTCTCTCTCGAAAGAGAGCATTACAAAATTTAGAATTTGTTTGCTATACATGACCTTTTAGATCCATTAAGAATTTCAAATTTAATTGTATGACTACCGGTATAAGTAATCACTGCTGGCAGAGGAAAGGGAATTAACTCACATACTCATTAACCTTACTGAAATTTCATGTCATTATCTATTTTGGATTCCTTTTTTTTTTTTAAAGATTGGAGCTCTTTTTTGATTTGCTAAAAATAAAGAGACCATTGTTCACACTCTATCACTTATTTTTGAACAATGCTCTATTGGATCTTTCCATGACTGATTAGAGTATTTTCATCCTGGGGGGATATGTCTCACTGAAGCCTGTACATCATCCACGTAAACAAAAAAGTAGAAAAATGTCGTTTTTCAGCACCGGGTGGGGAACCCGGGGATCCACTTAAGGGTATCAAAAAACGGGTAAAATCAGAAAAAAGGGTATGAAAATCAGGAAAATCCGGGAAAATGTTACTTAATTAGGAGATAATGAGGCAATCCTTGCATAAAATCTCTGTAAAGGGTATAAAGATCAGAGATGTAATATATTATTTCGGTCCTACTTTAATCCCCATTTAGGATGCTTTTCAGAAAGTGATTTACGCGGATGATGTACAGGCCTCAATGAGACACATCCCCCCAGGATTTTTATTCATTGCTTTTTGGCTCTCAGCTGATGATACATGTATGTCCGGCTATTCTTTAAGGACATAGTATTCGTTGTAATGTAATGATAAGCAGGTTGTACAACCAAAGCTAGGTAAACATGACCAACAAGTTCTTTTCTTGACCCTTTCACAACCTACATACTGCTATCATAAACATCATTCAAATGTGACACATTAAAAAACCTAATAAAAAGTCACCGTACCCAAAATCATGAGTATTTGCACCTCATATTTCTTAATCTTAAGGTACCGGTAGCTTTAGGGGCCTTTGATGCACACAGCTATGTTTTCCACTTTCACTGCCTTTCATTTCACACAGGTAATGGTTTTTTATTTGGATGTGGAGGTTTGTTTGGGGCAGGTCAATTAATGATTGTGTATGAAGAAGGCTTAGGATGTTTACTTACTGACTGACTGGGACTGAATCTCATCAATGAACGACCTGTACTGGAACACAGTGATGAGATCTTCGCACAATGTTATACCATCCTTCACATGCCCTGTAAAATATTTTGTAAAAATAAAATGCTTAACAATTCATATTAGTATTATCTGCAGTGAAATCAAGGATTTTTCCAAACAAAAGGGGGGGGGGGGGCAGCCTAAAGTCTTTTCAGGAGTTTATTTTACCACCCCCCCCCAAAAGGGGGGTCCTTCGTTTTTTTTTTCAAGTGTCTACTTTTACATGAAATTTCCCTGACAAGCAAAGAAAGACTTTATTTCTTTTCAGGTGTCTAAGAGGTGGTAGGGGGGGGGGGGGTACACCGGCAGGATGGGCACCCCCCTAAATCTATGCATGAGTCATATTTCCTTTCAGGTGGAGTAGTAAATTCTAGTGGCACAAAGATGTGCAAAGAATGCACACACCTTCTGGTGTCTCTATTGTTCACATTCCGGATGCTTCTCTTTTTGTGCTGCTCTAAACCAGAGCAATAACACAGTAAAGACATGTACAGCTCTTGGGACCTTTGGAAATGCTAACAATATACAAATAGCGAATAGACATGAGTGCGATGGTACGAGATTTCGCATGAGGTGAAAGAGCGACCTTCTATTCAACGAAGCGAAGCTGAGTTGAATAGAAGTTACGTCGCGATCTTTCACCGAATGCGAAATCTCGTACCATTGCACGAATTAGAATATTCGCTATTTGTATTGTACAACGCCTCGGAAGTCTGAGAAATTGATGAAAATCAAGAAAAAACAGTCACATCTTGGTTAAGAAATCAAGGTTTATAAAGCAGGGAAAGAAGTTCCGACTGCAAAATGCAAAATGCGGCAAGTCTTTGCGCGTGCGCGTATCTATAGCATGCAGACGTGCGCGAACGCGACTTGCTGGCATAGCCATGCAGCTAGCTGAGCATGCAAAAATCAATACGCGTATAGGGTCTACAACGCAAGCTACTTGTGAAATCACAAAAGAAATAAAAGAAGTAATTTGTGGGAATCTACTGTGACGTCACGCTAACCGTGCAATGGTACATTTTGGATGGTACGAGTGCAATGGTACGAATGTAGCGCGTTCAGCTCCCATAGACTTGCGTACAACAAGCTGAATAGGCGTTGTACAATATGGAATATATATCATACCATTTTTTTTTTCTTTTCAGAACTTGATCTCTCTCCTTTAAGAGATACCTTTAATCCATAAAATAAAGTACCTATGATCAATTCATTGTATCGATTCACAATTATATAGTTGACCCAAAGTATTTCTTTTCAAGAAATACAGAATGATACCTATGGAAGACAAATGTTTGTTCTGAGGCAAATGAATCAATAAATTCAAACTTAGATTAGTATTATCACTATTTGACATGCAATGTGGATTCTTACACTGATTAATCAGTTATAAAGTATTTGTTATTACAAAATTATCACCATGTTTTTCCTTACAGACTAAGATATACAAGTACTCACCATTTGTCAACATTTGATCTGTCACTTCTAGTACTTCTTCAATCATTTTGGTAAATGTCTAGAAGAAATGGGGGGGGGGGGGGGGGGGAGAAAAAAAAAGAAAACTGAAAAAATGAGAAAAAAAAAAGGAAGATGGAAGATAACTCACATAGTTCATCAAGAGTTTCTCAAGTTTTCAGAGTTTTTTTTTTTCATTTCCAAAAAGCAAATAACAAATTTTGAAAAAAATCAAACATACATAACAATTCATAAATTTTATTTTTTTTTACAATACAGGATCAAATCTTTGGGGATTATGGACTTCATGGTTAAAAACATTGATACGGGGCTGTGTTTCAACACTTCAATTTGTCAAACACAGTTAGGAATGAAATCTTATTAAAATAAAAATCATACTAAGTTATTTTTTTTCTCTCTCTCTCTCTTTCTCTCTCATTCTATCTCAGTAACTTCTTACAGTCATTAATAATAATAATTTATATTCAGAGCATTAACTTGAACACAATATAACTGGCAAAAGTTTTTTTTTTTTTTTTAATATCAACTTTCACATTGACTGAATGATTAGTACAGGTAGTCTTTGTATTACATCAGTCACAAACCAAAATTAGGATAAATTTGAAGTCTTTGGTAATGATCACTTCTGAGTTTGACAATCTGCAATATATATTAGGTTCTCAAGAATTAATACAATGCTTAATAAAATCCCCTCTCATACATGAGGCAATGCCTAAAGAAATCAAATTTAAAACCATTATAAAAACATCTATCAAAGCTCACCATATCACTAGAAATGCCTGAGATTTCAATGATTTTATTAGTCAGACAATATGACTTGAAGGACACAGAGAAGTAAATCCAAAAGTGACGACCCTGCAACAACAAAACAAAACAAAACAAAACAATTAGGGCAATCAATACAAGAGCCAAATGATAATCATATCTTTTGAGGTTGTTTTTGCCATGTCATATAAGACACCTCATGGTATCATTTTGAATAAATTTGTATTTCAAAATGACTAGTCTACTTGGAAAAATGTCCAAAATGTATTACACAACTACTATTAAAAATTGAAACAACAACAACACTTAATATAATATTAATTTAATAACAATAATGATAATAATAATAATAATGATGATGATAATAATAGTAATAATATTTATGTATTTACTACCGTACTTTGAATACTACTTACTACTACTAGTAATAAATCAGTGGAAACTCATTATAACGAGGTCCACGGGCCCATCAAAATTACCTTGTTATAGCAGGGATCTCGTTATATCAGGGTTAAAAAACAAAAGAATATAAAGAGCTGGGATCGAAATATTACCTTGTTATATCAGGAATATTGTTCAGATCTCTTTATACCAAGTTTCCACTTAATAATATTGACAATGAAAAAATTGTGATAATGCACACAAAAAACATATTGTGACAGGCACGGTTCACCTTGCCGGCTGACACGGCTATCTTGTCAGGATGCCCCGTGCCTGGCCGAGCTAAATCCCTGTACTTAGCCATTTAAGAAATCATTGATTTACTCCTTAGTGCATAGCACTTTTGTCCAAAATGACCAAATTTACCAAATGCAACCACTGGTCCTTGTCCAAACAGCTTTTCTAACAAATAATTAACCTAAAAGAATCATGATAATCCCCCCATATCAATTAAACATGCAAATTATGCAAATTTTCCTTCATTGCCAAGATACGTTGCCCGCGTACGTTCCAAGCCCTATAAGTTTACATGTTATGCCTACTGCGTATGAACCTCTATGACATTATAACAAATATGCTGCTCTTTACAATATCAATAACAACAACATCAGTGATCAAATTACAAACTTCTAATACAGAGGTTTCATTTATATTAGATCACACAATGTATTCTTTTCCACAGTGACCTAGCTTGTGAACTTTCAAATTAAGTGAAGATTAAAAGATGTTCTGTCACCTGTTCAACGATCATCCTCTTGTAAGATTCCTTGTGTTTCTTGAAGAATGATGCACTCTCATTGCACACCTTCTTGCTAAACAGGTTGACCTGGGTGAAATCAACTGGTACCAACCTCATCTTGAAATTCCTCTCATCCCATTCATCCAAACGGAACAGAAGCTCGTTGTTGTGTGACAGCAGTGACCGCTTGAGACAATGTACCTTACTTTTATGAAGAACCTGTTTGGTTATAAATACAAAAATTTATCTATAAGTTACTACTAGTGTTCCAGTTACTATGAAATCAAATGCAATGATCAGTATGGATATCAAAATAAATCAATATTCAAGATAAAATGTACAGAGTTACACATAATCTTCTTATAGAAATTAAAATCTTGTTTGGTGGGTCATTCTTCATCAATATATTTTTACTTCTTCTTGGGTGAAAGTCAAACTATGAATTACTACTAATGAATGCAATGTAATGTTTTTGAACAATATGAATAGATCGATTGATTTAAACTTACTCTTGGAATGATCACAAGGTAAAAATTAATATTCCCTAAGAAATTAACACTGTAATGGCCAGTGCAACTCGATGGTATTCACATCACAAGTAATGTGCTAACTTTACCCGCTTTTCACGTACACGCTGAAGTACCATACCGCAATATCCACAAGCGGTTTAGTATTAAAACTGAGCAGAACAGCCCGACAGGTACGGTATATCATACATGTACACGTACACAAGTTGAAAGTTCAGTCTTATCTTCAATTGCAAACAAACAAAATTATCTCATCAAGTACAAATAAGTTCATGAACTTACCAAATTACGAATTCATCCTCGCATTCGACTCGATTTCTTTAAGAAGCGATACAGCAAATTCAGTAGCTCGAATCGTCGGTCAGACTCAAGCGAAGCGTTGATTACAACATAGGGTATTCCCCTTTCGAGCTTAGCTTTCAGTGGATGACCACGTAGTCTGTGCACACAGGATTTAAACATTTTTTTTTATTAAGTACAGGGGGAAAAAAAAATCCTGTGTGCACAGACTACGTGGTCATCCACGGAAAGGGGATATACTTCTGTTATGTACCTCGCATATTCAAATTTTTCATCAATCTTACCAGTTTACAAGAACACATCATATATGCATACTTTTGAACAAAAATCTGTTCTTAAATCCTCCCAAAGCTTACAAAAGCTTGCCAGACATAGCAAAAATTTATTGTAGAAATCTGCATTCACACAACTTTTGAATGAAATATTTCATCCATGATGATTCAAATTACTAGGACATGAAGCATTTATTTACTACATCGTACCAATCACAAAAAGACATTTTGCTCTGTATGTTAAGAGATTCAATGTCATAATAAAATATGAGCTTTGAATATTATTTCCATAAAGAGATACTGCGAGTCAAAATATACTCTCCGTGTCTGCTGTCCCTAACAGGACAGTTTAAAACAAAATAGATGTACTCTCCAAGAGAAATGTATTCACAAGACCGATGTTGGCTTCTGTGAAATTACAGGCGAACCTCATTATAACAAACTTCTTGCGACCCAGAAAATTATCTCTTATATCAAAAACTTCTTATATCAGGGCTAAAAAAAACCAATAAAATACAAAGAAATGGGACCGGCAAAATTACTTCGTCATAACAAGTTTGTTATCACAGTGTTCATTATAACGAGGTTCTACTGTACTTTATTTTGTCACCCCAATATCCCAAGTTCCAAGATAAAATACTGCAAATACAAAACAAACAACAAAAAAAAAGACCAGAGAGAGAGAGAAAAAATAAATTTAAGTTATACATTATGCAAGAGATAGATAGAGTTAACCTACACTCTAATTGCTACCCAATAACCAAAAGGAGGAGGTGCTGTGGCTCAGTGGATAGAGCAGTGGTCTCGTAACCGGGAGTACCCAAGTGGATACGCTAATGCCCTTTGGTAAGGTATTAATCCTCATTACCAAGTCCTTCGGAGGGGACTTAATGTCGTCAGTCCCCTGGTTGCTTACTAACAAGCATACACATGCTTTCTTAGTAGTCAGGTAAATTAACCATTTAACCAAAACTAATGAACCCACTACACACAAATTAGCTACAAACATGACCAAGTGTAGCAAAACATTTGTGAACTTGTAAGTTTATTTAATCCACCAATGAATGTCAATTTGTGCCAATTAAAGAAATATAATGAAATAGAAATATATTTTTAATCAAGCTTAGCTATATGTCCATACAAGCATTTAGTAATGTGTTTTGAGTCACATGGGGCTGTTCCTTATGATGAAATGCGCAATACATGTATGGGTTCAAATAATTCTAAATTATCAATTTCAAGTTAAAGTTTCCCCCCCAAACAAATGAAAATATACTGAAAGGGAAGGAGGAAACAATTGGAAATATTTTATCTTGAGATTAGACTCTCATTCTTTCACAGACCAGTCAATTAAAACACAAAAAGGAAGGCACCATATGCACATGATTTTCTTTTAAAAGTATATATTTTATTCATGTCATGTAATTAACAGTGCATCAGTGATCTCGCAAACAACACTGATCATATTAGATAAATGGCATAATGGAAAGACATGATACATGTGCCTACAAGTTTGTAAGAATGTAGATGAGATAACTTGTGAAAGACAAGTGATCAGTGATATGCAGTGTAGTATAAAAAGTGATGTTTTCATTAGGCTCTCCTTTACTTTCCTCACAGGGAGAATATTTCAGAGGAGTGATTTTTCACATGTATGTCATTATTCTTCACCAGAGCTCTTTTGACTTCTTCAAAGCATCTTTTGAGCTAATTCATACACACTGACTTTCCACTAAAATTTATTGTTTTTATGTTTTCTAAATACTTTGTTATATACTATGCCTACATCAAAATATGGGGAATGGGATGGAAACAAAATACCTGCACATGTATATGTATATATAGCCACAGTGAGTAATCATTTTAAAAACTTATATCACGAAAATGTTTAACAAATTTCTTGTTACATGTAAGATGAGAAATCCTTACAGTATTGTACTTCACGTACCATAAATCATGAAAAGTGAAAAAAGTTATCTTTAAATACTATTACCAAACTCCAAGAATTGTATGTGATATAATTTGCTGGGATATGAAGTATAGTATTATTTAATGTTTTGTTCCTTCATTTTAACTAATTACAGTAAGCAGCAAAAATAATTATGTTTGAAATTTCTTATCATTCTAATTATGATTTTTTTAAGTACAATGCAGACAATTGCCTTGGAATCAATTTCAGCATTACTGATGGACCATTCCAATGATGATATCACTTCATCATACTAGCAGAGAGATGTAGACATGGTTCATGTATCAAGCACAGTTACATAAACTTTTAATATTTCTGGAAAGGAATTAAAACCCCCTTCAACAAATTCTTTAGAATAACTTATGTACAGAAGTATACATTTCTTACATAATGGAATTAAACTGGAAGAAAACATAATACATTACCACTTATCAAAAACCATGGAGAGTATTCAATAATACCTGTAATCATTCTCCCCGATTTCTAACAATGGCAGAAATATTGCAAACGGACCTTAAATGACTGAAACGAAGTGGCAGACATAATTCTAAATGTCTGTTTTCTGTTCATTAATGATGTATGATATTAGTAGTCCAAAAGGTGCAGAAGCAATGTGAAAAAAAACACAAACACAAAAACAAAAACAGCAACAATTGAAATACAAACATAGATACCTGTAATCATTCTCCTTGATTTGTAACAATTGCAGAAAAATTGCAAACGGACCTTAAATGACTGAAACGAAGTGGCAGACATAATTCTAATTGTCTGTTTTCTGTTCATTAATGATGTATGATATTAGTAGTCCAAAAAGCTGCAGAAGCAATGTGAAAAAAAAAAACACAAACACAAAAACAAAAACAGCAACAATTGAAATACAAACATAGATACCTGTAATCATTCTCCTTGATTTGTAACAATTGCAAAAAAAATTGCAAACGGACCTTAAATGACTGAAACAAAGTGGCAGACATAATTCTAATTGTCTGTTTTCTGTTCATTAATGATGTATGATATTAGTACTCCAAAAAGCTGCAGAAGCAATGTGAAAAAAAAACACAAACACAAAAACAAAAACAGCAACAATTGAAATACAAACATAGATACCTGTAATCATTCTCCTTGATTTGTAACAATTGCAAAAAAAATTGCAAACGGACCTTAAATGACTGAAACAAAGTGGCAGACATAATTCTAATTGTCTGTTTTCTGTTCATTAATGATGTATGATATTAGTAGTCCAAAAGGTGCAGAAGCAATGTGAAAAAAAAACAAACACAAAAACAAAAACAGCAACAATTGAAATACAAACATAGATGGATATTCTTGCTTTGTATTTTAACTATATCATAGGCCTGGAGCAAACTTAAAACACATCTCACAAAAATAAAGCTCCAAATGGTTACATATGAGTCCCTGCTAGTCAATCTGACAATAGCATACAAATAAATTTTGGATCAGAAATTAATCTGCTAATGATTGGCTAAAAGACCTTCATGTGATCATACACGTATGTATTTTCAACTATGTCAGAGTCTTGGCATGTATGGCAAAAATTATAACTACATGGGAAATTATTTGGAAAATGACGTCACTTTTTAATGACATTTTTCAAGTAGTACACTATTTGTGAAATGACGTCACAATGAACGGGATGAAACAATCACCTATTGCAAAATTCAGCCAGTGTATGAGAGCTCAAATACCTACCATGGGCAACCCCTGCGGTGTCACGTCTACTGCATTTTTCAATTTCTGATCATTTTGCCCGTAAAGTGCCATGCAGCTTTTGATCTTACATAAATTTGAATTAATTTGGACATTAAAGGAGAAAGCAACCCAGACATCAGTGTGCTTTTAGTGAATAGAGATGTAAAAGACAGATAAACAGTGAAAGTTTGAGCAAAATCGGACAATCTGTTCAAGAGTTATGAATTTTGAAAGTTTAAGCAAATCCCTATTGTAGGGATCCTTGAGTTGGCAACTTTGCCAGCATCTGTGATGTCATAGTGGACAATTCTCCATTCATTTTGTGTGCATAATTTAACATTTTCTTCATTTTCAAGAAAAACAGAAATTCTTTTGATTTACTGTTTGAGTATGACATGGCTACATCAATTCTGCAAGCATTTTGGTAAGAATTATTTTGATTCCCGACTCAAAATTTCATATACATCCATTTTTTTGAAAAATCATACACAAAATGAATGGAGAGTTGTCCACGATGACATCACAGATGCTGGCAAAGTTGCCAACTCAAGGATCCCTATAATAGGGATTTACTTAAACTTTCAAAATTCATAACTCTTGAACAGATTGTCCGATTTTGCTCAAACTTTCACTGTTTATCTTTCTTGTTCATCTCTATTCACTAAAAGCACACTAATGCCTGGGTTCCATTCTCCTTTAAGAATTTGAGCACAAGACCACAAGAGAGAATAAAAGGTAATCCACTGTATTTTTTTCCTTCTTTTGTTTAAATTTATGATCCAAAATATAAAGCAAATATACTCTGCCCTAATTTTGAATTTCTGGTTAAAACTATGGGCCTCGGAGCCTCCAGTAGTCCCATTCACTTTAGAGCTGCACCCATCAGTGAAAAGTACTATTTAGGAGCCACCTCTTGCCCACAGTTTGACCAGAAACTCTCAAGACAAAGTATATTTGTAAAATAACTACAATAGAAGTGAGGAGTTAACAGATGGAATTACATGATAACAGTTAAAGTGAAGTATCTAAAAACTATATCTAAAAAACAAAATAAAAGTACAAGGTCATTTTAGGTAGAAATATTCAGTGTTATATCACCCTATGTATCAATTGGCAGTGTTATTTTTCAAATTCAATGTAGAGAATATAGTGGGATATGCTGATAAATGCAAACATTACATGTCCAAAACATTTCTGAAACTGCTTACATATCAACTTCATTATAATAATGATCATGATGTAGGAAGGTACATGGTTTTGTCAAATTATGTACATACATACATGACAACACAAAATACTTATTCTAACTTATTAGATCAACTGAATAAACAAATACAACAACAATGAAAATAGAGCATATCAAAACAAAGCATACTAGAATGTAAATTCCCCAAACATCCCCAAATTAAGTCCACAATACCAAACAGAGGAAGACAAAGAATATATATATATATATAGAGAGAGAGAGAGAGAGAGAGAGAGAGAGAGAGTTTATCCTTCAACACAATGATAGAATCTTTTCAAAATCTATCTCCATGAAAATATGACCTGTCACATTTTATGACAGGATATTAACCTGATTTGGGGTTTTGGCAGACACTGTCATTATAGCAGGTTGAGGCTACAGATAAGAGGTTAAGGGAGATGTTAGAAGAATAGCTTTCGTCGGACGAGATGCCGGGTGCTGACAAATAATTGCACTGCTTCTTAATTGTATTCAAAGACATACTTAGCACTGAAACTGCACACAATCTCCTCAATTTTTCAGTTATGCAAAATCATTGAACAGTTGAACTATTCACAAACAGAATATTCCATCCTAATAGTAACTGAGGAATACTACTTATTTGTTTGGATACGGCACCAAAAGGGTCCATGAGACCACAGGTCCATGTAAATGGAAAACATATTCTGGAAGACCTCTGAATCTGCAACAGTGAAATACAAACCAGCGCATCACAAAACAAATGGGATGAAATGCTCATCAACTGTTGATAATTACCTCTCAAAGAATGGTAAATTAGGTCCAATGGTGTCTTTAGTTAAGATTTTGTCCTCACTTCCTAACATAGTGGATATGTGACTACAAGATCTCGCACCATTACTTGAGGAATTCCTTCTGGAACATTTGACACGTCTTTCATAACCACTCTCCTCTCCTGCACACCAACCACCATGTTTTGCAGGCAAAGGTCAATAGACCGCGTGAAATCTGTATGGACAATCCATCGATACCTGTCGTACATCTCCACTAGAATGTCAAAAGCTGCTGGTTGGGTTCTCTGCATGACAGTGGTGGCAGAGGTACCGTGTTGAGCAGCATATGGTGGGTTCATGGCCAAGGTCTGGATTCTGCCAGAGAGGTGTCTCAGGTTTGGATTGAGGATGATATCTTGCAGAGTTTGCCCTAGAGCTGAGGTGATCACCTGGATACCTCTCTGTCTGGTTGTAAGAACTGCTGCAGCATCTGCTTCGGTCAAGACTTCATCAATGATGACGGTCAAAGGACTGTGGTTGCGGACCACTTCTCTGATCAATTCTGGCTGTGAATCACGGTCTGGAAGCTGCAATGCACAAATATAAAATCAGAATTTGATCATTAACTGTTAGGATCATAATACAATCCAATGAGTACACTAAACATTACATCCCCAAACATAACAACATTTACAATGATCCTGATATATCAATTAGTCTATTCGGAAACCCGGGTCAGAAATAGGGGTCCACGTGCACCATTGGGGTACATTTTTTAAACCAATTTTTTTGTAATGCCTGAAGTGTAAATTTAATGATTTTTTATGTTCCCATTGCAAAATCGTGGCCCATGGGGTTCAAAATCGGCCATTTTGGCGGCCATCTTGGACTTTTTTAATGAAAATCAACATTGTCATATTTTTGGACCTGGACATCGAACAAACATAAATATATACATTTTTCAATATGATTTTGATAAGAGAAATGGATTGGAACCATTATTTGCACACTTTGAGCAATGGTTTTTGAGAAAAATGAAAATTTATGCCCAAATTTGCATACTTTTTGTCCAAATTTGCATATGCACTTATATCTTTCTGTTTCATTATAAATACCAACAATGAATGCGTGTTTATAGAATTAGGTTTGAACAAGGATATATTTACGAGAATAATGATATGCTTCATGACGGTATTCACCACTTTATTCACACAGAAGGAGGGAAAATACACCAGTATGCATTTTCCATACTGAGCAAAAATGTGCCAAAAGAGTGACTCTCTATATGTAGGCCTATGTAGCATATAGTGTGTACTTCTAAGCCGGGAGCCAGAGGAGCTCAACTTAGCTAAAAAGTACTGTTTTTTTTCATGTAAATGGCCGTATATAATATAATCCACGGACAAAATTGTGCTCAAGGGAATGAACGCCTGCGGTGCACAATGTGGTGGGCGGTCAGGAGGGGCCCCAAATAAGTCAAAATCTTGAGCTTGATTAGCAAAAAAAGTATAACTTCATGAAACCTGAATCGTGAATGACAACTGCCAGACCTTATAAGAGGTGGGTTGTGCCCACCAGACACCCCAAAATTAATGTTTTAAAAAATCCATTTATCAGTGCACTATGATAAAACGATAACTTTGAGAAAATGAGCTAGATTAGCAAAACGGCCTTCATTTGTGTACAGTGAAAGAAAATGATAGTTTAAGACAATGTGCTAGATTAGAAAATCAAAATAACCTGTTGAAACCTGGCAGAAATTGTAAAGCATGACCCCCTGTGTCATAAATGACCCATGCCAGACATTTTCAGTGGTGGGTTGTGCTTACCAGACGCCCCCAAAATAATTTCAAAACCCCATTTGTTAGTACACAATGAGAAGATGATAACTTTAAGACAATGAACAAGATTAATGAAACAAAAGTAACACCACGGAACCTGGTAGAAATTATAAATCATAACTCTATACATGAATGAACCCCGCCAGACTTTGTCAGTGTTTGTGTGTGCCCGACGGACGCCCCCCAAATGATGTCAAAACGCCCATTTCGTTAGGGCACAATGAGAAGATAATAAATTTAAACAATGAACTAGAATTAGTAAAACAAAGTGACCCCATGACACCTAGTGGAAATTGTAAAGCATGACTCCCTAAATACATGGATGACCCCGCCAGACAATTTTAGTGGTGGTTGTGGCCGCCAGATGCCCCAAAATAATTTCAAAACCCCCATTTATTAGTACACAATGAGAAGATGATAACTTTAAGACAATGAACAAGATTAATAAAACATAGTAACGCCATGAAACCTGGTGGAAATTATAAATCATGACCCCAAGCATGAATGACCCCCGCCAGACTTTTTCAGTGTTGGTGTGTGTCCCACGGATGCCCCCCAAAATAATGTAAAAATGCCCATTTGGTCAGGGCACAATGAGAAGATAATAACTGAGACAATGAACTAGAACTAGTAATTTAGAAACCCCATGACACCTAGTGGAAATTGTAAAGCATGACTCCCTAAATACATGGATGACCCCGCCAGACAATTTTAATGGTGGGTGTGCCAGCCTGATGCCCCCCAAATAATTTCAAAACCCCCATTTATTAGTACACAATGAGAAGATGATAACTTTAAGACAATGAACAAGATTAATAAAACATAGTAATGCCATTAAACCTGGTGGACATTGAACATCATGACTTTATGCATGAATGACCCCCGCCAGCCTCTGTGTTTGTGTGTGCCCGACGGACGCCCCCAAATACTGTCAAAACGCCCATTTCGTAAGGCACCATGAGAAGATAATAATTTTGAGACAATGACCCAGAACTAGTAAAACAAAGTAACCCCATGATACCTGGTGGAAATTGAAAAGCATGGCTCCCTGTATCATGGATGACCTCCACCAGATATTTTCAGTGGTAAGTTGTGGGCACAAAGCGCCCCCAAATAATGTTAAGACACCCATTTCGTTAGTGCACAATCATGGCAAGAGAAGATAATAATAATAATAATCATTAAATTCTGGATTTTTATAGTGCCTAATACATTTCGGCGATGTGTCTAACCGCTTAACAGAGAAATATTATTACCCCGACCATCAGATTCAGGTTTGCCCGCACACAATGTATGCACCTTCTCCACTCCTTCAAGAGCCTTCCAGTTAGGCGCTTTTAGCAGAAGATGACAACTTGAACTAGATTGGCAAAAGAAAGTACGCAAAACCCTATGACACCGGATAGAAATTGTAAAGCATGACTCCTTGTATCATGGATGAGACCGGCCAGACATTTTCACCCTGATAGCAGACGTACGTCTTTAAGACGTCATAAAATGGTCTCAAACTGGTCCACACGTCATACGTCGTATAGACGACTATTTTGCGACGGCAATATAACGTCTTTTTTATGACCAATATTTCCCCACTTTTTGCTTGACCATAATATGATGTATATTTTACGTCGCCTATTTACCACTTTATTACGTCTTCTCTAAGACCAGAATAAGACGGGGTTTTTACGTCAATTATTTCCCACTTTTTAACAGCTTTTTAAAGACCACAATATGACGTGTTCTTTACGTTATTTTTTACATCCATTATAGGCCTATTGCTAGGCCCTACCAATTTCTTATGGTTTGTCCAATAATTATAATCAAAAATAAAAATCATTATCAATATCATCAGTAGGCCTAATTAATTAATAGGCCTAGTATCAATTAATCAATATCATTAATTATCAATATTATTGCTATTGATAATTATCATTATCAATAACAATAACCATTATAAAGTTCTTGCATTTTTAAGACATGATATTAATTCAAAGGAAAAAAATTTAATTTGTACCCCGAAATAAGGTAAGCGTTCCATGAAGAGTTTTGTCAATGATTTTTTATTGACAACTGTTATAAGCTACTAAAAATCCTTACATCTGATTGGCTGAGAGAAAATTAGTAGGTGAAAATCACTGACGTGACTCTTCATGGAACACTCCATCATCTCATTTATCATGCTATGCACGTGTGGCTGTGGTAGCACTCGACGCGAGTCGGGTTATCAACAACTCAGACAAGGGGACAACTCGGCCCTACTGTGAATACGCTGACCGAATTGTCCTACCATGACTGAAAATTTCATGAAGTTTTTAGGGTTAGATTTAGGGTAGGGTTTAGAATTAGGGTTCAGGTTAAAGTTAGGTGATAGAGAATGCCGGGAGCCCGGGACAACAGTCAGCCCCAAGACCGAGTTACCCCGGATCATGGCCCCGGCCCGAATCCTGATTTGGTCGAGGCGCTGCTAGCAATATGCAGCCTCGTGTAAGCCATCATGTTGCATGTATACCGTATGCGTAGACCTATTTCCATCAGTTTTATTGTCAGTGTTTGTACACGTGCGGTCGGATGAATCAGACGTTGGAAAGATGACTGGATTTCTGGCTTACGACAGGTATGAATGCACTTTTTCTGTAGATAATTATAGGTATAGATCTAGTCGTGATCCAAGTCCCCCTCATTCACCTTGCACAGTTAATGCGGCAGCCCGAACGCTTGCACATACCATGCATAGACCTAGAGTCTAGACACAGTAGCCGATACGGTTTATTGTAACTTACATAGCCTGGCTAGCCGCTAGGACTTCCTTCCACCTCATCACCCTCACACGTGTGTGTGTTCATACACACTGAAAGAGAGACTGAGAGGGGACTTATATCACGATTAGGCCTACCTAACTCAGTTCTATCCAGTGGCGGTACCAGGATTGTTAAAGTGGGGGGGGGGGGGCAAATGGAGGGCAAAAGAAAATGTTTGGGGGGGGGCAGGGCCAGGGGCAGTCAATTTTTGTTTGCGTTTATGGAAAAATCGAGCATGAAGCGCGAGTTTTAGTCGCTAGCGTAAATCCACTTTGAGGAGTGGGGGGGGGCGTTATAATTGAATTTTTGGACTATTTTTTTCCTCTTACACACATTTTAATAATATCAATTTTGTGATCGAGCGAAGCGAGCCAGTAAAAAATAACCACTTTTTTATTTTTAATCGTATTTTCAAATAAATATTCTAAAATATGACGGGCGAGCGAAGCGAGCGAGCCAAAAATGACTACTTTTTTTGTTTTTAATCGCATTTTAGAAAAGAAATTTTAAAATATGAGCGAGCGAAGCAAGCAAGCCAAAAATAACCACTTTTTTGGTTTTCAATAGAAGTTTTGAAGAGCGGAAAATGGTATTTTAGAGCACTTCAAAGGTTGAATATGATGCTTATGACAACATCTACTTATTTACAAATTACTGTATAATTTTTCTTTTCAGTCCTCAAAATTTCTGAGGGGAGCAACGGGGGGGGGGGGGGGGGGGGGCAAAGCTTCTGAGTGGGGGGGGGGGGAAATGCCCCCCATGCCCACCCTTGGTGCCGCCACTGATTCTATCACTTACTGTCTATTCACAGACACAGCGCTATCGTGAAGTGATAGCGCTGTGATCTGAGTAGTACTAATAGATCTAACTGTTACACATGACATGGTACAACTACATCTCAATCGGGCATAGGAAGCAAATGGTTAACCCGCTGCAAAAATCGCGATGATGATTAAGCTGAATTCTCTCAGCTGCAAAAGTGACATTGTAAAATTGAATGTTTGGTTGATGTTTTGGCATTATCGTGAAATAAGTCACCAGCCGTTTCACTGCTGTTTATTTCGTCAGTGCTGGTCACAGCTGGTGACTTCTTTCCACTTTCATAACTCTACTAACAGACATCTAGACTTTTGAGCGCACATGCGAGAAGAGAAGTGACTTATTTTACATCAAGGCCGATGTTTTTTTCCACTTCTTTATTTTGATAACTTAGAACTTACCCAAAACGATGATTTATTGGCCTTTATTGTGAAATACATCACCTCTCTTCTCGCATGTGCGCTCGCATTGCACATGTACAAAGTTTATGTTTATGTTTATTCAATTTCCAGGATGTATAATGACATGACAAACTAATTTCAAAGGAAACATAACAGCATACATTATAACATAAGCAACAACCAATGCCTAGGGATTACCTGAAAGAAATTATAATTTCTGTCTGAAGGCTCCCCTCGTTGGCTGTTGTTAAACAAATTGATACAAAGAAGATCCGCAGCGAGTAGGTGACAGAAGTAAAGGGATAAGAAATCTCAATGGAAAACAGTAAACTCAGAATGAAAATAGGAGGGCAAAAAGTTGCATATCCATGCTGCCATATTTTTAAAAAAAATGGGAGTGGAAAGAAGTCACCAGCACTGATGAAATAAATGACAGTGAATGGACTGGTGAAGTATTTCAAGATAATGCCGATTTATCACTTCGTCTGCACATGGGTATTTTGTTCTCTCCGCCAAAGGTCAACCAGAAGTTCGAGATCTCGCATATACAGTCTAGATCTATATAGATCTATGCAAATGCAAGCGCCGATTACTTTCCCGCATTCCGAATGGGTTCGCCAAAATTTTGTGTGTGTCCTTGTCTGACGCCACTGGTTAGATCATGATTGAAATGATCTGAGGTCAGCCAAATCGCCAGGGGGGGGGGGGGTAGGGGGGCACACAGTATATAATGCTTGATGGGTAATTTGGAGAAGACCCTCATTTTTACACTCAAATTTCCGTTCCACCAAAATATAGCATTTTCTTCCTATTGACAAAATGAACAAAGAAAACCGTTCTAAAGCATACCATTTTCTTCTTATCGAGAAAAAACAAGAAAGTAATCCATTTCAAATTTTCGTTTTGCTGTTCCGTTTCGCATTAATCCGTTACAGTGGGCTTCATTTCGGTGAAAATTGGCGAAGGCGAACTGTTCCAAAGACCCTGTTTTCACAAACATTTGTAGTTCCGAAACCTATTCCAAAGACCCTTCTTTCCCCAATAAGCCCGCTCCAAAGCCCCCATTGTTGTGTCTTTTGTGATGTTATTGCACAGCTACGCGCATGCACAAACATTGTTCAACATTTAAAAAAAAAAAAAAAAAACCAAAGGCTGTACATATGCTCCATATGATTTAATGAAGTTGTTGTTAGACCCCAGTCAACGATGCTTGAGAGCCTAACGTGTTGGACTGTATTGAACATGAAAGTTTGCCATTGCAACAAAGTGACATTGTTAACGTACAATATTTCATTCTGTTTCAGCAGAAACTTTTTGTGTAGAAACAGAGGAGGTGAAGTCAGAGTTAAGGGAGAATAGAAAGTTGCTGAGAGCCATTCTAGAGAGGCTGGAATACAATGGTGCAGTGGAAGATGCTCAAGTACATCGTAGGGCTCCCTGACAACAAGCCAGCTCTTCCTTTCAATATTAAAGCAAGAGCACTTAGAAGAGCTGGACAGAGTCCTTCAGCATATTCCTGAGAAGAGAAAACAGTTAGTATCATGTTTTAATGAAATTTAAAAAAAAAATCATACAAACTAATAACCCTGTTTTATTTCTGGAAAAATGAAAAGGGCATAGTTCCTTGCCCAATTACCTTCATGTACATAAGTGCAGAACCATCGTTCATGCGCTCTGACCAGTGCAAAATGCAAAGTGCAATATCTCACCCTTGTGCACAAACCTGCATGTTTTGTTTTGCAAACTTTCCTGGTGCAGCAAATGATTATGAAGTATTAAGTAAGAAAAAGGCTCCTTTTTCTGATTGGAAGTTGAGAATATGTATTGTTCATGAGATAGTCCCCGTAGATAGGGCACTCTAACAAAGAATTGAGATAGTGAGAAAGTAGTAAATAGACAGTTAAATTGCACAAAGAAAGTGAAGGAATGTTGGTAACAATTTGATATGAACAACAGCTGAAATACTGGTATCCGAAAGTATGTTACCTAGAAGGAATGTTCATTCTTTTAGTGAATCATAAGTAAAAGTAATATGTGCCTTAATTTATTTATGAAACCAAATTAGAGGGCTCTAAATATTAAGTAGTTTTTGCTGTATTTCTACTTCCATTCATAATAAACGATGTGAATGTCATCTTGAAAGCACTAATGACTGGTCCCTTTCACATGACAGTGCAACAAACTTTGATTCCTTGCTTTCTCTCATACACATAGGTGAGTCACTTCAGAAGGATGTACAGACACTGTGGAGGGAGTAACCTACAAAGAGGAGCTTTTCTTCAAAGTTCATTACTGATAGGTAAGGATCCTTTTCTTACTGAGATACGACTACTGAGTGTGTTCTTTCTATAGGCTTCTTAATGTTAGCAGTTTGCTCATCTTGACCTCACACCATATTTTTTAAAATTATTCTTTTAGATAAAAGTAAGTTGATGGATGTCCTGTAGACCTGTCAGTATTCTATTACAAGGATTATAATACATGTAGTGAAATCGATAAAGCTCAATCATATTAGGTACTTTATGAATTGAAATTGCATGTATAATTACATGGATGTGGATATGTCGTTTTCAAGGTAAAATGTGTTCTAGCCAATATGAGTAAAGTTTCAATTACTAGTACATGCTCTTATAAATATATATACATGTATATATATGATATATAATATTTTTGTAAAGCGCTTTGACACGTCTCAGAGAAATGTACGAGGCGCTATATAAATGGAGAATATTATTATTATTATATCCATTAAACATTATTGTTCTGACAGATGCAGTGATCGAGGGCGAGTGCCTCTTGCACATCAGTTAAAGATGTTGAGGGGTCATCAAGTACGTGTACGTACCAACGGATGTCACAGAAAGGATACAGGGATACAGGGAGAGAAAATGATCTCAAAGATTTAGAGGTCAAAGGTCATAGAAGTTTTTATGTACATAGAAATGGTTCATTGTTGCAATGATTCAACCATTTGACGGACAAACTTGGCTTATGTACATGTATGCATATGGTTGGGACAATGATCTAATTACATTTTGGGGTCTCAAGGTTAAAGTTGAAAGGTCATAGAGGTCTTTATGTAAATAGAAATGGTTTGTTCTCACAATAACTGCACAGCCATTTGACGTGTGAACTTCAAATGTGGCTCATGATACATATGGGAGGGACAATGATCTGATAAGATTTAGGGTGTAAAGTTCAAAGGTTATAGAGGTCATATACATGAAGATTGCTTTTTTTTGCGATAACTTATGAAATCTGTGCTGTTCAACTTAAACTTAGCTCATTTATGCATATTGGAGGGACAGTGGTCTGTGTAGATTAGGGAATCGCAAGGTCAGAGATGTCATTGTTTGTATACATGAAAATGAAAATAAACAACATAAATGTGCCATATCATTTTCAATTATGGCAATGGCATAGGCATAAATTTCGATGTGGTTGAGGATTCATATACTTTGTGTTATCTAAGCCAGGTGCTCTTGTTCTTTATTGTATTTCTAAATTCTAATTTCTGTAGATTCAAATAATATACTGATGTCTATCTTTTTCAATTTTGCTCATAATCATAATGTGTGTGTAATAAGCCTTGTCAATGCAATTTGTTATACTCAAGTCAGGTGTTTGTATTATTTATTATATTCTTAGTTCTGATTGAGTTTATCCTCTTAGTCTTTCCATTTTTTTATAGACAGACCAAAAATTTGTAATACCTTTCCTTCTCTATGTACCTTCACTCTTTGAAGTGTAGAAGAAAGTTTTATAATTGAGGAAAGACACATGTACTAAGTTTTGAAAATGCAATTCTGTGCAATGTTTCTGTCAGATTCATTAAATATTTTTTTTGTCTTGGCATTTGAAAATAATTTTTAACAGGTTTTTTTTTCTGTATTTGATGGCATTGTACGATTGCTCTTATATACATGAAACTGTATGTGCCTAAAATGACAAGTGAGGAGTAAAACATCACATCTAAAGTATGTCTTTACAACGTCTTGTACTATCATGAAAGGGAGAGACAACCCTAGAAGTTTTACTGTTTCAATAAAAGGAGATGAATTTGAACAGCATTTTAAAAGTAAAATGAGCAAAATCAGTCAAAGAAAAAAGAATATGTCATTTACTTATGTCTTAAAGACATTAGTTTGCACCTGCACAAGACGTAAAATAAGACGTATTTTGACGTAACTTACACTCATTTACATTTTCTAATAAATTGCTATCGCCTCAGCAAATTGGCAACACTGATGACTTCATATGCTAGCACCCCTCCATTTACTTTGTACATGAAATGTCACATTCTCTTAATTTTTTTGGAAGTTACATATTTTCTCTTCCCATACTCAATTTAGGTCCTATGTTATGTAAAAAGCAATTCTTCTGAAAATACATTGACTGTGGGGGGTTAGAAAATGTGTATCTTCCAAAAGAAATTGAGAAAATGTGAAATTTCATGTACAGAGTGAATGGTAAAGCTACTCGTGTATGATGTCATCAGTGTTGCCAATTTGTAGAGCCAAGAGTGATTTACTTAAAAATGTAAATGAGTGTAAGTGACGTCAAAATACGACGTCTTATTTTACGTCTTGTGCTGGTGCAAACTGACGTCTTTAAGACATAAGTAAATGACGTAAAAAAGATGTAAGACATGACGTGAAAAGACGTAAAAGTGACGTGATTTTTACCGGTCTGAGAGCTCCAAGGACGTCTTAAAGACGTCTCCTTTTTACCAATAAGACGTATAAATTACGTCAAAATATGACGTTACTATGACGTCTTCCACTGTTGCAAATTGACATCTTTAAGACGTAAATCAATGACATGAAAAAGACGTGAGAGAAGTCGCAAAAAGACGGGAAAATGACGTGAATTTTACCAGTTTGAGGGCTTCTGCTTTGGTCTTAAATACGTCTCAAAGACGTCTTATTTCACCCAATACGACGTTAAAATGACGTCAGAATATGACGTCTTATTTGACGACTTGTGCTGGTGCAAAGTTTCATCTTAAAGACGTGGTAATAAGACGTAAATAAGACGTACCGCACGACATAAATAAGACGTAAATATGACGTATTTTCTACCAGTCTCTGCTATCAGGGCAGTGGTAAGTTGTGCCCGCCAAATGCCCCCAAAATAATTTTAAAGCGTCCATTTTGTTGGTGCTTGGGAGTTGTGTTTAACAATTTCCACAAAGTTTCAACAGGTTGCTCTGCTTTTGCTAATCTAGCCCACTGAATAAAACTGTCATTTTATCATTGTACACTAATGAATGGGCGTTTTGACATTTGGGGGCGTCTGACGGGCGTACTCATCATTTACAATGTCTAACAGTGGTCATTCATGATTCAGGGGTCGTGCTGTACAATCCAACTAGGTTTCATGAAGTTCACTAAGCCAGCTCAAATTTTTGACCTATTTGGGGGCCCCTCCTGACCACCCCCACCACATTGTGCACGGCACACATTCATTACTTAGCATAGTTTTGTTCGTAGATTACGACCATGTACATAAAAAGGGCACCTTTTTGCTAAGAATAACCCCTCTGGCTCCTGATATATACGTGATACACTGGGAGTCGCTCTTTTGACACATTTTTGCTCAATACGGAAAATACATACTGGTGTATTTTCCCTCCTTCTGTGTGAATGAAGTCGTGAATACCGCCATGAAGCATATCACCATTCTCGTAAATATATCCTTTTTCAAACCTAATGCTAAAAACATGCATTCATTGTTGGTGTTCGTAATGAAACAGAAAGATATCAATGCATATGCAAATTCTGGACAAAAAGTATGCAAATTTGGGCATAAATTTTCATTTTTCTCAAAACCATTCCTCAAATTGTGCAAATAACGGTTCCAATCGATTTCTCCTATCTAAATCGTATTGGAAAATGTATATATTTATGTTTGTTTGGTGTCCTGGTCCGAAAATATGACAATATTGATTTTCATAAAAAAATCCAAGATGGCCGCCAAAATGGCCGATTTTGAACCCCATGGGCAACGATTTGGCAATGGGAACATAAAAAATCATTAAATTTACACTTCAGGCATTACAAAAAAGTTGGTTTAAAAAATGTACCCCGATGGTGCACGAGGACCCCTATTTCCGACTAGACTAAATTACTCAGCCTTACAGTTGTTAAAAAGCCTGAGCAAGGTCAGTACTTGTATTCATTAGATTACAACTGAAACAAACTTGAAAACAGGCCCCCCCCCCAAAAAAAAAAACAACATAAGAATTTATACAGTGAACTTTCTTTGTTAAAAATGAAACTTAAAAGTACATTTTTTGCAAGGAAACTTGTGCCACGAGAATAGTGATGTAGCAGTGACAAATCTCCTTTTTTCTTTAGGCTCTTTATCTTTATGCCGTTGTGCGAAAGAACGCGTCCCAAACGCAAAATACAAAAATGCAAAAATCAAAATGTCTATTTTGACATATTCGAATAGAATTTTAGCAAAGATCATGCCACATGAAGATCGTATACCAATTTATAAGGTCTACATGCTACCCGTGAAATTATCAATCATTGCTTGAAAAATTTTGATTTTCAATAATTTTCCATTTGTGTTCCGGATGCGTTCTTTCGCACACGGACATTAAGAGAAGATGCCTTACGAACATTACATTATTCAGCCATGGATAGCCTGCCAAAATGTGATTGTATCTCATTCTCTAGTCTGATGTACAAGGTTATAACCCTCAAAATTCAATAGTTCTTCATACCTGAACGCGCCTTGCTCCTCCTATTGCAAGGTGTGGTATGTCTCCATCACCTGCAATCTGTAAAGAAACACATCATAACATCACACATGAAGGTAAAGAGTAAAATAAGTATATACCATACTAACAGAGCTTAGAGAATACGGATGTGTAACACAGATATCTAAGATATGAATTTTTAATAGCTAAGTGTGAAAATCCAATAAAAAACATGAAAATTCATATACTTTTCTGCATTAAATTCTACATATCAAACCAAAGCTACTTGACGTAAATGCTGTATCTCATTCTAACCCTGAGGACTTAGTAATCGTGAATTCTATGACTAAATCTCAGTGAAATTTCTAACTACAGGTACTTAAAGATTTAGAAGAAGAGCAGGTTTTGAAGGCTTCTGGAAAACAAAGAAAAACAAAGAGAGAGATAGACAGGCAGAGATATAGAGAGTAATGCAGTGATTCAGTGAGTCAGTGAGAGAGAGAGAGAGAGAGCAAAAGAAAGAGATACAGAGAGAGAAAAAGGAGCAAGTACTAAAACAAAAGTATGAAACAATAGAAAAACAATGCAAAACAAGATTACATGCACACACACACAAATATTCATTAATCCACCGATAAAGAACAAACCTCATTGCATGTATCAACAACGACAACACGCCTCATGACAACATCATTTAGCACTCTGGCTGCTTCCCTCAAGATGGTGCTCTTTCCGACACCAGGATTCCCTACAAAAAGAATGGACTGTCCCCGGTTCATGAGGTCAAAGAGAGGGGAAGCACATCCCAGGACTGCATGTTTGCTTAAAGCTGTAAGACCGATTGGTTCATTTTGACGATTGCACATAATTCTGCAAAGGACAAAGTTAAATTAATATTGTGAAGTTAATGTGCTCTTTATCTAATCTTTATAATAATAAAACTCTTAACACAAACCAGAGTGGCCGATGTACATGTATTTCACATAATACTACTTTGAATAATTTGTGTTCATGAAATAATGCAAATTTTTCAGATAATACTAATACGTGACATTTATTAGGCACTTAGTACTGTGGTTTCTAAGTGCACCATATTCCGTCTAAGACATAATTACCAGAATGTATAATAAATTTTAAACAAAATCACTGAATATAAAATTAAACTATTTCACTAAACCATACGTGAATCATGAAAAATGTCAAACAATCATATTTAGAGAATATGACGGTGTACACCTCCTTTGACTGACTCAGAGCACAGTCCTTGCGCTTGCAATAAAACATTACAGATTAAAAAGAGAACACAAAATATGTGAAACAACAGTCATGATCCTACATCTATCTCCCACATATAACACATCACAGAATATCATATATCATGAATAATGTCATGAGCACCAAAAGGTTCTCAAAAGCGAAAACAACCAAGCTGGGGGGGGGGTGTCCCATGTTTCCAAAATTTGGGGTTGATATAGTGACATTGTAATGCATTAGAAGGTAAAATCAAGGCAAACTGGAGAATTGAGAGGGGCCAAATGATACGATATCCCCCTGTTCTTCCACCCATCTTTTACGTTCTTAGAAGATATATAATACGTACAAGGAAAATACAGTTACCAAAGTCACACAAGATCTGAGGCACCTACCCAACTCTATGTAGAGTTTCTTTGATAGAAGACCTGTGATCACTTGTAACTGGTGAACAATGATCTTCCACAAAGTCTTTGAGGTCTTGCTTGGTTAAATGGCTATCACCTAGAGTCTTGACTTTCAGCAGTTTAGGTTGTTTAGGTTGGTAATATCTGTATAAATACAAATAATATAAATGAGTGTATTATACTGATACATTATAACATATATCAATGTGTAAGAATGAATTACTTTGTGTACACAATTTGTCAATTTTTATGACATAAAAAGCAAATAGTTGAATATGAATGCTGATACAGTCAATCATCTACTCATGATCTTCAATTATTCTTCATTAAATAAAACAGTTGCAATAACGTTTCATAAGAATTATATGGTAGTATCTTTAAACAAGTGCAAAAGAATATTGAGATTTCTATAAAGTATGATTTTGCAGTTTGAGCAGAATTTGAGCAAATTTGTTGGCATTTGCTAAGTATCTTGTGTCATATGTCACTCATACCCACTGATTATCCAACATATTCATTTAATGCTTTAAACCTCAAAAGTTTTATGACAATTCAAAAGCTGGTCATAAGAAAAAAAAAAAAACTTTCTATAACAGAGAGCTGGTATGTATACATCAGGTTATATGGGGGTAAACTGAAATAACTTTCTTCTCTTGGCAGGTATGGTTAACCCACTGCCCTAAAACAACTGGGTAGTTTCTGTGTACAGCCTACGAGAGTGACAGAAATCAGCAGTCATCAAGTGAAGAAGCTTGATGAAAGAGAAGAGAATACCTTGCACTTGGCTTTCTCCCGACATCCATGACAACCTCAGTGAGTAGATCCAAAGCAAGGGACTCATCTTCCTCTGAAAGCTTCTTCAGTTTATATTTGATGCAAATACCAAATGCCTCCATGAACTTGTCCTGATCATGCATCACTATCTTGTTAAATTCTCTGGAAAGCTCGTAAGTGACCTGGCATGGATTGATGGCCTGGTTGGCAAGCTGCAAATATATCAAATATCAAAAGGCATAAAAAAAAAATCATGAAAACATACCAAATAGTGAAAATTCTGGACTCTTAACTGATTACTGATATTAGTCTTATTCAAACTCAGTTAAGCCGAATATCAGGGCACCGTTTCATGAAAGTTGTCGGCACTGACAAGTTGTCATTCTCTGACAATTTCATTAAAATCCTTGCTTTTGATTGGCTGAGAAGCCCTGGTCACTGACTGTTACTATGGTAATTGTCAGAGAATGACAACTTGTCAGTGCCGACAACTTTCATGAAACAGTGCCCAGGTAAAAAGTTCTCTCTCTCTCTCTTTCTCTCTCTCTTTCTCTCTGTCAATCTAATCTTAATTTCTTTTAAAAGTTCATCACTAAAGTTTTATATTGAAAACAAATTTTAAAAAGGAAAGAAAACTATCTCCACTGGCTTTTGGCAGTTGTATTCATTCTCATTCAAAATCATGATTGCAAACAAGCAGGCAGCATTCTCTTGTTCACACTTGTTTTAATATGGTGGAATCTGTTGACACTCCATGAATGTTAATAAAAGTACCCAAACTGAAATAATGTTACTGATATTTAAAGGATAAAAAACCTTCTATTATATACTACAACTGCAAATGTTACATATATGTACATGTATTTGTTGGAAAACTTTTTTCCCCAACATCATACCTTGCTTGCAAATGAGATTAGTGATGTTTTTCCTTCATCATCATAGTGAAGTACTTTTGCATTGATCATAGGAGAGCCTTCTTCAAATAACCCTTCCTCACTGGCAGCTGTCTGAGGGACAGTACTTTCCAATTCCTCAGTGACTTGGTGAGAGGATTTTTCTTGTTTCATGGCTGCCTGGATCTTCTTAGATGTGGTCCGGGATTCACTAGTCTTTGATCCATTGTCTGTGAATCTGCTGCTTTCATTGATGAGGAAGGTAGGAGCTGGAAGCACATCAGGGTGAAGATTCTCCTGGAAACAAGAATAGCAAGAAATGAACTAGTGATGAAAGACAGGCCTTCACTGGATACAACTTATTTTACATCAGAATTGCTACTATCAAACAGATGCTGACAGAATAGGCCTGTTTACTGATGTCATGCTATTGAGTGCGCAAATTATATGCGAGTGCTGTGGATGAAAAGGGTTTAGCAAGCTTTGTGTGTGTACGCCTGCAATGTCTAAGAGAGAAGGCCAAAACCCCCACTTCTCTATAAAATTTTTTTATCTAACCATCTTTATTTCACCAGTGAGGACAAGACAAGAGGAACATCAGATAATATCAGCTCTCTAAATAAACTGCAAAACTTAAGGGTTAAAATGTCAATTTATCCAATAAGGAGAGCTGAATTGAAGATGATCATCATGATGTTTGTTAGTGAGGCAGGCCCCCAGAGTGGCTCAGCGTAGGAGCACTCCAGTGATGGCATGGACTCTTGCTAGCAGGCCCTGAGCAGAATGTTGGACTGATTACTTGGACAACTTTTACCTCATATGATGCTTTTGTGATATTCTTAAGGAAAAATATCATTCTGTCACATTCTTTCACTGCTCTGTTGTAGCTGTCCTAGTTTGATTTCAGGTCTTGAGAAGTGGAAATAGACGTAGACTCCATCCTCATAATTTGAATGACCAGTTAACGTGCACGTAAGCATGCAATATACAGAGTGATGACTATCTAAACCCCTCAAAAAAAGTTCTGCAATTCAAGTTTACGTGGTGCTATATCTCTTGTTGCTTTGTAATCATACCTGAATATGGTATCATTAAAAAGCATGACCATTACTTTTTGCAATGATGTGCAATTTGCCACGATTATGTAATCATGAAATGCGCAGTTCTTTGAAGTGGAAAGTTGCAAAATGCATTGTACTTGACACAAAAGTCTCCATTTTTGAAGATCCAATGTGTTTTGATTATGCTGAGATGGGAGTGAATGGTGTATGTTCTTTTCTTTAAAGGATGAAATGTGTTTGAATGATGTTGAGGTGGTCATTGGTGTGGATCAAACGAATGTTATTCCCTATGTTTAGAAAATGAAATTTGCCTTGAATACTGATTGTTGATGTACAGCTGCTGTATGGTCATTTTCAAGATGTAAAGATGCCATCAAATCTCATGAGGGCCCAAGCAATAGGCCAACTCCAAGCAGTTAGGTGTACCCTAAAACAATTTTGTGGCCCGGTTTGGGATGAGCGCAAGGACGATATCAAAATTTCAGGAAAAATTGCTTGAAACTGGAGAAGGTAAAGACAGGACGAGGAGTGGGTGTCCAGAAAAGACAAACTTGCTAGCAGATCAGTATATCACACTGTCTGCATCAAGGAACCAAAGGCTATCCACAAAGAAATCTCTATGACAGATTTGCAAGGCGATTTGGCAAAAGATTGTCAGATCATCATACAATCAGGAACTGGCTTCATGCAACCAACTTGCGGGCTTGAAAAGATGCGATGAGAGTGGCAATAGTAATGCCCGTATATGCACTGGCATGACTGGAGTCGTAATCAAGGTCTGGCAAAGTCCTAGCAAACGGACTGTTGCCTGGTTTCTCAAGCATCACTGCATCAACATCGTTCAAACACAATTCGTCCTCATTAAGTCAATATGGGAATTTACCACTGGAAACAATGAATTTTTCATTTTTGACCTTGCTGCATATTCAAAAGGATTGCACATTCCCAACTACTGTAGCATTACAAATGACACATCACTATAAAAAGGAATAATCAAGCTTTCTAATGATTCGCATATGATTATGAAGCAACAAGAGATATATTACCCTGCAAATTTGAATTGCAGAACTTTTTTTGAGGGGTTTAAATGACTTTAATTAAGCTTTCTGTTTGTTTCGATGTGGATTTTCTTCTCTGACTTATGTTGTTTACCTAATAGCTGATATCACTCCAAATATCTGTTTGACTTCACTTCATTTGTGTGGGATTAGAATAAACCAAGAAACAACCAATGTCTCCCTCGATCCTATGGCAACTTGATTCGCTTGTTCACTTTGTACAGTAGATCAGAATTCATCTCAGTACACCCGTGGACATGGCTATGAATACATTGGTAAATACATCTACTGAGAATTATTGCTTCATCATGATTATTACACTTTTTTTTTTAACTTCTAATTGCAGATAGCTGCACACATTGCTCTTCTTGTTAAGACCACTTTAACAATACTAATAATACCTCATTTCACAAAAACCAGTTGAGATGATATCATCCAATTTATACAGAAGGTGAAAATTTTCTTCTCTCTGTCTCTCAAAAGAAATGGAAGCAAGTTTGCTTCATTTTGTAAACTAAGAAAAGCCTAAAGTGCAGTTAATATTCGCACTTCCTAGAGATACCTCCACATTGTTGCTGGAATGGGCTAGGCTCTTGCTGTCTGGTTCATCTAGATCACCAGAGGTTGAGGACACTCTATGAACAGAGACAGGCTTCTGAGACTTGGTCTTTGCTTGTGGTGAAGACATGTCAGGATCATACTTCTCCAGACCAGTCTTTACAGGGTCCCCAAGACTAGTGTTTGATGATGTGACAGAGCTACAGGATGGCTCTTCCTTACCACTGGATGAGACAGGATGATCTTCTGCTTTAGCATCATGAAGTTTGGTCACCTCAGTGATTTGGTATGATGTCATCATTCTGTCAGAAAAAGAAAAGTTGAGACAAATACAGAAAAGTCTAGATGCTCCCATTTACATACATGATGATCCATAAATTTACACTAACACTGATAATAAACAAACAAAGGTGATGATCAAATAAAAAAGCCTGTTTGGCAAGTCAAGAAGGGATAAGTATCATAGTATGCCCAAAGCGTACAACCTTCAGACTTTTTATTTTGAGAGGGGGTTTTGTGAGCAGCATGGCACAAGCCTCTGTACACCTTGTGTGTAATGCCTAGAGATACACGTAATCACATGAAACACTTAATAAAAGAAAAAGTCAGATTTTCTAGAACAGAAAAGGAATGATGAAAATTTGAATAATCTAACTACTATGTTAGTCCCTGAAGTTCACAGTCACAGGAGTATATTATATGCGATTAATTCTTAAACAAGCACCAGTACTTACCCTAGCATCTTTTGATAGAGATATGGGACCTGCTGCACTGTAAACTGCACTGTTTCCTTGAGCTTGAGGATGGCTCTCTTACTGTACACCCTACCATAGACAGGAGCCTGGATTGTTCCTATGCAAACTTCTACAGTAGGACAGGGATTGATGCCAAAGGAACGCAAGATATCAGGCAACTTCCGATACTTCTTGGAGCTGCATTTGATGAGGCTTTGTGCTCTCTGCAATAAATATTTTGAAAATGCTAAATACAATTATATTCAGTGGTAAAGGGTAACTAGGATCTGAATTTCACCATTATCAAATATACTTGTTGCTTTTTAGATACACAAGTTAAAGATTTTCAACTGAATTCTACATTATTTGACCTTTTGATTTCATGACTGTACAATTAATGAATGCTAATGTTAAATATCAGATTCCAGATGTAAATAGTCATGTATCTGATTAATACACATCTGTCAAAAAACAGTGACAAACATACACACACAGACAGCACAATCTGCATGTAAAGTTACTTAAGCAGATATTACCATCTGAATCAAACTTCTAAAACTCAGATGTACTCACCCTCAGATCAAAAACTTTGTTCATCTTAATTCCAAGAGCTCTATTGATTTCAGCAAGTTGCTTTCCATCCAAAATGACCTGTGGTTTAAAATGGAATAAACAACATGTACATGTAAAAGAAAGGGTAAATTCAGAATGAGGGTTATGTAACAGTAAAAACAGTACATGAACCACACATGTATGTCCTGGAGCAGTATTCTGAAAATTGTCTTTATCTTTTATCTTATCTTCACTGTGTTAATTGTCATAACAAATTTTAAAGGCGTACTTATGATTGGTTTGAACTGCGCAAATGACCAGCATGCAAGACAAAACTGCGCAATGTGAGCCAATGGCATACGCTATTTCTGATTGCTATGGCAATTAAAATAAGATAAAAGATAAAACAACTTTCAGAATACTGGCCCTGGCTTGCAGATTCCATGATGAACTACATTATAAGGTTTATAATCAGATTCTTCCAGGAAGTAAAGCTTCTTTACATTTTAAAAGGTGCATCAACTGATAAATTTGATTGCAATTAATGGAAAGGCATGTGAAATTGATCACCTTTCTCCTTATTTCATGCTTACACCGTCAATGCTAAATGAACGTATCCCATAATGAATTAGCTGCATCCTTCCTCGAAAATGTAATATCTTTCAAGCTGTAGGAGTTACCAAACTGGTATACATGTGTAACTTCTTGTATCTTGAATTCAAATGAGAGCAATGATTAGGCCTAGAGACAAGGCGAGCAGAAACTCCAGAGGAATAAGTTTGCACAGATAAAAAGATAAACAGTTTATAAAACTAATGAATAAAATATAAACAGGCAAATAGTTTTAATTCATTCATGAACAATTGTAATAATTTCATGATTTGAATTACAAAATTACTCAAAGTGAAAAAAAAATAGTAAGCACCTTCAAGATGGATTTATTAGTCAAGAAGTCCAATGCATTCCCCTCTGATTGTCTTTGCATTTTCTGATGGTCACATGATGACACGGTTAAGGAGATAGCAAAGGTATATCCATCCCAGAGACCAACAATCAACCAATCGCCTGATAATGACACAGACAGTATTGGATAGGTTGCTCTGCTAAGGAACTCTTGAATCAATTCACCAAAGTAGTTCCTGTCCTGGATAGTATAAGAAAGGGGACAAAACAGATTTTCGACATAACAAAAGACAAAGAGACATACATAAAGGCTTTTTTAAATGAAACATCTAATTTACATGTATCACTCGATGACACACAAAAAACTCTTATTTATGGCAAATTGAGAAGCCCAATATGATTTTGAGCAAATTATCATCCCCCACAAAAAAATAATGGATTATTTCAAATTTAAGTTACTTCCATCAATTCTGTGGCAATCTATGGAGAAATGAAAATGAACTGAATAAATTAGTACACTTCTTTTCATATCATTCACTCAGTTCAAATCCAGCTAGTTTACTTTGCTTTTTTCTTTTAATTCATGAATCCATTTGGGCATTAAAAACTTCAATAAAAATTCACAGGAATTTGACGGAGCTTGCAAAATCATTGGTGGCAATTTCTGTCTGTTCTACACAAAACTTAGCCTTAATGATCCAGCTAGCAATAAATACAAGGGAACATGGAGATATTTCACACAATAACAACTAACCTGAAGAATGGTGACTGTTCCATGGAATGTTGATTCTGGTAGGGTGATACCAGGGTCCAGGTTTCCTACCTCGCTATTTGCTCCAGAATTAAGAGACTCTGAGTCTGAGATGGTCTCACTCCCAAGAGATTCAATCTCATCTTGCTCTAGAGATGAAGTATGAATCAAACTACATGGATCATTATCATCTACACCAGGATCAGTGTCATCAAAAGGATCAGGCTTTGCAGGGTCTTCAAAGTGTTCATTCCTCTGAACAGAGCTACACACATCATTTTTGGTATGGGGTGGACCTGTGTCATCAAGAGCATCAGAGCATGTTGAATCTTCCATATGATCAGTGTTCTCAACAGAGATATCAACACTATTATCTGCAGATAGTATAGCTGTGTCATCATGACTGTCAGGGTTTGTTGATTCTTCAGGGAGTTCATTGCTTTGAACACAGCTACCAACATTGTTATCTGCACATGGTGTAGCTGTGTCCTCGAGAGTATCCGGATTCACCAAGTCTTCCAAATGTTCAGTGCTTTGAACACAGCTACATGCATCATTACTGATACAGAGTGAACCTGTGTCATTAAGAGTGTCAGGGCATGTTGAATCTGCAGAATGATTAATGTTCTTAAAAGCACCATCGACATGGTCATCTGCACATGACATAGCTGCATCAACAAGACTTTCAGAGTTTGCTGACTCTTCAGAACATTCACTGTTTTGAACAGAAATACTGACATCATTATCTGAACAGGGTGAAGCTGTGTTGTCAAGAGGATCACGGTTTGAAGCTGACCTGGCAACAAGGTCAGGGTCTGCAAAGTCCAGAGAGAGTTCAGTGCTTTGAACACAGCTATATGCATCATTTTTGGTACAGAGTGATGCTAAGTTATCAAGAGTGTCAGGGCATGTTAAGTCTTCAGAATGATCAATATTCTTAACAGTGCTAATAACACTGTCATCTGCACATGGAACAAGACTATCAGGGTTTGCTGACTCTTCAGAGCATTCAGTTTTTTGAACCGAGCTACTCACATCATTTTCTGAACAGGGTGAAGCTGTGTTGTTAAGAGGGTCATGGTTTGCGAAGTCCCAAGAGCGTTCAGTACTTTGAACACAGCTACATACATTCTCACAGGTACAGAGTGAACCTGGGTCATCAAGAGTGTCATGGCCTGTCAAGTCTTCAGAATGATCAATTTTCTTAACAGAGCTACCGACAGTGTTATCTGGACATGGTAAAGCTGTCTCATCAAGAGAGTTAGTGTTTGTCATGTCTTCAGAATGTTCAGTGTTCTGAACAGAGCTACACACATCATTATCTGAAAAGTCTGAAGCTGTATCATAATGAGAGTCAGAGGATGTTGAGTCTTCAGACTGTTTTGTTCTCTGAACAGAGTGACACACATCAGGATCTGTACATGTATGGGGTGAACATGTGCTATCAAGAGAGCAAGAGTTTGCCGAGTCCTCAGAATATTCACTGGACTGATCTGACGAGCTCTCATCCGTACTGACCTCTTGATCTACCTTGGTGATCTGTTGATTCTGCATACCCAAGTTTATACCTCCTGGAAGGATGGCATCATCTGACTTGACAAACACTGTGTCGTGTTTAATGCTGAAATGGCCGGGATAGGCAGCAATAGTTTCTCTGAGCTTCTGGCTGGTATTTCCAACTGTTGCTTGCTCAAAAGGATCCAGTGTTTTATTTACAAATGTTAAAAGTTGACGGACGATGGAGCATTTCCCTGAATGTTCACCCCTGATAAAGTCTTTAATCTTGGCGACAGCACTTACAAAAGGATTGTTCTGTACAGATACGACAAGCATGTGCGGTGATATTAGAAGGAAGTCGTTACGTAATGACTCTAGAAAGAAAATGAAGGTTTCCAAGCCTCCCCCCACTGCCAGTAATTCTGCTCTACTAAGCAGTAACGGGGTCTTACGGAACAGCTCATTCCTCAGAAGAGGACCTTGATTACAGAGGCAGTCTTTGAGCTTCTGTTTAGCTGACTGCATATGACCGAGGATCAATGAGTATGTGATTCTTGGATTGTCTTTCAGGAACACTTTGCCATCTTCAACCTGGAAAGCTTCAGGGTAACTCTTCAGTGTTTTCTCAAATTTGCTTTGATTCATGCCCACTTTTTGCATAGCAAGTGGAGCAGACATTGTTTTACATGATTTCCACACATCCTCTATATTGTTAGTTTTTCCAGCTCCTGAAAGACAGACAATGACATCTTGTAACCCTTCAAGCAGAAGATAATGATGCATCTTCACTTTTGCTCCACAAAGACGCTGCTTCTGCTCACACACTCTAACAGCAACCCTCTCCTCACCTGATATATCGAGTATAGTTGATATCTCACCTACCATCCTCCTCTGAGTGTGGCCTAACGATTTTTGAATTTGGTGCATGATGTGGCTCAACTTTCCAGTTTTATCTTCTTGCAGAATATCCTGTATTTTCTGTATACTGTCAGCATAGCAACTGGCAAGTGCTATCGTCTTGCCATGCACCTCAAGAGTAGGAGGAGGGTTTTTCAAGATAGTCTCCTTCACACAATCCCTGACTTTCCTAGGCACTGATAGAGTTTGCAAATAAGAATCCATTTCTTCCCTAGAACATGAAAACATCTCCTTAGAGCGTAGGAAGTCTTCAAAGGCGGAAAGGTAATCTGTCAACTCCATGGTGATAAGGTCAATTGCTTCAAATTCGCTAGATGTCCAGCTCAGGCAACAGATCTGGAGATTAAATGAAGTTTCAATATTACAAAATCAATGCCAAAATAATATTGTAGTCTCACCCACTCACACACATGCAAAATTATAAATAACCCTGTATGGAAATATTGTAGGTGTATATGGGGGCAAATTACTGACAGTAGGCAAGTATTGCACTGAGAGCAATCGTATGTTGGCTGTGTAAATTTCTGCGACGGTTGACCTCTACAGTTCAAGATATAAAATCATATAATAATCAACAAAATTCTAAGAAAATATATGCTTTTGCACTGTAGGATCATGATAACAAATCATATTTTCATACTGCTCCTTCAAGTCGATCTCATATTGATCAAGTGAAATTTTCAGATTTTGGGAGATCAACAATCTTACTCATCTGTAGCTCATACATGACATCAGGAACACTACTTATCTACTGTTGGCAATTGCCTCCAGTATGTGGGTGCGAGATTATTTCCTTAATCACGTGAGTAGGCAAGCACTAGACTGGTGTTCACAAGATGATGTGTAAGCTTCAGAGAAGCAGGATCAATGATTTGAAAAAAAATGGAATATGCAATTTCAAGGATATTAAGATCAGCCAAAGGAATGGTATGGAACTAAGATATTTCATTATTTTATGTTGCAAAGCAAATAATTTCTTTGAGTAATGTTGATTATTTTGGCAATTTATATCCTTCAACTTAAAGGCCAACTGCCACAGAAATTTACACAGCCCACCACAAAAAGTTTAACTCTTGGTGAAACCACCCAAAACATTATCAATGTTCAATTAAATGATTTCATCCAACGAAATACAAGAACTACAAGAGGGAACAACCAGAAAATCATTTCATTCGGGGACATGCTCTGCTGAGACTACATCTGGCTTCACGGAATTGGAGAACTTCAAAATTAAAAAAATATTATAAAACTCCTCCAAACAGACAGATTTTCTATTTTGTTTGGGGGCATGCTCTACTGATCGAGATTGCTAGTTGTATACAGCCAGGATATAGTACACCTTTCTACACGGACTTCTTGTCGCGTTATTGAAGGAGGGCACTCATCCAGTGTACTTGGTTAATGAATCAACCTCATCCTGCGAAATCAATACGGTTATAACAAAATTAAGCGACCACACTTTAGGAAGTGTGCCCTCTAAGAGTCATCGCATATCAATTCTGCCGCCAAATTGCCAATGCACTTTGTACACCGCCATCGGTACTTGCACAAGAGGGCAGCAAATTAAACGACATTGGCAAGGAATGATGCCGTCAAGTTTCAAATCATGGTAAACAAGAATTTTATGCTCTAAATTCAATATTTCAAGCACGTTCTTGACAGGAGGACACAAAATATTCAAAGCAACATCCTGAAGAACATGCTGGTAAGTGAAATTCTATTTTGTTCTTTATCCGTGTTATTTCAATTCAGTGGACTCACATTATAGTTTAGCAATTGGCACTGGCTGAGGGGTTCTGGCCTGGATGGAAGGAGGGCCTCATTAAGCTTTGTCGGTGAAAGAAAGAAGTAGAGGCAAACCAGAGACGCTACAACAGCTAGCACTGTAGCAGGGCTAGGGTGTTTGCCATTAATGTCAAACTACATGTACACTTGCAACATGCACACATAAGACTGTAAAATGTACACAATGCATTGATTACATGGAACACAACATTTACATTTAACAAAATTTTAGACCATCCAACTTTAATAAGGCAAACTCACTAATGTATCACCTGAATTTAAAGTTAGAAATTACTGTACATCCAAACAGATGTGACTGATAGATTTGTTGTTGTTGTTGTTTTGTTTTTTTATGCTTCTGTCAGTTCTGAATCTGAATCTAAATCTAAATGGTTGGGTCAGCAAAATGTCTCTTCCAGACACATCCACACTAACTTGATGATTGTGAGAAGCGCACTGCGTGTGGAATGATTTATTGCAATTGCTCAAGTTTAAACTTGAATGTTTCCAAGAAAGGGCTATTGACAACTGAAGAAGGAATGTTGTTCCAGTCCCTTACAGTAGTTAAACAGAACGAGTCTTGAAAAACCCTGGCCTTGTGGCGGATCTGGAGGAATTTCCAGTCGTTCCCTCTTGAGTCTTGTGCTTGTGAACACAAGTTGTGTTGTGGTTCTTGTTTTCGTTGGATGAAATCATTTAAAGAGGCTCTGTCATGTCTGTCGTGGGTTTTCACGGGGAGTGAATCATAATTTGCTGACACCAGACTTTGTGAAAAGCACTGGTAATACCTGTAGGCTGTAATAGAGCTACATTTCTGGAGCACAGCAAAACAAGGTGTCCCACCATGAACATTCTTCGGCCTGCTTCGGGCATTCTCGGGCCAGGGAAAGTGAGATAATGACTTTGCCAGATGGGGGAAAAGGGTGGAATATAAAGAGCATTACATAAGGTCTGTTCATTGGTAATAAAACTCATAGTGATGGACAACACCTATTATTGGATAAGCACCCATGGCCATGGTGTCAAATTCTCCATGAAAGCCCACGACAGAGCCTCTTTAATCGAACATTCATTAACCAATCCATCTTACCTGCTTGCTCTTACCTACCGTTCGAGATGAAGAAAATAAAGAATTCAAACAACAAGTCAAGTTATTAACTTATTATGATTCCAATGTAACATTTAGCAGCAGATAGCGTCTAATCAGTGTCACAATTACGACGACTATTTACGTATACCCGTATGATGTGCGACCTCGACTTGGATCATTTACATGTCGTGTGCGGTGACTCAATCTTAAAGATGACTCTGCATTATCTCTATAAAATACATGCCTATCGCTTGTACTCCATGCCCTCCAATTGAAGCCTACATACATATCATCCACTGCAACCAATCGCGAGGAATTCGCTAATCTCCGAAAAGCGGAGGGACAAAACAGAGAGAGAGGTGCGCTGGACCTATAAAGCTAAGGCGTGCATATGCATTCAAGCTCCGCGCGCCGAAATGCAAACCTCGGCTACCCCCGCGCGCCCGACAGCTGTCAGTGGGGAATCCCCAGGCGAGTTCATTTTTAATATGGGTATATTTTTATGAGAGAATAAATCTTTTGTTTTAACTCTTGGACTAAATGTATCATCAAGTTGTTGATTTAAGACTATAATAAAACAAGTAAACCTGAGTGGTTTTTTTTTAGTATTTATGCAAAAACCAAAGGTTTTTAAAAGTAATAATCCAGATGTATCTCCCTAATATCATCGATTATTCTCATAATGGTACGGCTACTTCATCAGAACTGTAGGCCAAACACAATTAGTACACTGTGTTTGATGCACAGAGATATACACTTGATGTTCGGTAAGATGATCATTTTTTAGTACATGTACTTAAAATTAAGAAATAAGAATGCTGTAGTAGATCAAATGTATGTGGAGTTGGTTACAACATAAATTTAATTTTCAAGTGAGGTGATCACAGCTGCGGTTTGATGTGAGTATGAATATTCCTGCATTCGGCTTCTTCCTTGGCTTTGGTATCCCTGCACCGGTACTACTGGTAAATCACTGGAAACTGTTTGCCTGGCTTTGGCTTTGCTTTGGTATTTTGCTTGTGCTTGCAAGTGCACTTAATACCAGAAAGCAGCCTATACATTAGTGGTAGCTCTTTGTTTCTTCTCAGTCTCACCTTAGTAACCACATGTAATTTTTATCTGTTTCCTCTACAGATGAACATCTGAGAGAACTACATTCATCTTCAATGTAAGACAGACGGACAACGCCAGCGGTGTGATTCTTTCTTCGAACACTTGCCAAGTATTGGATATTCTGCTTTACCCAACACTGGCTAAAAAATGTTTGGTGCAGTATGGAGCATGAAGAAATGTATTGATAAATGAAATGTTGCAATGGGACGTTTTAGCAACAGCGAGCCAAACACAGGGGACTGAAGGTATACAAAAGGCATAAAGCACACTGCTCAGTCGACTGCGCCTGCATGTTACCTCCCAGTTGAGGAATTTATGCAGTACACCACCAGAACCAGAACCCAGAACCACCCTCAGCTGTGCCATTAGAAGATATGTTTTACCAAGCATGATGATGATGAGTTAGAGATGGATGAACAAATTAAGCATCATGATACCTCAGGTAATCTACCTCTCCATCTTCAAGTCATAGTCGATGGACTTGATAAAATCATTAAGCACTTAAAAAGTTTACCTGAAAGAAAGAGTTCCCTTAGTAAGCTTGTTGGAGTAATAGAGAAAACTTGTTCCCCCCAAACAAATAATGTATTCTTGGGTCCTCCTGAAGTGAAGCATGAAGGGAAAGAAGTGAACTTAAAAAGATTTCTCAGAAAGTTTGAGCCTTTTTTCAGGGTAACTTGTACTAAAGCTGAACTAAAATTAGACATTGTCAAACCTACTCAGGAAGTAGTTGAAGGGTACTTTCACTCTGCAGTTGCTGATGCAGCATTATTTGTATATTCAGGGAGCCATGATGGACATGATTTACATTCCAAGATTATCAGTTCTGACAACCCTGTCTATATCACCATGGGTTGCAGCTTTCAAGAATTTATGGCATCCCTTCATAGCCAGAAGAGTATCTTTAACATCGAAAATGATCATGCTATTTCCTTAAATGACGGTGAACTCATGCAGAATGATGGGGTAAATTCATTGCAGGAACCAGCTTCTGAGTGTTTTCATATTTCCAAAGGTGCAAAACATCTCACTTTTTCAAGCGAGCAGTCATCACCGTATGCTTCAGTACAATCTCCTGACAGCCATTCTTATAATCAAGCAGATATGGAATTTTCAGATTTTACTGTAACTCCAAAACTCCCCACTAAGGAAGAAACAATGTCTCTGCCATTATCCAGTAGTGACTCTCAAGGGCCTTGTGGTACTGTGCCTGCATATGCTTGTTTACCAAAAGATTCTACACTGCGCTTGTATAGCCATGCTGTTAAATCACCATCAGGAAATAAGGATACCATAGATGAGGAAGAAGGAATGGAATTGTCTGGTGTTCCTGCCACTTCGAAACTCAAGGAAGGAACATTTTTATTTGCTTCTTTAAGTGATGACTCTCCTGCTAGTGGTGTTAGAGATGCATCTGAACATGGGAGCTCATCATCAGCAGATGTCACACTTTCCTTTTACAGCCATGCTGGTAAATCCAAAACAGGGACTAAGTATGTAGTTGATGATCAAAAAGGTATGGCATTGTGTGATGCTCCTGTAAGTTCAGAACTCAAGGAAGGGATATTTTTTCTAATTAATTCTCTATCTTCCTCCAACTCTCTAGTAACATGCACTAGCACTACACCTGAGCATGGTTGTCCATCATCTGAAGATAGTGCACTGTTCTTCCACAGCCTTGCCAGTGAATCACACATAGAGAACGAGGACTCAGCTAGTGACTGTGGTGCAGTAGCATCCGGCAGTCAGTCATTAGAAGGTGATGCAAAAGAGACAAGCAGTTCCTGGACTTGGGAGAGTCGATTAATTCGTAAAGTGAATAGCCATCAAACCCATCAGGAAATATCCTCAGTAATGGAAGGAGCTTCAGCGACGAGATGTGGAGTAGCCACTGAGTGTGCAGTCACAATTGTAAAGGTAATTGTCCTTTCTACAAGGAGTAAAGAAGGGTTTGGATTTTGCAGCATAATGCCTTTCTTTTTATTCTAAAATGTCTTTCCCTATTGAAGATAAATAGACCCTACTTGACTATTATATTCTACCACTTTCCAGCTTATAAATCATAATGAGAGTGATAGTAATAATGATGATGATAATAATAATAATACTGATCATGATAATAATAATGATAATAATAATACTGATGATGATGATAATAATAATGATGATAATGATAGTTATAGTGATAGTAATAAGGGTTCGGTAGTCAGTAAACTTGTAAATAAATGTAGATACCAAAATAGAAACTTAACACAATACTGATCTTATTTATTATGGAATGTGTAGTGTGGATATACATGTACTCGTGTCTATTTTTTTAGTCACAGTGTTTTCTATCCTCCTCCCTACTCCTTCATTACCTTCCAGGAGACTGCATTCTTTGACAAACTTCTGATCAAGAGGCTGTCGGGATACATGCGCCCAATCATAGGCATCTCCAGCTCACACGGATGGCTATTAGTTCACTTCTGGGAAGGAGAATCCTATGCTGTAGATCTAGGTGCACTCTCACCAGGGACAATCCAGGACCTTGCTTGTCCTGGAATCAAGGTTGCTGGTGGTACCCCAGACAACATGCACAAGTGGGCCATCATTCACTCTGTGGGAACATTGCTAAGTGATAACTCAGTTTTGAAGGTAATTTTAGGAATGGGAGTTGTTTAATGATAAGATTGGATCAGGCCTTCTCTCTGTTGCAAGGTTTGAATTTTGAGCATGCTATAATTATCAGGAGATGTGTTTGAAGTTTAATCTTCCTAAGAAGAAGCCATCTTTCATGATACTGTATTTTTGTGAGATGGACATAAGAAAATGTGTTGTTATTTTTTAAAGATCTGGGTGCCATTGCATAAAACTTGCTATTACAGTAACTTTGCCATCAATGGTAACTTTCACGGAATACTAGATTCTGATTGGCTCTTGAGCAATGTTACCATGGTAGTTACCATTGATGGCAAAGTTACAATAATAGCAAGTTTTTTATGCAACGGCACCCTGATACAAATGGTATTCAGCTATTCCTACTGTAAAGTCTCTTCCTTTTCTTTCATTCTTGATGAAGATAAAGCCATAGTGTTTTTTACTTCAGGAAAGCCATCTCATGTCATAAAACATGAACAATTATGACAACATGAAAAAAAGTATGGTTTAGCCATCACCAGGTGATGTTGTTCTGTTCTTCTTGACAGGTTGTCTATGATGCCTTGGATTTGTCGCGTGAACTGGAAAAGACTGCTGGCTTAAAGATTGTCAGGGTCTTTGATGTTTTGGTAAGAACTGGTAATGAAATAAGTTATATACTAGTAGGAGTTAGGAGATTAGTTGACTCATCAGTGAGGTGTTGGATGAGATTTATAGAAACATGAGTAATGTTCATTAAGCAAGGCAACATTCCCATTTTTTGTTTAACTGTCAAGTTCAACTCAACACTTTTATATTAATAGAGAAATATATTTACAAAATATTCTGCTGTGGTAAATGTATATACATTAATCCAGGATATGTAGAGAAAATACAACTTAAAGGACTTCTTGTTTTTAGAGACCAATTACTTTGTGCACTGAAGAAAGATATGATGCTAATACACAAATATTATATAAAGGTTACCATCAGGGCTGACAATTTATGATATTTAAGAAAAAAGAAAATAATTTCTGATAATTGCAGGAAGCAGATCGTATCATACGTAGCCACAGCTTCGATATGCCTCTGGAGGAACTGTTGCTTGTCTATGGGATAGTGCCATACAGCTCTGTAGACATTGGGATAGGGTCCCAGAGGATTCCTGTACCTGATGACCTCAAGGATTATTGTGGGAAATCACAACAGCAAGCTGTCAGCAGTCTGAGAAAAATGGCCAAGGTTTACTCAAGAATTATCCCTTTCCTCTATCAGTCAATGTTAAGGTATGCATAGTCTCAAAATTCGTAGTTCATGCAACATTACACGCCAATGAAAACAACAATGAAACACTCACTCACAAAATGTACTTAATATTTACAAATTCTGAATTGTTTGAGCCTTGAAATACTTTTACATGAGCAATAACACCAAGTGGAGATGAAATAATTTTTATTTTTTTCTTTTAATCACTTGATAGTGATTCTGAATATCTCAGACTAGGGTCTGTGGGAATTATTGTGTGTTACTTTTAGCCCTTCCATGATAGGAAAATTTATCGTATATCTTCATTCTTCATTCCGACTGCCTAATTGTACTGAAACAAATGAATGATGCCATTTTTTTCCTTTTCATGATTCATTAAATTTACCAGTATAATGTCCGCTCCCATGCTGACTGAGCTAAACGAACGCCTCGATGCTACAGTCCAGAGTCCTGAGGAATCAGATTATTTGTATAACCCAAGAGAAGGATCCATGATCTCTGGTCCTGAAGAGCTGCCCACTCACTCATTGTCATATGCAGCTGCTGTGGAAAGCATGATCAAAGCAGAAAATACAACCTTACAGCAAGTTGCTTGTTTAGTAGGGGATACCAGTTCCAATGCTAGAGTTACAGAGCATGAAAGAGCTGTGACACAGAAACAAACTGTCACTCCAAAGAAGCATCGGGATGAGTGTGAGGATGAAATGCAAGAGCAGAAGCAGCAAGATGAAAAGATGGAAAGTGGAGAACCAAACACAGGCAGCCAACAAGGAGGGAATATGGATCTCCATCCAGTAACAAGCAATAATGGAAAGAATAAGAAAAAGCAAAATGAACAGTTTGACTGTGTTCCAAAAGAAACCATTCACAGCACTTCTGCAAACACTTTGCAGGTCAAGGGAAAATGTTTCACAGAAGATGTACTCACGGAACAAGATCCACCCCATTTGATGGAAGGTGCCACTTCCAAAAAAAGAGAAGCAGCAGGTGAAAGTGCTCATATGCAATCACACATATCTTCAAAACAGCAAGATAAAGAACAAGAACCCAAACATGCACATGGTTCTTACTCAAAGGAACAGGCATATTGTCCTAAAATGAACAGTGCCCAAACAAAGATAGGAAATCAACCCTCTCCAACAGCCACTAATAGAAAGGAGGATCAGCAAGGAAAAAAATTAGACAACAGTGTAAGGCCAAAGACAACAAATCACACTTCAAGTGCTTTTGTTGCAGTACCAGCAACAAATCCTAATCAAAATCAGGAAAAACAACAAGAGCTACTTCCAGAATGTATCCAAGCTGCAAGTGGGAAAAAAAAAAAGAAAAGGAAGAAGAAAAACAAAAATGTAGCAAAACAATCTCTTCCCCAACAGAAATCTGACAAAGCTGAAGGCTTTGCCAATCCACAACAAGTTTGTCAAAAAGGGCTGAATCAGATGCCTGCACAGAAAAGCATTCCAACTTCAGCCTCTGGTCAAGCCAATCCTCAAAAACAAACCAGTTCCAGTAAGAGCCCTGGCTTAGCTGTTGTAAAGGAAAAGAATCAGCCGAAAGTGAAAGATCAGAATGATTTCAAGCCAAAGGAGAGCAGGGGACTTGGAGTCACCGGTCCAGCAAAGACCAAGGAACAAACCAACCAATCTAAAAGTCATCTCAATTCTAAGGAAAATATCAATTCTAAAGAAAAAGGGAAAACTCAAGTGCCGCAACAAGTAATGCAGACTAATGTACAGACAAAGAACACTGGTGTAGATAAAGCTTCTGTTTCAGCCAAGGCCAAGGAACAAAGCAGTTCAAGCAAAAATCTCCTCAGTTCTGGGGCAGCAAATAAAAAAGAACAAAATCAGACGTCTCAACCAAAGGTGAAAAATGACAAGAAGCCACAGAAAAACAGTGAAATTGGGGCATCTGCTCCAGCAAAGACTAAAGATCAAACCAGCCCATCAAAAAATCCTCACATTCCAAGAGAGGTAGTCAAAAGTAAAAAAAAACAGAAGTTGCAGAATGATGTAAATAAAGCTTCTGTTTCAGCCAAGGCCAAGCAACAAAGCAGTTCGAGCAAAAGTCTTCCCAGTCCTGGAGCACCCAGTAAAAAAGAACAAAATCAGATGCCTCAACCAAAGGTGAAAAATGACAATAAACCACAGATAAACAGTGAAATTGGAGCATCTGGTCCAGCCAGTCCATCAAAAAATCCAAACATTCCAAGAGAGGCAGTCAAAAGTAAACAAAAGCAGAAATTGCAGAATGATGTGGAGTCAAAGAACATGAGTGTAATATCAACATCTATTCCTGGAAAATGTCAAGATCAACCACCCAAACAGGAGAAGCATCAAAAAAAGGAACAGAAAAACTCTGAAGTGAAAGATTCTGTGAAAGTAGATTCAAAGAAAAAGAAAATGAAGGAGTCCAATGAACCAGCTCTCAGAAATGAAAAAGAGCAACATTCCCAGGAAAAACAGCTGCCTGAAAAGCTACCCCTGCCATCACAACCACCACCACCACCAACGCCACCACCATCATCACCACCAGAACAGTTGCCTCGGCAAGAAAAACCGACAAACTCTCACCAACAAGATGAACAACAAATTCAGCCAATAGAAGAGCAAAATATAAATGCAGCATTGAACAGAGAGATGCTGAGTAAGCATCAGAATTTAGACAGTGAAAACATACAAAGTGAAGCTGCGACTATTCAGCAGCAGCATTACCAACCACCACATCCCCGAAAGGAAAACACCAATTTACAGCAGCAGTACCATCATGCACAGAATCAAAAAGAGCAGAAAACTAGCATGCAACAGCAGCAACAAAATACTTCAAAAATGAAGCAGCAAATGCATCACCCACAGCATCAACCCATACTTCTGCAGCAACAGCCACAGCAATTACTACAATGCACTTTTCTCCCAGATATTCATCCTCCAGGGAATGTAGAAGTAGGAGGAAGTCCATTACTGCAGTATCAACCTGTACCAATGAGTGTCAACCAAGCCACAGGACCCATTTGGTGCACTCCAAGAAACCCAGTGGATACAAGAGTGATGCCTAACCCAGCTCCAGGGGTAATCCCTCAGATCCCTGCAGGTGTAGTCCTGCAAGCTCCAGCTCACCCTTCTCAACAAGGGACTCCCTTTCTACAGTGGGAGCAACAGTTGAAAAGACAGGTCAAGACTTCTCCTGAGAGAAAGATATCTAACTTGCCACAGTGGATGAAGCCAATGGTACTCCAGTTCCAGGAGGACAACACACCAGTCTTCATACATCCACTCAGTGAGGTAAGAATCAAAGGAGATATGGATGTCTTTGTCAGCAAAGTTAATACTTTTTGTTAGTCCTTTGATTTCAGCCTTAATTTGATTTCCATTTATAGCAGAAATTTTCCATCAGTATACACAGATTGGAGATTTTTGAAGGATCAGAGATTGACAAAAAATTATTTATGGTAATGTTCAATAAGGGTAATGATGAAGATGATGATAATAATGATGACAGTAGTAATAAAGGAATATAAATAAAAATTAAAATAAGTTTTGTTGATATTGATCATGACAATAAAAATAATAGTAACAGTAGTAGTAGTAGTAGTAGTGGTAGTAGTAGTAGTAGTAGCAGCAGCAGCAGAAATAGTAGTAGCAGCAGCAGCAGGAGCAGTAGAAGTAATAATGATAATGATAATAAATAGTAATAATCATTACCATCATCATCATAATACAGTATTAACAATAATGGTAATATAATAATCATCATAATAATCATAATCATAATATGATAATGATTTATATATCGCATGATGAGACACTGGAGCTGTCATAATCTTAATAGTTAATATCTTCCATTTTCAGATCTTTTGTATTTCACTTTGTATTGAATCCTCACAGCAAGCATCCATACCAATCAATCCTTGCAACATCACTGATGAAGAAGAAGATCAATTTGAGGATCTGTTAGAGTCAGATGTGACTACATTTGTTAAGGCTTTTCCTGAAAACATTCAACTAGCTTTATGGAAGCTGTCACAAGAAAACTCCACTTGTTCATATGTTTATTTGGCAGAGCTGGTCATGGATGTTGGTAGACAACCCAAAGCACGGTGAGTTCTCTTTCCAGTGTAGATTTACTTGCACCAGGTCCAGTGGACAGCTTTAGTTGAATTTCGTCACTGTGCCACATGCATTGTCATTGGAGAATGTACTCTTAGTAATTTTAGCACTCCAAGCATTTACATTCTAGTGAAGAAAGAATCCAGTCAGATTCATGATTAAAAGTCTAACCAATAATCCCGATTGAGGTATTACAGCACCTCTATTCCTGTTTGGGAAAGTTGAGTCTGTGGTTAATCTGCCTTTCTAACAAAACATTTCTTTGATTCCAGCTTCAGCAAATGACTTTTGTGGAGGTATTACCTTTAATTCTGACTATTTCATTGTACATGCATACTTCATTACCATGGTGAAGAACTGTTAGTTGGGATTTTGAAGATGATGAAGAACTGGAAGCCATTGAGATTGCCTTTCGCTTGTATATTCCAGTCTTATGGTTATTCAGGGAAGAGAGGTTCATTGATCATGAGATGAATTCACTTTTGCTCTCTTCATTATAGCAGAAGATTGTCAATTATCAAAAACACAATAGAAGCTGTTGAAAGGAGAAATGGTCAGTCTTCCAAAGATTCAAAGTTAAGATTTAGAAGCTCTTTGAGAAATCATTGGTGCCATCATTGTTTTGCTCTCTTCATCATAGCAGAAGATTGCCAACTATCAAAAACAGTACCATAGAAGCTGCTTAAAGGGAAAATCATCATCGTAGATCGAAAGACTCAAAATTGTGATTCAGAAGCTCTTCAAAAAATCAGTGGTGCCATCAGTGTTTTGCCATCTTGTTTCCTTAATCTGACTTTTAATTCTTAATGTATGATTTTCAATATCTTATATCACTTGCAGGTATCTGAAGTCTGGCTACAATTCTGAACTGACAGAAAAAGTACTGAATCATGTTGAGTTGACCAAGCAGGACATGGAAGATATCTTGACAGACAACAGCTTTGTCAGGACATGCAATGGTCAAGTCATGATCATGGATACACTTCACAGACTTGGGTAATTCACCTCAAATTTTCTTTTATCAGTTTTATTTTCATGTTTTTGTATTGAATTCAATTTGCTTAAAGGGGGTACCCAATGCTGAAACAATGTTGGTTCATTTAAAAGAGCATGATTTTATTAGCAGAAAACCATCTGCCTGAAAATTTTTTAAAAGTCGTGTTGCCAAGGAAACCCCCAAATGTGGTAAGATTTCAGGATATTTTGGACCCCTCAGCTGTGACCCAGTTTCAACTGGGTACCCACTTTGACGTCAAACTGGGTACCTTGTCGCGCAATTCTAGCAAAATGCGCGCAACGTATAATACAAATTGTACAGTCTAGCGCGCAGCACAACTGCAATGCGCGAAGCTGGGTACCCACTTTTACGTCATACCTCATACTCAAATTGTTTGGTCAACTCTTGACTTTTTATGAGAAAATTAGCCAAAATGCATTGATTTCGATTGAAAATCATCACATTTTTAATGTTATTCTTCTTTAGAATTCTATTCACGATCATATATCAATTTTTTTTTACCATTGTGTAATCACTTTAAGGAGAATTGATGTTATATATGGGTTCATTCACATTGGAGAGAAAGTTTGTATATCCCACCGCTGCCACCCTGCAAACAGACATTGACCTTGTTCACATATAAACTGCCTTAAATGATGCATCAGTAAATATGATATTTTTAATACATACTGAGAAGTGGAGATGATTAAAACGTGGCTGTGCATAACAAAGGGCCACAAGTGCACTCACTTAAAGATTAAATGTGTTTCAGGATACAAAAAATTTGAAGTACAGTGTGCTTGTGTTTTGGATGAGTTTTTTTGCCACAGCTTTTTTGAAGCAGTGTTTTGTGTCACATGCAACTGTTTAACATGAAGTGGTAAGGGTTGTATTAGAAGTATACATCCAGCAACATAGTTGGTTAAACCAAGGACCATCATAATCAAGTCATAGGTGGTGCATGTATTTAACATAATTGCGTAGAAGGGCAAGTCCATAGTGTTCAATTATTTTGTTTCCCTTACATTATTAAGTACACAGGAATTTTGAATGTGATTAGCATTGAAAGTATTATCATAAGGAGCAATGATGTGAAGTGCTGATGTCAATTAGGCTTCACATTCATGGACAAACCAGACCAGAGATACGAAGATTTGAAAATGACGATAATAACCTCTTGTTTCATGATAAAGACTGCTGAAAAATGCACAAGGAGAAATCATTGGCATGACAGCCAAGGTTGGACACCCTCTTCCCGGATGCCTCAACCCACTCTATGATGTATTCAACAAGAACAAGTCCATTCTGGTCATGGGACCTACAGGGGTTGGCAAAACAACTCTTCTTAGGGAAGCTGCGAGAGTGTTGAGTGACTCACAGAGGAAGAGCATATTTGTTATCGACACGTTATCAGAGGTGACTTAATGGAAATTTGCATAGATAAGAATATACATGTACTTATGCTTCACTCTTTTTTATGGAGTGACTGATAAATGAGATCCTTTGATTTGATTTACTTGTAATCTTTTCTGTTTTATCAATGATTGAATTTAATTGTAATGTTGATTTTAATTCTTCCAGTACTGCTGTACAAGTAATTTTTATCATGCAAACTTATTACCTTGTCTTCTCTCATCAGTTATTGAATGCTATTCATTATGTTCATCCTATATACTATCATTTTACATGATCTTCAGCTTAGTCAACAACAATGAATCCATGTTAAAAAGAATGATAGATATTTAACTTCAAGTTAGTTCTCACTACTTATTTTGTTATTTGTACAGATAGCTGGAGAGGGAGACATCCCACATCAATCTATTGGTTCAGCTCGAAGGTTACAGGTGAGATGATTATAATTCGGATAGACTCCTTTCAGTTATTTATGCACCTCTGTGACAGAAACCATTTAGGTAGCTTAAGGAAACGCTTTGGCGTGAAAATATGCATCTGGAATAGTTCCATGACATTTGCTCAGTAACAATTGCTCCCATAGAAAATCTACACGTTAAGCCAAACATAAAACCTAACCCCAAACCTAACACTAACCTTAATCCTTATCCTCACATCATTCTGAACCAAAACTCCATCACAGCCCTAACCTTAACCCTATGTCTTTGAATAAATCAAGACAGAAGCAATTGTTGCAGGAGCAAAAGCTGTGTCACCATCCGGAACACAAACACAATACAGACAACAGTATGCATTTTGCATTCTTTGTTCATCTTTAGCTTCCACTAAGTTTTACTATTCTGTCTTATCATTCCTACCTGTCAACACAATTTAATGTTATTTGTATGAGACTTGAAAATGGCAGAGTTAAATTTAGCATTTTTTCTATCATAACTTTGAATCACATTTGTTTGGTAAAGACAAATCTTCATCGAAGGAGAAATTTCCTGGAATACTTCCAGAATCTTTCAGTTTCTGAACCTACACCTAGACATATTAGGTTTAAGAGTTTTCTGGAACTTAATCGTTGGTTCCATAGCCAGGTTCTCATTAATTTTCAGGGGAGTAATAGATGGATTCCTGACATAACTACCCCTAATTATATGTACAGTTGTATCAGTAGAGCCAACAGATGTGGGTATAATGACATTAACAAGAAATGCAATATGGGGTCAAAAAGGTTAGAAAGCTGTGGTAGCAGGAAATTAAGTGGGTCTTGCATGAAGATGACATGGCTTCAAATTCTGAATTCTTTTGTAAACTGATGCAGGTCCTTGAAAGCAATCTTCAGCACAAGGTCATGAAGGAAGCATACCAGAATCATAGACCTGAGATTGTTATCATTGATGAGATATCAAGTCCGGAGGAAGCTGAGGAAAGCCTTAACATGAGGTTGAGAGGAATTCAACTTATTGCTGGTGTGCAGGGTCAGACAATCTCTGACATCCTCCGCAACTCTGACCTCTCACTTGTCACCGGTGGTATCAAGGAGAGTGCCATTGTGGGTAACCAAGGAGGAAAGACGGCAAGGTTTAGGACTGGTCCCGTCGTGTTTGATATCCTCATAGAGATGCTAGATAGGGACCGATGGATCATTCATTGGGACTTTGGTTCAGCCATTGATGCGCTGCTCCCTGGTGGAAGCAGGACTGTTGGAGTGGAGGAGAGAAAGGTTGCTAAACTAGAAGAAGATGATAGTGGCTTGGTAAGTCAACCTGTCCTTGCAGTGCAGATGCTTGCTGAATATCAGATATATAATCAGTGAAGTCTTTCTGAACAAGCAACAATAAATGCAATTACTAATTGGCTTTATATGACATTACAGGTTGACATGGTGAAAAATGTTATGTTGTGTAGAAGAATTGTAGTCATCAATGAAAGAATAGATTAAGAGCTATCTAGAATTATCATTTTGACTTCATAAATGGTAACATTATGGGTAGGAATATTGTTATTTCTTTGTCAAGTTTTAATAATGCTGCAATTAATCATAATGTTGTGTGACTTGGCATCATGGAAAGGAAAATGAATTTATTCAAGTCAGATATATGGTACATTGTTTTATTGCTGTGAAGTATGATGCTGTAGTGGTAAAGGGGCCAGAAACTGAGAAATCATGGGGAAAAGCAGGGTGATCTCCGATGAGAGAGGGGGAATGCAGTCAGTCGCTCGAGTTTCAAGACAATGGATAATCTATTCTAAATAACTGTGATTTATTGCCCTGTCATGCCTGTTTCAAATTTTGCGCAATGAAAAAGCAATCAAGCAGCTAGTCATATGGAAAAACAATTACATGGCCAGCTCTCTGGGAGAGCTTGAGGGGTGTTACGTAATCCACGGCGATGATGTGTCACGGGAAAGGCAATGAAGAGCAATGGCTAGACTAACCAACCAGAAGTAAACTATTTTTTTATTTTGAAATGTTGGAGCATTATACAAGACATTTCTTCGAGTGAACATGATGAGACCTGTTAAGAGTCTAAAGACTTAAGATTGTTGAGAAATGTGAGAACCCGAAGTATGTGACTAGACTGAGTTCGGTCAGCTTCGTGCTGTCCGAACATTTATCGCATTAGTCCAACAGGCTCGCATAACAGACAGGTTATAATGTACAAGTCAACAAGCCTTTTGCAAATTCACTTTCCCCATGATTTCCCAGTTTCTGGCCCCTTTTTTGTGCTTATCCATGGCGATGGCATTGTGGTAATTTTATATTCATTTGACTTGTGCTGCATGATTACTGAAATTGAAAGATAGCTTTTAGTATCACATTAATCTAGAGTTGCAATATATGTATGGATTTGAAACTAAGTTTTAACATTTTAAGTATTAATGATTCTTCCTTTCCTCATGTTCAAATGATTTTTTGAAATTTTTTATTCTGTTTATATGGCTGTAATATGTTTCAGAAATATGAAAACAATCATTTTTTTGTATACAGATTGCCCGAAGCAATGTTTCATGTGTACTTTCTGTATGCAACAGGGGTTGTTCCATTAAGTTGTTCGTAAGTTACGCACGACTTTACGCACCACTGGTGATATGTTCATGTGCTACAAGTAAAGGATTGAGAATCTGATTAGCACCCAAGAACATGTTCCAGTCATGCGTAAAGTCATGCGTAACTTACGAACAGCTTTATGAAACACCCCCTATTGTTACAAACTTGCTGCAATCAGACAATTCTTATCAAAGCCCCTCAAGATGTGAGCTAAAGCCTTAGTTGATGCCAAATATATACATAAATCGGAAATAAAATATTTTTGATATTGCTTACTTGAAAATGAATGTGAAAGCAATATTTGAATAATTTGCCATGATTATGAATTGTTAAAATGTGTAGTAGGGCTCTTCTTGATAGGAATCTTGAAGCCAGATGTTATTGACTTCATATACAGTTTGAAGTTGAAAGTTGTATTTTTTCACAATATTATCTCTTCATAATTACCAGTATATGAAGCTATGTAAAGATTGATATAGGGGGGGGGGGAATGTCCCTCTGTCAATTTGATCAGTTTTATCAGTTCTCTTTGAACATGAAATTCAAAACCATTGAAAGTATTTCAACCTAACTTGGCTGAGGCAATTTACCAAGACTTAGTCAAAATTTTAAAGTTGGGTATTTTTGCATACACATCTTCACATCCATATATACTGTACTTTATATATTTCCTGGAGAGAGAGAGGGAGAGAAAGAGAGAGAGAGAGAGGTCATTGGATAGATAGGCACAGTGGAACCTCGTTATAAAGAACACTGTTATAACAAACTCTCCTTATAACAAGGTAATTGTATTTCATTGTTTTTTTTTTAGCCCTGATATAACAAGGTTTCGATATAAAGAGGTAATTTCCTTGGTCCAGAGGAGTTTGTTATGCCTCTGCCCACCAAAGGTGGGTGCCAGAGGCATTATGTTTTCGGGTTGTCCGTCCGTACGTCCTTCTGTCCCATTTTCTTTCTCATGATAGCTTAAAGTCGCTCAATCCTGGGCTTTCATGGGGAATTTGACACCATGGGTGCTTACCCAGTAACAGGTGTTGTCCATCACTATGAGTTTTATGACCAACAGACCTTATATAATGCTCTGTATATTCCACCCTTTGCCCCATAAGTCATTATCTCACTTTCCCTGGCCCCAGAATGCCCGAAGCAGGCCGAGGAATGTTATGGTGGGACAGCTTGTTTTGCTGTGCTCCAGAAATGTTGCTCTATTACAGGTATTTCCAGTGCTTTTCACGAAGTCTGGTGTCAGCAAATTATGATCCATTCCCCATGAAAGCCCACAATAGAATGTCTTTAAGAAAAATTTGATGGATCAACTTCAAACTTGGCTCATGTATGCATGTTGGAGGGACAATAATCTGAGTAGATTTTGGAGTCACAAGGTCAAAGGTCGAAGGTCATAGAGGTCATTATATACATAAAAATGGATCGTTCTCATGATAACTTAACCATTTGACAGGTCAACTTCAAACTTGGCTCGTGTATGCATATGGGAGGAACAGTGATCTGATTAGATTTTGGGGTCACGAGGTCAAAGGTCAAAGGTCATAGAGGTCATTATGTACATGAAAATGGCTCGTTTTCATGATAAGTTAACCATTTCACAGATCAACTTCAAACTTTGGTGATTATGCATATGGGAGAGAAGAGAGGCAATGATCTTATTAGATTTTGGGGTCACAAGGTCAAAGGTCATAGATGTCATTGTGTATGTGAAAATTGCTTGTTCTCGCAATAAATCAACCATTTGATGACGGATCAACTTCATATGTGGCTGACACAATGTCATTTAAATACAACCATTTTTCCAGTTTTGTATTCTAAATGTATCCTAATACATTTCCTATAATAAAGAGTGATATATTTCTGATCCGGCAAAGGCGAAGGCATAAATTTTGACCCCACGCAGTCGAGGACTCATCTAGTTATAACGAGGTTCACCTTTATATGAAAGCATTCAATCCATCATCAGTAGCTACAGGGTGTTCTAAAGTGTACCAATCACAATCCTAAAATGATATGTGTATAGCTAGCACCTGTGAAATGACCCCCCCCCCCCCCCCCATTCCCCGCATATTTACTGCCATTCTAGGGGTTAGAAGCCTAGGAGTGTAAAGAAAATAAAGATAAGGTGTAGATGAAATGACTGTTCAATTCCATAAAGCATCCAACTTCATGGGAGCAGCCTGGGAGTGTAAAAATAAAATAAAAAATAAAGATAACATAATACCAAAACGTGTAGATGAAATGACTGTTCAATTCCATAAAGCATCCAGCTTCATAGGAGCATGTATGCATAGGTCAGCTAGTCTACCAACTAGTCACCATTTTTTACTGATTTTTTTTTTAAATTGGGTAAAATGCAACACAATAACAAACATAGAAAACATTACAATACATGGTACAGTCACCTTTATATTAACTGGGTGAGTATTTGATCTTGCAATATTTTTTATTATAGAAGTATGTCTGAAGCTCAGATGTTGAACATAGTATAGCAACATAGAACCCCTAACATACAATGTACATAGCAAAATATGTCTTTATGTTATTGGTACACTTTAAGAAATTTTGACTACCTAAACAGAGTGATGTAAACTTATTCATGTACTTAAATTTTATTCTAAAAATTTTATGAAAGTATATATTTTGAATAATACAGGAAATTGTGCAATTGTTTGTGCAATTGTTTAATTTTATTGTAATGTATTAGGAAGAATTTTTGTGTCGTAGATATTTTATTTGTAGAGCATGTCTGCTATTATTTTTAACCCTGTGAAAAATAAAATATGCATGCAAAGGAAATTTACAAGTGTCTTCTTGATTATTCTTTAAAAATGATTATGTTTTATTTACTAAAAACTTGCGTAGGTTTAAAAACTTACTGACTGCTGTAAATCGATATGAATGATGAATTACTTTTCACTTGAATATGGTTTGAGATTTGTAAATGACATACAAGAGTGTATAAAGTATAATGCATGTTGTGTAGCCATCTGTTTCTTCTTCGGTGATCAGACATTTACCGTAGGCAATACCAGTATTCCATCAAAGATACAGGATTAGATCGAGGGATGTATTTGGATTAAGTAAAGTTGAAAATTAATCACAGACCAATACATGTATGTGGCACTCCTCCCCGAGCTATCTTTCACTCTTTTTCTCTTCCAATTATTCTCTACATTTCCCTTTATAATATCGAGGGTTTAGTGCAACAAAGGGCTATCTGCATTTTTTGGTCAAAATGATATTTCAAAATCAAAATGATCCAGTAGAGACCAAGAACCCGTTGGTAATAATGGTTTATACAGCAAACTTTGCTGCAGCTGGGTATCACCCAACATATGGCTATCTGCTTTAAACTGCTATGTGTCAGTGCAACAAATCTTCATTTCAAGATTTATCAAAATTTCCAAAAATTTAGATAGCCCTTTGTTGCACTGAACCCTCGATATCATTGTATGCATGTCCTCTATTCCAGGTCTGCTCTATTCTCTCCTTTTCTTCTCTCGTCTCCATCACGTTCAAGGTTTCATCATCAATACTATTAACCTTTATGCAGCACCCCCCTCCCCCCCCCCCCCCCCCCCCCCCCCCCCCCCGCTCCATACACATACACACCAACACCCATTTCATTTGGTAAATTCCAAAAATACAACGTAGGTATATTTTGACGCTGTTCAAAGGCTTCATTCATATGGAAAAATATAGGATATTATTTTTTCTAAGTGCTCCTTTTAAAAATACACTGTAAAATATATTTCACTTGTATTCTATGAAGGACTTTTAAAAAAAAGGAAAAAAAAAAAACATGAAAGAGCATACGATGGGATGTTCTCTGCCAATATTCCAATATGCAGCATTTTGACCAATTGTGCTAGCTAGAAATGGAAATTTTAGTGATTGATATACTCCAGTAAGACTTTTAAAATACACTTTTAATCACAACTGCTTCAATGCATTTGATGTATTTTGCATAAATGTTTATATTTCTGAAATACTGTATATATACAAACAAACATTTTGGGGTTTTATTTTGATCATTCATAACGGCACATTCTGTACAAAGTTTCCAAATCCACACCAAAGGTGGATAATGGGATTTCAATGTCTGGTGTATTTCATGTCTTTCTGAAGGCGATCTGTTCATCATTAAAATAGATTTTTCATGACATACGAAAAAAAGAATTGAACAAGGGCAATAATTTTTTTTTTTTTTTGGCATGCTGCTATGCGAAGTCACACATCATCACCCTGAGGAATACACTGCATAAGTTAGACAAACACACACACACACACACACACACACACACACGCACACACACACACACACACACACAACAGAGCTGTTGATTTACTAAGTGTTTGAATAATCCAAACAGGAACTTGTTATAGTAAATTCTGACTATAAAAGTTCATAGGAGACAATTACGCAAAATATTAACAGTTAACAATGATTCCCAAACAACTTCAATTTGTGATAATGACAAGAAATTCCACACTGCAAGCGATGGAACACAAAAAGTTTGGTATAAAAACAATAATGCCTCAGTCACATGGAGTCACTTACGTTGAGTTACGTCCGTCGCCTCCGTCCATTTTGCATTCATTTGTATACAGCATAATTTTTCGCAATTAGACGCAACGCCGGACACCGAGCACTATGTGACTGGGCCATAACATTCAGCTGCATTGACTGCCAACACTTCCCTCTGTATCTGCCGTGTATATGTTGTTGTGTTCTACCACGTCACTTTTCATTATACCGGTGGTATGTAAAACTTCAAGCTTGCTAAATCAGAGACCGCGCCTCAAGCATTGACGGTTCTTGATCACATGATGATGAGGAGGGTCACGTGATGGTGAGGGCAGTCACTCCAGCATCACATCTTCTTTCATTCATCTTGGTAGCTTGTATCTTCCATTTATCCCTCCATGGATCGTACACTTCTACTGTATCAAGAAGCGATTGTCCATCGTAACTGCAAAAGAGAAATTCTTATTAAGTCCACTGAAGGTGATGGATTTCATTTAGGCCAAGGAGTTTACCTTTTCTGGAGGTTACGTTTATTTTTTTTCTTTCATTCCTATCATTTCTGAATGGAAATCAGTCGATAAGATTAATGTAATGCTAGGAGTCCACTGGGCCGGCGCCAGTTCGCGCCAGTTCGCGCCAGTTCGCGCCAATGCAATTTGCTGTGGCGCCTAGTGTCGCCAATAAGGTGCCTAGTGGCGTGCAGTGGCTCAAACTGCCTCCCAACTGGCTCGTGGTGGCTCGTAACGGCGCCAAATTTGAATTTGGCGGCAAGGAAATTTAAAAATGTTTAAAATTTTCGTCGCGCCACTTGCATCGAGCAATCAGCGCGAAGTGTCCACCAAGTGGCACCAAATGGCGCAAACAATCCGCCTATTGGAATCCACTGGAATATAATGGCGCACGCCATGTGACACCTAGTTTATTCCACTTGGCGACACACAACATGCCGAGCGGACATTAATTCGGCGCCACAGCGAGCCACTACGCGCCACTACGCGCCAATCACATAGTCTTTGGCGCGAACTGGCGCGAACTGGCGCCGGCCCAGTGGACTCCTAGCATAAGATTTGCTGCTGCATACCTCCATTCTTAATTTGACTAACAAAGATTACCTTCTGATTACATTACAAATTACCATCTGTTTTAAACAAAATATGCGATTGAGGAGAAAGCCCTAAATATCTGCCTCAATACTATTCAAACACTTGTAACTAATTAGGGATTAGACCTTACCCAGACACAGCATATATTCTTCCGTGAATGGTCGCTCCTCCAGCATAACATCGAGGTGAATTCATATCGGAGAGTACTGTCCATTTGTTGGCACGGGGGTTAAAGCATTCGGCTGATGCGATATGCTGTGATCCATCAAAACCACCGAATACATAGATCATCTCGTTGGCAACTGTTACGCCAGCTCCTAAAACAACAATGAAACACATAGTGCCAAAAATATATTTAAAAAAATAATAATTACGTGTTGTAAGTAATTTTGTGTGGTATTTGAAAATCACAATCCGAACTAATGCCATAAAGGTAGCACTACAGTGTGTATAAAAAAAAAACAAAACCGTTACACTTTTGAAAGATCTGTCAAAATACAGTTCAAAGTATTTTGGAGATTTTTTCATGTTGATAGATGCCCAATAGTCTCATCCAGTGGCGTAGACAGGTTCTTACACCTGGGGGGGATGATTTGCCGTTCACGAGAAATCGAGGATCAATTTTGTATACAGATACACACACACCCGCACACACACACACACTCACACACACACACACGCACACACACACACACACGCACACGCACACAATCACACCCACACCCGAATGCACAGACATAAATAGACAGGGTGGCGGAGCGTCTTTTAAAGTGGGGGGGGGGGGGCACTTGCGAAAAAGGGCACTTTGGGGGGAAAAAGGGGGGCCCTTACAAAAGCTGAACACGAGAAAGAAAATATACCCTTACATTCTATTTAACACACTTTTAAAGTGCATTTTGACATACTTTTTACATGATAATAACTACTTTGCACTATATTGTAAACTGCTCTGTCTTACTCAATTGTGAGCGAGCGAAGCGAGCGAGAAAATATGCTCAATATTTTTGCTAAAGGGCATGGTATTTGCAGTATATTTCGAGTGGCCTATAATGATAAAGGCTCCCGGAAATTCATTTTATACGTGTTCCATTATCATTGCAAATTTCTTCAATTTACTCTGTATATAGTTTTCCTTATAGTGACCAAGCTATAATGTTTAAATGCATTAGTAAGGTCTCATAGCTACCGATCTTTTTTTATCAGAGAAAATATTCAAATTGAATGGGGTTTTGAGCACAATACCATCAGGAATTTAGGAAAACATATAAGACTTTATGCTTACAACACACTTGAACTGCCTTGAGTGAGATATCATAAGTGCGAGCGAGCGTAGCGAGTGAGCTTTAGAAAGAAAAAGTAGAAAAATACCTCCCAATAAAGGGGCACCGTTCCTTCTAATTACAGTTGTGGGAAGCACTTGCCCGAATGGAAAAGGGACACTATCAGAAAACAAAAAGGGCGCTAATTGCCCTTATCTTACATGAACAGATGCAGAAATTGGACATACTAAAAAGGAAAAGGGCACTTATCAGAAGTAAATGAGGGCATTATCAGATTTCAAATGGGGCACTTAATATCAGGGGTGAAAAGGGGCAATCTGCAGAAGAGAAATTGCACTGTGAAAAATGAAAAAGAGGAAGTGAAAGGGGATAATGATCACATTTTAAAAGGGACATTCATTTGAAGTGTAAGAGGCGCACTTCTCAGAAGAGAACAGAGCGCTATTAAAAGGGAAAGGCATAAAAGAGCGCATTTCTGTAGATTTTAAGAAGGGTAAATTATCTGAAACGAAAAGGGGCATTTATTAGAAAGTGAAAGGGCACTTGATCAACAAAGAAAATGGGCCCTTCTAAGATAAAAGAAGGGGCACTGAACAGGTTTGAAAGGCGGCATTTTTGTGGGGTAAAAAGGGGCACATTTTGGGTGCTTCGAAAAGTAAGTGGGGGGGGGGGGGGGGGGACACTGTGCCCCCTGCCCCGGGAGAGCCGCCTCTGTAAATTGAAGATCTACGCACCGTGACAAACGTATATAGATTATGGACTGACACACACATTATTGCATATTAACATCACGCTATTTTTCTTTCTTTTTTTAAATTTTGTTATTACACCACTTCAGAAAAATTGAGACGGCGCCGAAATTACCCCAAAGTAATATAAATTACCCAAAACGGTGCCGAAATTACCCAAAAAGAAATATAAATAACTACATAAATCAGAATAATGATCGATATAGTTATGATAGCAATCGCCATTTCAGTCACATTAACGATGATGATAATGATGATGATAACTATTATTGTTATTATAATAATGATAATTAATAATAATAATAATAATGATGATGATGATAATAATAATAATAATAATACTATTTAGTGATGTATTATAATAATTATTATTATTATGCTTATTGTTGTTGTTATTGTTGTTGTTATAATGATAATGTAAGCAAACATCCTTCCCTAAAACCTGGGGGGGATGATTGTACATGTCATCCCCCCCACCTTGTGAGGTGGGGGGGATGCATACCCCTCATCCCCCCCGCTGTCTACGCCCCTGGTCTCATCTACCAACTGCCACTAACAAAACAAATTTTCATTCACGCTTGGGTGAACACCAATTGTTTTTGTCTAGGGTATCAAAAATGACTTGCGTAAAATTGAAAGAAGAGGGGAAACTTAAACAAGCCATCCGAAAAATCGCTCCCTTTCAAAGAAATTGCTATTTGCCATGAATTTATGATGGCATTATGATAGTGTAGGCATGATGTGGCAATTTCTTCTGTGGTTTTAATGATATCATTTGTTCATTGCTTCATGCTTGGGTGGGAATAATGTGATAAATCAATGCATCAGTCATGCAGTCAATCAACCATTTAGCCAGTCGGTCAATCATTAAGGTCATCAGTTAATCATTCGGCCATTGCTCAATTTGTGGATTAGTCAACCAATAAGGCATTCGGGCAACTCTGTCAATCAATCAATCAATCAATCAGTCTGATCACAATGAGTTTAACAAATTGTTTACAAACACATCAAAGCACCTTCAAACCAGGCATGCAATCAAGAATATCAACCTGATCAACCTGAACATATCAATCAGCATTTCGATCAATCAATAAATCAACCAGACAATCTCTTTTACTTATTCAATACATTTCACAATCAATCATTCTATCACGTAATCAAACACAGTGTATCCATATGATTTCAAGTCTATCCTAAACAGTAGTCAAAGATGCTGATTTCTTTTTCATCCCATCTCTTGTAAAAAAATTTATCAATACCCGTCGAAAAAAACATGAGTTTATCCCCAGTTCCCAAGTTCATTTCCAGTACTATTGTTCAAACAATCTAAGAGCAAATTGAATAGCATGATCCCAATGGATTAAACACTGCACTTGCATGATTGACTGAAAGAATGACTGACTGATTGATTGATTGACTGATTGATTGATTGATTGATTGATTGATCAACTAATCAGATGACTAATTGTCTTACTGATCCATCGAATGATCGATTGATCAAGGCATTTGGTTGATTTGCTAACTAAATAAGATATAGGCCTAGGCCTAATTATTGGTTATTTGACTGATTATTGATTTGATAAATTAACTGATTGGTTGAATGATATGCAGATGAATTTATTTGGTACTCCTTGAATGAATGGCTGGCATGTGGTTTCGATACAAGTGGGTGCGTGTGTTGTGAATACCGTGCTTAAAAACGATCTAAAAGTAATCGCACAATATCGATGTTACACACGCATAAATCAGTGAAATCATTAAAACCACGAAAGAAAATTACCATAAAATGCCTAGACTATCATAACATCATCATAAATTTAAGGCAAAGAGTCATTTCATTGAATAGGAGTGATTATTCAGACGGCTTGTTAAAGTTTCCCTCTTCTTTCAATTTGGCGCGAGTCATTTTTGACACCCCGGACAAAAACAGTCGGTGTTTGCCCAAGCGTGAATGAAAATTTGTTTTGTTAGTGGCACTTGACAGATGAGAGGATTGATCATCTATCAACATGAAAAAATCTCCAAAATATCTTGAACTGTATTAATGACAGACTTTTCAAAAGTGTAATTTTTTTATATATATACACCCGATATAACAAGAACAAAACAAAAATCAAAACATGAAGACCACCCCAGACGCATCAAGAATCGACTATAATACAAACAGTGGCTTACCGGGTGCAAGGGTACACTGCCTCCATCCCCCCCCCCCCCCCCCACCCCCACCCCGAGAGCACGAAGAGAGAGAGGGGGAATGGGAGGCAAGTAAAATGAAGATGACACAACTCCCTCCCTTTCTTCTCTCATTCGATATCGATGTTATCTTGCATTTTTTACCCATATGCCCCCCCCCCCCCCCCCCCATCGCTGACTCCACCCATGTTATGCCAGTCCTGAAGTATATCTTCTTGAAATAGTGGAGCCAGTCTCACCTGATCGCTTCATATTCATCGGTGGAGCTGACATCCATTGTCCACTGTTCGGATCATACACCTCTACCGAACTCTGAATGGAGACGCCATCGTAGCCACCAATACTATAGATTACATCATTGGTTGCTACCAGCCCAGCCCCTTCACGACATACATTCATTGGAGCAACTGCCGTCCACCTGTCTATTTGGGGATCGTAGGTCTCTACGGAGTTGTGTCGAGTATCGCCGTCGAATCCGCCAGCGACGTAGATTAGATCTACATGCAAAGTTGGATTTTGGCAAAAAGGTGGCTGAGAAATGCTCTGTGTAACGAATATGATTAAAGGTATTTACTGAGAATCAACAAACACAATTATGACAATTAAGACCGTCTGGAATATATAATAGACGACTGGATTATTATCCCTTGTACATGCTTAATTTATTGCTTAATTTATATTTGCAATAAGTTCAAAACGAAACCATTGTGAAGAATGGAATATGTACTTTTATATGCATTCACGGTCGATGTTTTTTTCATGGTTGCACTTTCACCGATCATTTATCTTCTCATACTACACCTGGAAGACTGAAGTGTAGAGGGTTTAGCTGAAAATGTATTCAATTCATTAGCATCATTATTTTCGTCTGAAATAGTTTATTTGCATGATATTCTATGATCATTACCATTGCACACAGTGGCACCAGGTAGTCCTCTGATGACACTCATTGGGGCACATGGAGTCCAGCTGAAATCAGACGAGTCCTGATTGGCGTAATCTAAGCACGTGACAGAACTTAGTCGTGACGTACCATTGTATCCTCCAATCACATACAGGTGTTGATGGTACGCCACGGTAGCTAGATACCGCCTGCCGTGCTCTAGTTCCTGTAACAAAAGTTACATTTTGGATTATGGCAAGGTGAGACTATACATAAGGGACTGGAGCAGAAAGGACCAAATTGAAAGACGATAGCAAGAAAATCAAGTAGAGAGGAAAAGAGAAGGAGGATATAAGAGAGGCAAAGAGAAGAAACTAAAAAGGAGAGGTAGACATGGTAGAAGAGGATTAGAAGATTGTATAAGAGGGACAGGCAAAGCAAGGCACTTACAGGTAGTGGTCTCCATTCCGATGTTTTGGGATTTAATTCTTCGACTAATGACAACGGTTGACGATCAACACCAAACCCTCCTATCACAAGAAGCCGAACATCGCCACCTTAACACCAATTAGAAAAAAAAAGAGTTATAATGCATATATAATTATCGAAAATCGAGCCCTTATTTTGAACGCATAAACAGTGGACAAGTTACAACTTTTGCTAATGATTTTGTAGGTATTGTGTCTAGCCCATACAAACAAAAAACAACAAAAACAAAAACAAAACATTTTTCTTATATCTCTCTATTCTTCTCTCGGTCTCGGTCTCTCTCTCTCTCTCTCTCTCTCTCTCTCTCTCTCTCTCTCTCTTTCTGTCCCTTCCCCTCTCTATGTCTCATCAATACAAAGCTACTTTATTAATTTTTGCAGTCCTTACGATTTACCAGTCAAAAATATTTTGTTGAAACAATAATCTGTCCCAGAAGATGATAGGAATAATGTAAAGTGACTTTCGAGCTGTGTTGTGGAATCATACTAACGAGGTTTTGTTTACTATACTCACCTGTTCTCGGTTGAAACCTCGGTCCATGCATTTCAGCGCGTCTGTCTGGTCTCAAATGAAACATTTTGGCCTCGTCCACTAAATCTCGGCAATCATGACTAGTTTTCACTAGAGGCTATTGTAAAAACCAAATAAAACCAATTATTTAAAAAGATTCAGAAGATTCGAGAAATTCAATTTGCTTATATCTGTACTCATGTTAAGAGAAGTGTGGATGCATTCCTCTACTGAACTTTTCAATGTATTGACTCGGCTTTTAGGTCATAAAAACTTTATCTCGTGCACTTGCTATGGATTACGGAAGCTTAAAAGTGTCCCCAGAAGACGAGATGAGAAGACGAGAAGAAGACAAGAAGACGAGGCAAGAAGACAAAAAAAAAAAGAAGAAAAGACAAGTCTTAGATCCTTATTCTCGTCAAGTCGACTTCTTCAGGACGAGAAGACGAGAAGACAAAGATCCTTGATCTCGTCAAGTCGACTTGATGAGGATGAGATGGATAGAAAAAGCATGAGCCCGTCAGATTATGTTCATAGAGAAAAACCAGCCAACAACAAGTCTGTTTTGAAATATCTTCTTTTTTCGGCAGAGATCTACCTGTCGAGTATTGGTTCTGATTCAGTACATAAAATCTGTTCACAGAATAGCTCGTGTCATATTACTCAGTGACAATGGTAATTTTTGGAGTCACTGTAATCAGTGATAGCCTATTTTGAAGAAATATGCTAAATATAACAGCTTAATTTCGACATCGTATATCGTGGTTTATGAGCTCACCTGTTTATCAACGACATCGGTGATGAATACGGGACTGAGCAATGGAAGACGAACATGTTCGAGAACGTAGAATAGATGTTCTCTCCTCTCGTCTGTTTCATGCTTAACCCATCGGATAACAGCCTCGTATACTTCACTCTCGTCGCTTATCTGAAAGATATTCATCATCATAATTAGAATCTGCATGTTTATTCATCTTTACTCTGAACTTATGTGGACGTGTATCATGTCTATCATGTCTGTCTGGAAAATATGCAGTCATTGTTTCGTGTAAAAGTACTTATATTGACCCTATATCGATGCTGATTGTAATTAAATATCAAAGGATAACAAAATTGATTCGTTAGTCGAATAGAACATGTAAGACATTAGAATCGACATAAAAGAAATATAAAGATTGATTGATTGATTAATTAATATTGATTGATTAAAACTCCTAAAAGTGTTAATAAAATATACTATCAACCTCTAAATCATCTCTGCTAATTAGCTGATTGAATTCGTCTGGCGTCAAATCTAGAAACTCATCTTCCTTTGTTATGTCAGAGAAGTGCGTAAGACAGTAAGATTCAGCTGCTGCCAATAGCCCTGCAGTAGAGTGCGTCTCAGCAAATCGTTTTATCCCCAGGCAGTTGGACGAATCGAGTTGTTCTTTCAGAAATTCACTGCATCTCAACTCAACACCTGTAGCAAAATCATAAAAACCGGATGTTCATCATGTTATGCAGGATTTACAATCTTTAGTGTTTATTCACAACGTTTATTGTGATCACCTTTTACTTCACACTTCACCTGATTTGTATTTCATTTTAATGAAACCAATACAGTATATCAGTCAACCAATTTGAAATTGTTTTTTTTTTTCTCTCTGATGAATAAAATGGCAGGACCTACGTTTTTGGCCTGATTTCTTACATACTGTAGTTGTCTATAGTCGTCGATTTATGAAATCATGCATGGCTACTATCGTTGCCCTGAGAGTTAAAATCTTTTTGACAGCATAGCTTTTGTTTCGGCAGTAAAAAAAAGTAATTATTATAATTCGTTATTCCGAAAAAGACACTTGTTTACAACCTTCAATGAAATAGTGTCAATTGATAAAGTTTTACACCGTAATGGATGAACGATGCAAAATTCTCGCATTATTCAGCATAATCACGGAGCTTCTAAGAAGAGAGATTCGTCTGTTGCTAAAAATAGACTGTTTGCGGACACGCTTGTTCAACCACAACTTCATTTTTTTTGTTGTTGTTATCAAAATCAATGGCATTTTACAGAGTTGTTTGTTGCAAGAAAGAAAATTTTAAAGGTGTAGACCAGTCATGAGAGAAAATAATGTTTATACTTTTAAGGCCAATAAATATTAGGAAGTATTCTTTTAGTCCAAACATTCAAATACTCATGGGTAACTCCACTGGCGCAGTGGCCACATTATAAATGTATATATGCCTCCAAAAGCGCTGCTACCCCCCCCCCCCCCCCCCCCTCTAAATAAAAAGTTGTATGTTGATCGTTATTAATGCGAATATGGAAAAAAGATGGCAGTTTAACATTGCAGCTTATAAAATTCATATCACAGTATCTAATTCTATAATGTCTCTTTTGGAGCTGAATGAATAAAATGAATATTTCAGGAGGAGGAACACACAGCTCAAAGGCCCTGCTCACCATCCCTGAGATGAGTAGCCTAGATGTGGAAATATTACCTTTCAGTTGTAGGAGGCAAGCAGCAGGAAGCAGTTCTTGGACGTTCTCCACGGTGACTTCGACCTGCTCGGTGTAAATGAACTCGAGTAAGACTTCCATGGTGGACGCCTTAAGACCACGGAGTTCCACCACTGATTGATTACTCTCACTCATCTTTACGAAACAGAGAGATGGGAATCCTTCATTAAGTTCTGTCAAATTAAATGTCACTGTGTGTGTTTGGAGAAATATCTATCACTTTGTGTACGTACAAAGTCATCCCATTTCAGAATTTTTGAAATTGCTCAAAAAATCGTACCTTATCATGAACAATAATTCGTCGCAGGAAGAGACAATATAGACAGAGAATTCAGAGAATTTTGATCCTTTTCACCATGTCACGTACATCTAAATCATTAGCTCTACCAGTTATACCGATACATTTTCATATCTTAATTTTTTTTTCTAAAATATGAACACAGAGAGTAAGCATGAAATACTTTTAATTGGCACCATAAGGTCCTTGGATGAATGGTCCTTTAAATGGTATACATGTAGGTCCTATAATAAAACGATGGATTGCTGTCTAAATCATCATGATTTATATTGTTCACAAAGTCATAAAATCACAGAAGCTTAAGCATATATTTCCCATGCACCAGAGTCCGGTTCACTTTGACAAAGAATTATGTTTCATATAAATATATATATAAATATATATATATATATATATATATATATATATATATATATATATATATATATATATATATATATACATACATATATATGGGGGTATATACATATATATATGGGGGTATATATATATATGAGCATATATTTCAATCTATTTTTGTGATATCCTTGAATTATAACTTGTAAGAACCCACAAATTCTTTTATCACAAATAAGATAAAAGCAGCAAACGAAAACACCGTTCAATGAATAAAGAGCAATTCGAAAAAAAAATCGTTTAAGGTGTGTAGAAATATACATAACTTTAAGACTTCAGAACTGTCGCAATTGTTATTTGGAAAGATTTTTTTCTCAACTTTCACAAACCTGTTATTCTTAATCTGCTTTTAATATCTTCTACTGTAAAATTTGTGTCGATGAAAAGGATAATGACATCTTATTCACATTGAAAGTTAGTATATTAACATGTAACATAATAAATGAACCCTGAATTACCTGATTGGTGAACATTGCACAGAAGTAGTCACTGCAAGCCGCCAAAATGGCGCGATGTGCAACGAACATACTTCCATCTACGGTCAGAGTGACGTCACATAGTTGACCCTTGATCCTGAGGTCATTGAGTGCTAAAAGCACAGATTTGGCATGGGATCCTAAAAAGGGTTTGCGACTCTCCATTTCCTCAGCAAGCCTTCTTTACTTAGTCTCTATCTCTCTCAGAGTGGACATATCAGTTATCCTTAGTGATCCTTTATAAAAAAAAAATGTTTTTTTGAAGAGAGCAAAATAATTGTCTAAATGTTGTTAAATCTCCTTGATAACGTCAGTTACCTATGATATCATAGATGAAAGTGTTCTACAGTGGAGTATGACTGAATTGGAAGTGAACATTTCATATTCATCTGTTGACTACATTTCTTTTTCGTGAACTTTTGCTTTCTTTCCTGTTTGTATTTAACTTGCATCAAATCCTGACACAATGGATTTCTAGCATGAACCCCATCTTATATAGAATGCGAGATCCTATAGGATAGCTTATATGTCCTCGTAATTAGTATTCAAATAGTGTTAACAACTGTCAGAGAATATCGGCATGCTCGTAATAATAGTAGAAAGTACTGACAATACTAAGGTGACAACACACTCTTGTCTCCTCAAAAATACCCTTATCGGATGTGGTGTGCAAGGCAAGTCATATTTATCGCCTTGATGAATTTAGGAATATATTTAAATATTCCTTCAATTGACATGTACATGTATAATCTTAATTCTCCTTCCACACATCCTGATTATCCGCTTTTATATTTGACAATGTTGATAAACATTAGAAAATTAGCATAACCCTAGGATAAGTTTGTCATGGAGTGAAGATGGTACATACAGTCAAACCTGCTTTAGCAACCACCTGTATAGAAAGACCACCTGTCTATAAAGACCACAAATTTTGTTTCCCTTGCATCGTTTTTCCCATTGAAATGTGTATTAAAGGAACCTGTCCATAAAGACCACCTGCTCAAAAAGACCACTTTTCTTGTCTCCCTTGGGTGGTCTTTATATACAGGTTTCACTGTAATATATAATTTGACGACGTCTTAGAATGGCGTGACAGATTGTCCAACGTTATAATCTTTATCACGAAATAGTAAATGTTTATACATGTACATATCAGTTGCCAACTGGAGCTTGCAAGCTCAACAATAGGTTGTTCTATACTAATTCAGCTAAACCCGAAAGCAGGTCTAATTAATTTATAATAAATAAAGGAACACTTATAGGCCTTGGCTTAACATTCTTTGTTAAAATAAAGACCCAGGGACGGGAATTATAGCAGCCAACATCTTTCATAGCTTGACCTTTATTTTAGCCATGATTTTAGCGTTACTAGTATAATGTTTTCAAAAGAAGAATAAGGTATAGAGATAGTAAATTCAACAATATATACTCAATCTGTGCTTTAATTGACAAGTCACACCATGATCTCAAAACTGATTCCAGGATTTATTCACTCGTACTCACCATGTTTGACTACCCTTCATTTCCAATACACAAAGTAGAATCCTCGTCTCATTCCGACCAATTCAAATCATGATTAGAGTCCGTCTTATACCTCGACGATCCTCATTACGATCTCAACACCACGCTCCAAGGCAGTGTTCACTCGAATTAAATCCCCTGCTTGGGGTATACGTCTGTTATGTCGGATTTGCTGACAGCTTTGCCTGATCGCCTGAGTACAGACCGTAAAGCTTTTGATTCGCAAATCCGAGGTCGCGAGAAAAAAAATGGTTTGGAATAAACACACAAAAGGAGAATGGGGCCATTCAGTCCAACAAAATACAAAGTTTTGGGCTTCACTATTGCTCTACAAATTGCAAGCGAACTGCTTCGAGGGAATGAATGCGACATTGGTTAGATTTATTAGCATGAAAATACCACGATTGTATTCTTGCGTGACATATTTTCTCCTTCCAATTTATTTATATCCTTTTGTGTTTATTCGACTAATGTATAGAATGCTGTTTGTTTTGTTCAACGAGTTTTAATCTGATTTTGGATTCTGTGTTTTTTAGTATATTGCACGACTCTTTTCCAGGCTATAGTCAGAGGATTTAAAAAATAATAGGGCCTATAGTATATGGTATGAAAACGATGACTTCATTCTCTCTCCTTGTATCTCATTCTCTCTCTCTCTCTCTCTCTCTCTCTCTCTCTCTCTCTCACTCTCTGTCTCCCCCTTGCACTCATTATATTCACCCTCTCTGTTTTTCCCCTTTCTCTCTCCCCTCTGCCTGATCTCTCCCTCTCGTTGTTCTCCCTCCTTTACCATCACTCTTTCTCTCTTTCTCTCTCTCTCTCTCTCTTTCTTCTTACTCTTCTTCCTTCTCCTTCTCCTTCTTCTAATTAATTCTCCTTCATACTTCCCATATATACGTATACAAAAACATCCACATATCATGGCCCTGTTTCATGTTGCTATGATAGCAACTCCTGCTAGAATGGTAACTACCTTGGCAACAGTGAGAATTCTGCTTCCTGATTGACTTTTAAAATGAAAGTTGCCATTCCAGCAAGAGTTGCTATTATAACAACTTTTTTATGAAATGGGGCCCATAATTCATAAAACTTGAAATGAAAAAGAAGAGATTTTGCTTTGGAAAAAGGGGAAAGGTGATAAGTGACTCGGGGGAAATTAAAAAGGGAACTCAAAAAACAAGCAAACACAAATAGAAGTTTTAAAAAAAAAAGTTGCACGTACTGGCTTGTCTGTTTGACAGTTCCAAGTAATGATATTGTTTGCTTATAAGACTAGTAATAATGATTACACAGTGTGAATGGCACAAACTTCTCATCATAATAGCATGCCTACGATTATCAAAGTTTTATTTTAGATTGACCAATGATTTTGACGTGCCCTTAAGCCACAATTACAAACTGTAGTCATTCATTTCTGAGATACTTTTGGTGTATACACTCTTAGAAAAAATGGTGGCGATTGGAACCTTTCCTTGTCCCCACATTAGGCACCTTGAAAGGTTCTTCAAAGAACCATTAAAAGTTCTCTGAATGGTTCTAAAGGGGTCTTTTGAACCATTATTGATTGTACATGAAACCTTTTGGGGTTCTTGAAAATATAAAGAACCCTTTATAGAACCCTTTATAGAACCCCTTTTCTGTAATAGGGTTCTAAATTTGGGACAGAAAGGGGGTTCCAAATGGCACAAATTTCTAAGAGTGTAAGAAGAGAGAGAGAGAGAGAGAGAGAGAGAGAGATATCATAATAGTTTTTGTAGGAGATTTTATCAATAAGTCTCTTGAGCACTGGTACGTTGCAACTAATTTCTTCTTCCATAAATACAGATGGATTTAGTTTTGAAATGAATCGTGAGTATTGTAATGACATACGAGTTGATTATATTTGCACACTAATAATGAAACACGTTTCCAGAAGCACTATCAAAAATTACAAAAGTATTTAATATAGTATGAAATACAAACACTGTTTGCCTGCATATTTTAGGATACGTTTGACTTAAATATTCAATAAGGCGTAATATTATTATTTTTATTGTAATATATCATGAAATTTAAACAAAGATCTACGAGGAATATTGCGATAATCACCCTCATATCTATACACTGTCTGCTTTGAAACTTCTCAGACGAGATCAACGGAATTAAGTTACCGTGATTAACATTACTATTTACACAAAATCATATTTATTTGTTCCAGCTTACGTTGAAGATGCTTAATATGTAACACTTACTGATGAAGATATAACTGAATAGACAACGGTCATGAGAAGAAGTTAATTAACATATCGAAACATTCCTCGTTCTGCTCCCTCGCATTTTGTCAAGCAAGTAATAATCCTACCAACACCCATGATCGCACTAAGGCTACAGCATCGAATCAAACTAATTAATAATAACGTGTTTTTTAAATTTTATTTTCTATACTGCAGCTATACTTTCTATTTAAAAGCTAAATTAATATAGAAGTAATTGGTCTCCTCTCAACCCACCGTCAAAATAAGAAAACTATAGATCTGTTAATAAATAATATACTTGAAGAATAAATGTTTTATGCAAACGAAGACATGAAACGCTCTAAGAAAAAAAAGAGCAATTTTGCACCCCAAATGCAACAATAGCAGCACCTTCTGGGTGCAATCTTGCACCCTACATAAAAAGGGGAAGAAGCACCTTACTTGTTTGCACCCGGAAATGCGCATCTGCACCATTAAAGGTGCAATTATGCGTCAAAGGGTGCAGAAATTTTTGCATCCAAAGGGTGCGAATTTGCACCTTCCCTAAAGGATAACTCTGCACCCTTAAGGATGCAAAATGTAACTCACTGTACCCTTAATGGTGCATCACTGCATAATGCTTCTTTGGGTGCAAAACTGAACTTTTTTTCTTAGTGTGTATGAGAATATATTTCATAAAACAGACAGCGAATGAACAAATGTAAATAAACAAAATATAACAAAACAGAAACAGTGTAAGAAAGTTTAGCTTAGCAATTATATACATCATTATGTTGAAAGTATGCACACCGCAGAGTGCAAAACTGAACTTTTGTATACAATCATGTAAAATGTCGTTGTGTTTTTCATAGTTTAGTGCTGTGTCAGATTCGAAATTTCAACCAAAGGTTAAAAATGCACTACATCTTCACTTCGGCATGATATTTACCAGTCGTTTCATGTTAAGAAGTTAGTCTCATAACAACATCAGATGCCTATCGCTCACGTACATTAAAATCGCTTTATCTAACAATTCAAATAGTTTATCCTGGACATATACAGCTGATATACGTTATAAAAGTCCTGCAAAATATACACTTCAAATATATAACTAAACATCTACTGTCAAAATCCACATTAAACCGTAATAAACATTACGTAAAATACAAAAGAATATAGGGCATTGAAATTAGACTCCCGTTATGACGGCAATGTAAGATATAAAATCTCCGCCTATCTTTTTTTTTTTTTTTTTAGTACATGTCAGTTTTATATATCATCATTTAACAGAGCATTTTGTTACGGAAAAAAGAAGAATGTTCATAAACACCTGCACTGACATCACCGGTTAAAGATTACATTCAAAAACAGGAAGGTTTCCGTTTTGAATACACTGTTGTTGGCTATAAGATGAATGTTACATTCTGCTTCGTCATGATGCTTTAATCTTTTTTTCTACTAGATCCCATCAATTCCGAGCTGTCCTGAAGAGACAATGAAAAAAAAAAAAGAATTGAAAAAAAAAAAAAAGTCTTTAGATCTGCTTTCAGGAAACAGACTAAAATGATACATTTCAAAGTATATAAAAATATTTATTTATTAATACAATAGGTGATTATACTACAAAGCTGAAGTATTAACAACAAAGGAATATTGATAACCGCGGGCGGTTTAGGACTATTTTGAGGAAAGGGGCTCAAGTATTTATCAAAGATATCTAAAAGCAAAAACACGCAAAATAATACATAACAAAAACCAATGTGTATACACTATGAACATGACGGACAAAGAAAGCGGACAAAATAAACAACCCCTCATTCTACCCTTCACAATGGTTCTGGTAGTCAAAAGAACATCCCTTCACTGCTATTGTCTAAAATATGTGGAACAGGTACCACATGCATATTCACCTGGAACTACATGATTAAACATAATAGCTGTGAAGGGATGTTCTTTTGACTACCAGAATCATTGTGAAGGGTAGAATGAGAGGTTGTTTATTTTGTCCTCTTTCTTTGTCTGCCATGTTCATAGTGATAGGAGGTAAATAGATTAAGGGGTGTGCCACGGGAGGAGAGAATGGGAGAAGAGAGAAGAGAGGATGGGGAGGATATGGCACCCCTTATGCATGCACATCATATGATAAAGATTATGGAAAATTAAACAGCGAATGATGCATAAGAACATGTATCACTCTTCTGTCATGGGATAAGGTACATCATGTGGAAAAAAACAACCCCCAAAACAAAAACGGAATACTTACTGATAGCACAAGTGGGTCCAGTCCATCCATGCCGACATACACATGTGTCTGGCGCCACACATTGACCGTTGTTGGAACAGTCATTCTGGCACGTAGCTATAACACAGAAGAAAAACGTATCCTTTTCAATAAAATTCAGACATAAAATGCCCCTTTCTGAGGCCTGTTGTCGTTAGATGAGGGCCTGTACATTCTGTCACTTTAGCAAGTACATTGTTAAATCGACGAGAAATGAGAAAAATATCTCCTAAACTATATAGGCTTACTTTCATAAAGTAAACGTACAGAATTACCAAATAGAAGATGTCGAAAGAAGAAGAAGAAGAAGAAGAAGAAGAAGAAGAAGAAGAAGAAGAAGAAGAAGAAGAAGAAGAAGAAGAAGAAGCAGAAATCAGAGTCCGTAGTTTGAAATTGTTTGTTAAAAATAATCTGTTAATTTGTTATTTTGTTAATAATAATCATGGCGTCAATCAGAGAGGGGGGGGGGGGAACAAAACCAAATTTTAGGGTGGGGCACAATAAAGTTGATTTTAAACAATTTTTTCGGGGGGTATGTACCCCCGAATTTTAAGCTGATGATCTCTTTTTTTTTTTTTTTTTTTTTTTTTTGATGTCAGAGAATTTTTGGACAGTGTCCCCCCCCAAAAAAAATATATATATACATATATATATGCATATTTATATAGAACGGATTGACGCCCCTGCATTGAATGATGATTAAATAAACGTTTAAGAATAATGACATACCTATTTGACATCGATACCCTGTGAATCCAGCTTGGCATTGACACACATTGGGCTCGACACACGCTCCTCCATTATAGCAATGTGGGATGCACAGAGCTGAAGAAAGAAAGGATGATAGATCTCCATCAAGTTAAGAATGATTTCCCAAAGACCTTGGATACTTTATAATGTTATTTTTCCATTACAAATCATAACAATCTTTCAGCATTGTTTATCTCAAAGACGACGGAACAGCTCTGATTGATGTTACTAAAAATGCCTAGATGTCATGCCATGCCATGCTATTTAGGCCTATCCGTCACTTTCACGATCCCAACACGATGTATGATGTGCTTCGAAGCCATTGTGGTCACGATTCTAGCTGATTTTGATTTACCATCTCAAAGCTAACAAAATATATTTGAAGCCGACTGTAGCAAAAACTTGTTAGATCAAATCCCATTGTAACACTTTCTGATTAGGTCTGGTTTGTCGGCGGTGGGTTCGAAAGTTTAAACTTGTACTAAAGTTTGAACAGCCCTGTTTCGACATAATTATTAAGGACTTGAAATCATGCATGTTGAGTAAGTGTCCGTGATGTCCAAATTCATATTACGAACAAGACGTGGTAAACATCTTTTCGGGTTTTTTTTTTTTCGTTTGTTTGTTTGTTTATTTGTTGTTTTCCTTTGCGACGAGATTTCACGTTCTTATCACGCTAAAACTGAATGTTGCCACTATTTGTCAACATGTTGAAAAACAACTTTAACGTCTTGTTATACGTTCTAAACACGATAGTACAGGAGCTTCGGAGAACAATATCGTGTTTGACAAAATAAATATAGTTGAGAAGTCTTGCCATGTTTGCAGCTGGTTCCATAGTAGCCTTCTGGACATTCACAGACTCCATCATCAGCACATACAGCACCGTTACTACACGGGGGATGACATGGCTTCACTGAAAAACAAATCACCGAAAATTTTCATTTTTTTTTCACATCATGTTTCCATTAATGTCAACTAATAAAAGCAGAACTAAACGATGTACATGTAGATCGAATCAATTAGTAATTTAAGTAATTAATAAAATCCAATGTTGTTTTTTTGCCTTCTGCATAACTACAGTTTAACTCGGTACGCCCTCCCCCCCCCCCCCCCCCCCCCCCCCCCGATAGAACAGTATTGCATCCTATTTTAAATACATTGGTATATCAGCTTACTACCATCGACACATAAAGTCATAATCAAATTGTCCACTTGCGATGTAATTACTATTGATTAGAATCTTCCTCAAGGCTACCAACAAATTGTTAAACGCCTTGGTGGCTGTAGAATAATTCGAAGTAATGAAACGGATGAGGTTTGTACGTAGCACATTTTTACATTTTCACATTCCTGCATTATGCTTAATGAGAATGGTTGATACTAGATCTTACCCATCTTACCTATCTTCTCACACTGTTTCTGGAATGGTATCCTAAGCGGCGAAGCTGGGATATGTCGTTTGGTATCGTCCCAGATCTTCAAGACGAATCTACCTGAAGCAAGGCCAGATTGTCTTCCAGTGCAAGGCAGCTCCACCTGAAAAACTGAATAACGCAAATCATAGCATTATAATATATCTATTCACTGTAGTAAAATGAATTATCACTCTTCCTTGCTTCTTTTCGTATTGTTTATCTGAGTCGACAACAAATTCAGGCTGCTTTGATAGTGGTGCCTAACAATCTGTAGTTTTTTAATTAAAATGTTCATTGGTATAGCTGGAGCAGATTAGTACGTTTCATCTTTCGGAAGAAATCCGCCCATTTTAAAATCCCTAGACCTAAAGTTTTCGGGGGGGGGGGAGGTAAAATACCACAGAACGCAGCCTCCTCCTCTCTCTCTCTCTCTTCTCTTCTCTCTCCTCTCTCTCTCTCTCTCTCTCTCCTCTCTCTTCTCTCTCTCTTCTCTCTCTCTCTCTCTCTCTATCTCTCTCTCTCTCTCCTCCTTCCTCTCTCTCTCTCTCTCTCTCTCTCTCTCTCATTCTAGTTATGCTCAATTAAACTAGTCCTCAGCCCTATCTTATACTCTCTTATCTTCGATATCTTTTCTATTTTCATCTGATTCCGTTACATGATGATTGTAAACCCCCCCCCCCCCCCCCCATTTCACCCCCAACTATTGTTGCAACCGCTTACCACTTTCAGCAGTTGGTATCATTCCAGAGGGCGGTATGGTGATAGCAAGGTTTTCCATGATCTTTGTATTGGCTGTTCTTGCGTGGATGGAATAATGGAACTGGAGAGGAGAAAGAGGAACAGAGAGAGAGAGAGAGAGAGAGAGAGAATAGTATTAGCAGTCTATCACCTGGATGATTTCATTCACTCAAATGTGATGAATAAGAAACGATTTGAAATGGTGTATGTCATTTCTAATTCACATCATAATCACGTGATGTTCAAGATTTGGAAATAAATAGATAACTATATATATAGGCATAAGATTATTTTACAATCACAAAATGTGAGTTATGATGAGCAGTTATTATTGCTTTGATATCATAATGCACATTTGTCGTGTATACGACAGAAATATATTTTCGAACTGGACATTTTAGTATTATCATCCAATAAACATCTGTCTCTTTTAATTGACATTTTTAGTTCAATATCTGGGAACTTTCAACTCGTATCAACGGGTGGCAGGCTTTTGTGCACCCAATCACCATCTGCAAACCATTAAAGACTCTATGTGGTATTTTATATTTTTCATACATAGCTCTTTCAAATCTTAAAGTGATATTCACAATGGCCATGAATTACATATTTTTCATTATTTTATCGAATATTTTCCTTGTCCTTACTGGATGTGAAATATATGTAATAATTTATAGTCGTACTGCATTTTTGTACAGTATTTAGAAGTACTGTGGCAGAAACTGGAAACAGTCTGGATTTAAAAGCGGTCAGAATTATATCAAACAGGTAACAGTGTACACGCAGGGTGTTCTACTTCTAAGTAAGATAGAGAAAGAGAGAGAGAGAGAGATAAAGAAAGAGAGAGCAGGTGTTGATGATATCATCGAAACCTCTGAGTAAGGCTTGAAGAATATCACCAGATGGTACATCACGTCCGAATTTTAACCAGTTTATGAAATGTAATTGAATTTAGACATGAATATAAACTTGATCAGCTCAACCATTTTTGTGTATTTAGGATCTCATTTCTTCCATTCCGAAACTACATTTTAAAAAAAATTATTCTAGACAGCGTGGGCCTACTGGTCGAAGGAGAAGTCGTCTCCAAAATCGACTCAAAGCGACAGAATTAGATAATACTCCACCCACCATTTCCTTCCATCCCTTTCATGAAAGCACGACCTTTTTTAATATTGTTTGTGATGACAACAATAACAACAATACCATAACATATATTATTGCCGCACACTATGCGATCGTCTGCGATCCGATCTTGGGAAAAATTGTCATAATAATAGCGTTTGATGTGAACATTCAAACATGGGAAACCTTTATGATCAATTTTCCTAATATTCGTATGCTTACTAAAATACAATTTTCTGGCCATTGCGAGCCTCCTTGTAGGAATATAAGCAAAGTCAGTTCCGAATTGTTATGACATCATAGCAATCTTGTGACTGGCTACGATTTGAAGCAGATTCAGCCTTTAGTCCCTTCAGACTGCTTGCAGTTAACCAAAATTTCTATTTTAGTGTTCCTATCATTATTCCGAACCATAAATAAGATAAACGTACTTCTTTAAACTTTTATATTTTATGCAAAATGCCAGTCGTATCGTATAGTGTGTGGTGCATGGCCTTTGACAGGTAAATACTGTGTTGGACGTATCACTGAACTAATTTACAATAATTAGAATGTAGTTTCCTGCAATGGTATATTTAATCATTGTGAAGACTTAGAATATCGCACTCATCCGGTCATAATATGAAGCAATATTTCACTGCCCTGTTCAGAACTAAATATATTAGTACCAAATCCATCACAAATCGTTCCCTGACATGATGATTTTGCCAGATTAAAGCGATTTGATAATAGCGTCATCAATCTTACCCAGTGCTACCAGCATATTGTAATCAGTGTTTGCCTCCAATGATAGCATATTCATTGTAAACTATTAGCAACATTTATCATGAAGGGCTTTTTAAACTATAATAACCTAAGTATGGACTCATTTGATATGAAAAGAAAGGTTTCCAAATGACATGAAAGACGTGAATCTCTCATGACTACAATACCCCTCCCAATCGTGAAACGGGGAACACACTAGTTTTCCCTGCGTTGACTATGATTTAAAAAAAAAACAAGCCTGAGGTAAAATTTAGTCACTTTATTTTTAAATCAAATCTAATATGCTGCATTATAGCTTGAATGAGATAAGGCAGGTGGGCTGACGACGCAGACACCCTTCTTACTTTCTGACAAATCAAAATGATTGGAAAAATTAAACGATAAGGAGATTTATTACTTGGTACCAATTTTGTTCGGATTAAGGGGCGCCAATATATAAGCTGTGAAGGGAGTTGAAGTGCCCCCCCCTCTCTCCCTCTCTATTATATTGTTTTCAACAATTTATAAGACTATCACAAATACTTGTACTAAACTATGCTGTCATTCGGCGTCACAAGCAAATTCGATTCCAAGATAATTTTCCAAATATTCCACTAATCATTTTCCTTATATTATGTTACAATGTTGTTCTATGTTTCTTCGTGCTTGAGTGACTGTTTATTCGTTGTTATTGATTATAAACATGGATCATTCCTGCCTGACATCAACCTTTGACGTCATTATAGGATTCGAACCTAGGACACAGACAGACAAGCACAAGACCAACTCAAATAGTGAGGTGTCAAATTTGAGATATAAAGAATGAAGGATTATTGAGCATGTTGAGTGTTAGGTCATTTCTGTATTGTCTTCTCAGATCATCTGAAGATCTTGTATTCGTCTTCTCTGCTTTCTTTGTCAGTGTTTACACACCTCATTATAATAACACTTGCTTATGCATTTACCTTTCTCGTTGAGTATGAATAATATTATCAAGGCTGCGTCTGAGTGGGATTATAGAAACCGTAATATTTTGATTTTATCATTGACGGTGAAAAGTGCAAACCGAATATCAACTTATCAGGACCTTCTATCCTCATTAGCACCAACTCACAATTCACAGTTCTCTTACCGCAATGTGATGTCTACAAACACGATTTGTTTCATTTCATAACTCCGCGGCATATTCCAGCGGATCATACTCAAGTGTATTATTGTATAAATTCTTAACTTGCCAGAGGGTATGGTAGCGCTGAATTTAAAAAAAAAATTATCACAATAGCAAAATAAACATCACCGATCCAACTCGGGGCAACTTCGAAAAAAAAAAGTTCACGGTAGAGAGATGTTAAACATAATCAATGGAAACGCTATTAAGTTTGGATATGACATGTGCTTATTTTACAGTTAACTGCACTCTACATAATTCATTTAGGTGCATTTTTTATATTCCTTTTGTCCCTTTGTATGATGGTAGAGGGGGAAGAGGAGGGGGCGAACTATATACGTATATACTTCATGTTTCACATTAAATAGAACAGCTTACAAGTATTATCATATTATGAATTTTGACACATACACTTTCTTTCATTTATTTCTGAACTGAAGTATAATGCACAATACAATACAATATTTGTATTTATATAGCGCTCGTACAATGAGAAAACATGCATCAAAGCGCTTAACATGTATCAAGGCGCTTAATGTAAAGATTCCACCTACAAAATAAAATGAGCCAATTAAAATGAATATATCCGAAGATATCTGGAGCTTCAAGATAAAAAAAAGCTTTTGACGCCGTGTGAACGAAATGAGTAGAAAGAAAAAATATATAGCTCGGGGGAGCAATAAAGGGAGAGGTGATCGAGCGATTGTTGAAGAAGTTGGATTGACCAGATAATAGATGTTTAGGTAAATGGGAAAGAAAGAGTGTATCATTAATGACTGAACATTATGTGCAATTCAAACATTATATTTGCCAAGTGTCTCGCTAGGTTTCTCGCTTCTCTCCTCACAATGGAATCGGAGTACACCTGGTGTCTCGATGTGAATATGAGACATTATTTGAAGTGAGGTGTGAGTAAATGAACACTGATGATATCAGCGGGGAGTGCTCGGGGTTTTAACCTGATAATATGGATCTCGAGTGGTATCAAACCAATTACCATTATCATAAAAAAAGTAGATTGCCCTCCCCATGCTCCATGATCGATTGTTAGGTTCCTCAATACAAGATGCGCTCGTAATGATGGTGATTATCACTCTGTTATCCTTTCAGAGATGACCTTGTATCTCTTTTCCCATTAAGAATTTGGCGTGGAATCAGACACCCATTTATTCCAAAGAAAAAGACGTATTTTGTACCCCGTAAAATTTGCTTCTAAAGAAAGTGCACTTTACCTCTAACATTTGTAACTACCCATGGTTGTTCTCGAAATTACTGGGGTAATGAAGCTATATTGTATTCCAAAGAGCATGCGCCTTATATCAACAGATGACCTTACTTATTGGCAGTTATGTCTGATAAATTCATTCAAACTAAGCAGTTTTATGATTGACATAATGACATATAAAGTCAATCTAAATTTAACTTTCAAGCTTTGACTATAAACGAAAATCGAAGTACCTAGAGGAATTACTTTGTCCTAAAGAAAGCAAAACTAAGATTGATTTAATTCATAATCGACTGTACAGATACAATATAATTATGAAGCCCAGTTTATCTGAGGAAAAGAGCGTGGATGGACGGAAAGGAGACTACATGAGCCCAACATATATAACTGAAAATATCAAAGTTAGGTTATGGTATACAGTATAGAAGGGGAAAAAACACAGCAGGTTTACCGTAAAAGAATGTGAATAGAAACAGTGTGCCTGATAATGATATCAAAGTGTGATACAGTGCAAACATGAAATTGTTAATAATGTATATTCAGTAGCAGGTTGTGAAAATACTGAAGTAAAAAGAACAGGTGCATCAGAAGTATGGAAGCAGAAAAAAAGTAATTGTTCTTAGCGGTGGCATTAAAGTGACACGCAGTGCAAACATGACACAGGTCACATACATTCGTGTCAGTAGAAGATAAAATAAGATGAAGAGAGCTATAGAGCTTACCCCTGGAGCAGCCCTCCATGTGATATTGACGGTATTGATATCGCTGGGGATAACAGTGAGCTTATTACGGAGTTTCTGAATGATTGGTTGAGCTTCACCACCACGAATGATATCCAACGTGGCGCCCCGACCTGGACAGGCACCAAAACAGAATAGCATGAAGATAAACAGATTAAAAGAACAGTGAAAACAAACATGAAAAGAAGACATTCAGGATGAGTGTTTGGAATGAGGAGGGGGGGGGGGGGGGGGGGGGGGAGGGGGGCTAATGCATTCAAACGTATCAAACTTATACGCTGCAGTTAATTCTATTGAATGGCACCCCCCCCCCCCCTCCGCCGGCGTTCAGAAGCTTCATCCAGTATAGAGCTGCAGCACTTGGTCGCACTTGATTATCACGAACAGTAGAGGTGCCTACATATATATATGAAAAAAAATAAAAGCATAGAGCCATTTATAGTTTTCCCAATCCTGTTGATATATTTCATTCTTATCGTAATCATTAAGTATTAACAGAAGCATACTTGCAATTTTCTTTTGACTAGATAGGTTGGAGTATATAATTGAAGGATTATTACTACAGTTATTATTTGTTATAATCTTTTCCGTAATTTGATCATCGGCATCTTACATACACGGTGAACTTCCGTTGTGTCCTGATGACATATCTGCTTCATACTTTGAATCTATATTTTGTGACTACCTTTAACACGCTAGTATTAACATGCCTGCCTATCACACAGTACAAACAATAATTCACTTGATTAGCAGACCAAATCAGTGAATAAAGTCTATATATTGTTAGAAAGCTGGTGAATCGACGGAATTCTTAAGAGAAAAATACGATATCAAGGCTTTGTTTCTAATTGGTTGATGGTGCATCAATGCAAACAAAACCACCCTAAAGTCTAATGAACCCATCTATGAAGGCCGCAAGTCAGATATCAAGTCTTATCAAAAGAAAGATATTTCATTCGAAAGTTGTGTACGGAATGTCCGTATAATGGGAGACTGACAAGTGCATTTTAACATTGCATTTCAATACTTATAAAGCAGAGAGTTTTGTAATCATTTTGTCAAGGCACACCACCGATATTTTAGGATCCTTTGATGGCGGACGAGGGAAACAAGAGAGTGAAATTTTGTGACCTGTGTGCAAAACAGAATAGGGCATAGCAAGGAAACAGTCACATCTGTAAGTGCCCTTGGAATATAACATTTGAAGGAGATACAGGAAAACGATTATGGGATAGGCCTACATTTCCTTATATAGAAGCCTGGTTGGGTTCGACAAGAGGGGCACATACGCCCCCCCCCCCCCCCCCCGTGATCTGATTTCGACAATGTCACCCTTAAACAAACACCATGCTGATATCATGACTCCTTTATATATATTTTTAATCTCATATAGTTTGCGGTAACGAAAGATAAGACCACAACCTGCATCATAACTTGATATACCACAGATATAGATATTTTATTCACTGATTTAGAACAAGAAGATATATTCTGATCTGAATCCTGAGATAATCCATTGTGACCATGTGATGCGGTTCGTGTGGTGTTTAACGTCCCGTAGCCGAGTCACAGCTAGATAGTGTGAAAGGAAGGACAATCAGCCAGTCAGTGAAGGCAAATGATTGTCAGTGTCAAACAGAAGAAATTAATCTGGTGTAAATATGGTTTCTTCTAGGCTGTGGTTCCATCACTGTCCTGCCGTGCATGACTCAAGGGACTGCTCCCATTGAGACAGGATTGCTGTTCACTTGGTAATACATGTTGAGCTGTGCACAACCCTTCTTTCCTATATTGTGCCATAAAGACCATGAACGATGTGGTCGTATCAAAAGACATACAAAGCGAATCGATAGGAATTGTTTTGCACACCTAACAATTCGAATGCTAATCCTCTTCTGAATCAAATATTTTTATTGGATTATAATAGAATATTTTATTTGTAAATATTTCTGACCCATTTTTAACATACAAATATGAAAGTGTTACATTTTGTTTACACGAACGAACTTAATGTTGAATAGTTAGTTTTTAGATTTGCATTTTTTTTGGGGGGGGGGTGTATTCCGCTCCGTATACTCCGCAGTGAATGCAAAGAAATCTAAAACTGTAATAGAACTTTGACGTTCTATCATAACAACACTTAGTGAGCCTAATATGAAAATAGGAATCTATTGTGCTACAATATCAATTCGGCAAAAGTCACCAACTTGCATTAAGAATGCCCGTATCATGTTCCGAATTTTGAAACAGTATCACTTTCAAAGTAATTACAAAAACGCAACCCCCCCCCCCCCCAAAAAAAAAAAAACAACAACAACAACAACGAAACAGTATTTTAGGCACTGACCGTAATGAATTTCGTTTTTGACATTGTATGATATCAAGCCGATATTTGAACTTCTTGTACCCAAGCCGAATTGTTATAAACACTCTACCATTGTTCATTTGACCTCGAATACAGCATTTAACTATATTTGTTCCCACATTATACCCGGTCCTCTTGTCTTAGTCTGCTGCTACTATTCCTTCTTCTTCTTCTTCTTCTTCTTCTTCTTCTTCTTCTTCTTCTTCTTCTTCTTCTTCTTCTTCTTCTTCTTCTTCTTCTTCTTCTTCTTCTTCTTCTTCTTCCTCTTCTTCTATGCTACTACTACTACTACTACTACTACTACTACTACTACTACTACTACTACTACTACTACTACTACTACTTCTACTTAATTTGCACCTGGGTTCAGAATACATTTTCTGTAATTTCCATAATTGATGAGTAAGGTTTATGCTTTAAACCAAACGTTTATACCTTCGCTACCCCCCCCCCCCCCCCCGTATCAAAAATTGCTATTAAAAAAAAAAAAGTTGTGAACGATGGATTCCTGAATAGTAACAATTCATTACATTGAGGTGAAAACTAGATTTTCTGGTCATGGTACAATTCCCAATCATTCTTCTATAATAAAGAACTGAAGAATCATCATCGCTGTATGTGGTTGTCATGTGCAAGCAGACTATAACACTGTCCGTGTTAGGTTTGAATGGAGGGATTTTTTCAGAATTCCCTGAGATTTAACACCGATGTTGGTGAATGAAGTGGAAATGATTTATGATAGGAAACGATTTTTTGAATGTTTCTGCAATCAGAAAATTTACAATACTTGCGAAATGTTCATTACTCAAATATCCCTAATGATTGACACGATGATCTAACTGTCTACAGAGCAAAGCAGTAACATGAATAAGGAAGAAGATTCCTCCCCCCCCCCCCCCAAAAAAAAAAAAAAAAAAAAAACCTGGCGTAGACCAGCGAAATGGAATTTGACCAAACAATTTTTTTAAATGAAACTCAAACGAGTAAAAAAAAAAAAAAAGAGCGAGGATATACGGAAAAACAACGAGAAAACTTCCCAATAATCATTATAGTTATGGTAGTGCGTTTTCTTAAACCATAATGGCTTGAGAATAAAACACTAAAATAATGGCAGAAAGCCACCTTCTTGGCACAAAGCGTTTAAATAACAATTAAGCGAAGTAAGACGAAATTCTTCCAAAACATGAACGTAACGGGAAAAAAAATGTCATGCTGAATGAAAACGTTGAAAAACATTAAATACAACAGCTTTTCTATATTCTTCTTTAACTATAATGATTTTTCTTCTCTATATTCTTTTTCGTATTTTCTATCGCTTTCGCATCACTACGTTGCTCCTATTGGGTTATTCTACTCATCACATTTCATGCACATGAATAAGTCATTAATAAGTGATGAACGTCCTATTTGAGAACATTATGACATAAAAATGATCATACTTACACAAAAGTGCCCTTGCTTGAACGGGATCTATCCAAATATCTACGTCATTACTTGGGTGTGCTGCATCCACCGCCAAAACAATAGTAAAGAAACAGAGCAATGCAAAGGTTGTCTCCATCTTCTCACTTGATTTGATTAACCTTTATTTCTGACTGCTGTAGGAATGAGAATTTCAGTTTAAAAGTCAGTTTATTCCAAGTGAATTATTCCTTTTTGTGAGGTCCAAAGCAAATCCTATTTTGTGTTACTGGTACCAATGAAAGCAATATCATATGAAGTTGGCACACTTCTTGAAACCGCCAGATTAGAAACTAATTAGCCGGTTATTCTCATAACAGATGGAATATAGAGACCCCTAGTTCCAGCTCCGCCAATAGAACTAGTCTCACAGTTGACAAAGTTTGCCGGTAAGTATGAAGGGACGACTGTTTTGTGAACTATTATTATACTTTTTCTTTTCTTTCCCTCCCCCGCTATTCGTTTCGCCAGATGTCTGAACTCAGGAACGCACGCAACCGTGCATGTGTATAAAGCGCGCGGCGATATGCCTTCACGGAGACATGCACACTTTGTCGAAACTAACCATTAGATACCTGTTGCTATGAAATATAGTCATTTTCAAAAAAGATAAAATGAGGATAAAAGATAAACCACTTGCCACCTGTCAATCGAGATCGAGTGTGAAGGTTTCAAAAATGAATATAAAACATTTCATGAAATCACAGTGTTAGACACAGATGATTTTATTCATAATTAACTGGCAAAGCATAACTTGCGGACATTTTAAGAAATTTTTTGTCGAAAAAAATTGTTAAAATGCGTTAAAAATGCGTTTCAATGAAAAAAAAAAGGCTCCCTCCCCTTCTTTCTCTTTCTCTCTCTCTCTCCTCTCTCTCTCTCTCATTAACTGTGAGTGATCATGCAACATGGGTGACAGTACTCTCTCTCTCTAAAAAAAAAAGAGTGAACACGTTCACTCTGTTAGAGGTGAATTTCAGAAGAGAGTGCATTTAGAGTGAATTAAGAGTGAATTAAGAGTAAAAATTGTGATATTCACTCTTTATTCACTCTTTGAGGGGTGACCTCAGTGATCACTCAAGGATGGTGAGTGATCACTGAGGTCACCCCTCAAAGAGTGAATAATGAGTGAATATTACAATTTTTACTCTTAATTCACTCTTAATTCACTCTAAATGCACTCTCTTCTGAAATTCACCCCGAACAGAGTGAACGCGTTCACTCATTTTTTTTTTTTTTTAAGAGAGTAATCAGATAAACCCGGAGGAATTAGGAAAGAAGTAAGACTGGAAAACGTTTGCTATGTTTTTGGACCAATGTATCCAAGCTTTTCAATATCCCCCTTTTCTTTAATTTGTCATCCGAATAATTTCATACATCAATGACTTCCTCTTGCACTGTTTCTGCACCCATGTGTCGATAATTTTTAGATGGCTCTGTATGGTATATGCTGACAATATACCGAGAAGCTGGAACATTAAATATGAGTTTCAGGATCCAAGAATTTTCTGTAGAAGAAATGCAGAAAGTCTATTTGAACAGGATCAGCGGGGGGGGGGGGGGGGGCATTGCATTTAAACTAATTTCTATTTCCAAAAGAAATTCTAAATTCAAAATATTCAAAATGTACACAGAGTCCACTTTCATTAAAGACGAGTACCTCTTCACATAGTTGGAAAATGCTCTTCTAAACTTGCAGGAAATGCCTCTTTCAACTTCTTCAAGGGATCTTTTGATGAGAAAATGAACTGCCACCGCCCCTTGCAACATGTACCGACAAATAGCGATTTAGCTGTCAAAAATGCATGAGATGATGTAGCTAAATATGAAAGCATGTTTCCAGGATGTGATTTAGTTCACGCTGGGATGTGATAAAAATATGTTTTTATGCAGCGAGGGACGTAAAGAGGAAGGAAGATGGGAATTGAGATAAACATGAATGAAAAGCAGAAAAGACCAAGATGCAGACCAATTTGAGGAGGGTGTCTGAAAGTAGGCCTACTCGTAGGGTAGAACCCCCCCCCCAAAAAAAAAAAAAAAAAAAAAATAATAATACTTGGGTGACCAAGAGGGACGAAAATGGGATGCGGAGTTAATTAATCCCGAATGCTGTGCTCATCTTTACTTTCTTTAAAAAAAGGGAGGGAAAAAAGATTGAATCGAATAAAAAAAAGTACCGATCAACATTAGGCCTATACAGAATGCCCCCATGAAAATGTTTACAATGTTATATTTTGATTAAGATTATAGAAAAGTCTTACAACATAAAACTTTACTTGTGAAAAATATACATTTTAAAATGAGGTTTCATATAACACACCGATAGTGCCGATATCTATTCCCTTAAAGTAGTATCCAGATAGGAAGGATGCGTGAGAGGGTAAGAGAAGACAAGGAAAAGGGAGATGAAGAGAAAGAGTGGAAGAGAAATAGAAAGAGGGAGGAATTAGAATACGAGAAAAGAGAAAGTGAGAGAGAAGGCCGGTGAAGATCTAAAGGGGAGAAAGAGCAGACCGACAACTGAGAGCACGATGATACATTGTATAGTATCACGAAGAGAATGAAGAGAGGCTGGAGAAACAGAGAGAACGGGAATGAAATAGTTGTGTGTGCGTGTGTGTGTGTGTGTGTGTGTGAGGGTGAGTGGGTGTGTGTGGTGTGTGTGTGTGTGAGAGAGAGAGAGAGAGAGAGAGAGAGATGAGTGAGAGCGGGAGGTAAAACGACAGAAGAAACCAACTGCATCTTCAAGTTCTCGGTGGCCTAGGTAATGGCTTGACCTTCAGATAGATCTCTAGAAACATGAGGAAGGTGATGAAAGATGATCAGACGATGTGATAACATCAAGGTGTTAAATGAGGACCCAAGGGGAGCACAAAAAAAAAAATCTTCATATTTGGTCTCGATCTGTCATGCTTTCATTAGCAAGGTAGAACAAACGGAGAAAAAAAAATCGGATTTATTCGTCAAGGTAAAAAAAAAAGGGACAAGAACATTGATCCAGACAGCAGAGTAATTGGGACATCCCTTTTGTGACTAATGTTGCTTCTAGACATGAAAATTGGCGATGACCGTAGACAATCGAGATCCTAAAAGTTTCTTATGCAGAGAGGTTTGAAGTGGTGACAGCTGACACAATATTCAGCTTCTTCACTTACATGCAATATCTTATGTTTTAAGCATCATGCAGACGTTATCATTGCTATGTCTGTCTTTCTTAAGTATTCTTTTGGCTGAAGTTTTACCATATGACACTTATTTTTCCTTCAGGCTTCATTTATTCCTTCGTGTGTAACTTAGTCTACTGCTAATTGAATAATGTATATTTTGTATAGATATAATGTATATTTTGTTTTGATATATAAATTATCATTACAATCGCTTTAACATTATTCCTGATTGTGTTGATACTATGCTCTCTTGTAAAAGTTTTACGTACTGAAGAAACTATACCCCGTGGAAAACAGCAATCATAAATAAATAAACAAACGATTAAATAAATAAATGACTAAATAAATAAACAAATGAATAAGTAAATTAATGAAAATGACTAAATAAATAAACAAATGAATAAGTAAATTAATGAAAATGACTAAATGAATAAACGAATGAATAAATAAATACAATAATGAATTAATAAATGAATAAATGAATAATAGATAAATATTCAAAAGCATAAGAGACTAGAATAGATATGCAAAAGTTATTTTGTTGCATCTGAACTTTTTTACGAAAAACCACAAAATCAGACACCCCCTCCCTCCATAAAAATCACAAAATGATATTCAGGTTCATCTGCATGTGATATATTCATTTGAGAGATATTTCTTTTCAGTGATTCGTAATGTGTTGCTTGACGATGTGCTCAGAACATGTAGTATAGAACCACCTTTCCCGACCAAAAACAAACAAACAAACAAACAAACAAACAGACAAACGAAACATGTGGTCAATGTGTGGTAGGGGTTTCAAACATTAAATCATTATTCTAAAGAAGTCGGAACTGAAAGATTCGGTTCATTCAAAATTAGTCCAAAGCTCGTTGGTTCATTTCATGTCTGAAGATACTGATAAAAGGATGTACCATCCTTTGGTTCTTTTGATCGGCCAACCATTTTTCCACCTCCTTCGCTTCCTAGCTATACGATCCTCCTTTTGAAATATATCTTCGTAATTTACTTTTCAAACATTTCCTTCTTTTCATTGTTAACCCATGTGTACACCTGTTATTCTGTTGATTCTTGTATAATCATAGTCATTGGATCATCGATAACACATCAATCGAAGTATTGATGAAGTACCCTACATTTATCTCTTGAAACTTCTTAAAAACTAAGCAACACTTACAGAGTTTAGGATCCGTATCGTAATTGCAAGTTTTCACAAGGCGTAGTGTGGGTCGAGGCAATGAGTGGACACTGGTTCCATTGGTTTTGGCGCATCATGGGCGGATGCACTGCGAGGGAGCAGAGCGACCAAGCAGGTGATTGAGCATGTTCGCGCCCCCCCCCCCCCCGGTCCTCTTGATGCGTTGGGGTGCCCATGCCCTTTTCTTACCCCAATCGTCTCCGCCATCATCGTCGTCGTCATCTAGTGACCTCACTGTCTGCAGCCTTTGCCCCCATTGCTATCACCAGTATCATCTTAGTTGTCGTCATCATGAGTCCTGTACTTGTTCTCTCCATCATCCATCCTTTAATCGATATACCTTCTTGAAACTCAATTCCATTGGATAAATCAACGTCACGATCAGTTGACATATTCTATCCCCTCTGTGAGGAGGATCAGTCAAACATAACGCAGGCCTTATCCTAATGTTGATGCAGGTTTGAAGTCCAATCCTGTTTTCGGATTGCATCATAGATTTTTTCAACATCCCTCTTGGATCATCCTGTGTCTTTGAATTTCATCTCGAATCTCCTATAAGGCAGAGTTAAAATCAATTAAAGGTTTCAAGCATACATTACCTCAGGGGACATCCGGAATTATTTTGGTTCCATGTTTGTTATTTCAACTCGAAGAGACCTTGACGTTAATGTTCATGACAGAGAACTACTGAATACCGCATCTAACATTACTTTACTGTTTTACTTACTCTAAAGACTGGAAAAATAATTTCTTTTGAGTACATAGAGCAGTTACTAATACATTAGGACTAGGACAAGTAAAATTAATTCTTAGTTCCTTCCGGATATTTTCGAAATTGAGGAGGAGGGTTTACATGTTATGTAATAGTATATAATCAATTTATGTAACAGCAAAAGAATCTTAATAATTTAAAAATACATGCCATTAATGACTCTTTTGTCACTCTATCGCCAAGCTGTAATGAGCTGTACTGATTCATTTCAGAACGAAAAAAAAAAATCAAAACAAATATTTCAGGCAGACCAAAGAAAGGAAGGAGCAGTTGAAGAGAAACTAGGAATTATTTCTATTTGGTCTTGCAAATAAAGATTATTGTGCGAGGTTAAAATATTAGTCCAAACTCGGGGTTCATATTTCTAGAAGCTTTATTAAAGAATAAGAAAATAGGTACATAGTGGTAAACATAAGCGCTCTTAATGCTTCTTACTTCTTCGACAAAATAAGACCTGATCAGCTGTCGTCGGAGCATAATGTCGCGACACCTCATAATGACCAAATGACTTTAACCCATTCGTGACAGAGGTCCACATTTTGTGGTTTGACCTAATATCTTTTGATGCAAAGCCCTAAAAATCATACCAAATACATGAGCATAAAGAGCAAAAAATTCTACACAAACTGTGCCCATTTTGTTGCATCAATATTTGTTGTTTGATGCTGAAAATTTTTAAAAGGAAAATAAGCATTAAAATCCTTAAATTGGCAATGTGATAGAAAGTTGAAAATCAGCGTTTTCCCCTGCAAATTGGCAACTTTTTGACTTCTCATCATAATTTCTGTCAATTTATATTCATTTTAGATACATGACGTTTTATAAGAAAAATGTAGCAATAAAATAAAAATGTTGGTGTTGCCAATTTGAAGAATAAAAGCTGATCAAATTAGGCTTTAAATAATTCCTGTCACGAATGGGTTAAGCTCTAAAGCCCAATAAACCTCACAAAGTATTAACGTAATAGACCTATACAAGTTATTACAAGGTTGCAGTTAAAGGCATTGGCTAACATTGTTATGATTTTTAAAAAATCTCATTTTGTTACTTAAAAATGGGATAAACATTAGGGTTATAGTGTAAAAATACCAGTGTGAAAGTTTCAGAGCAAAATATCCACGGGAAGTATTTTTAAATATTAGAAATGTGAACCAATGTTTGAAAAATATACGAGGGTCGGTTGCATAGACCCAACGTAAGGAGTGCGCATGCGCACATGACTCAACGGACCGCACTGTGTGTATTGACGTATCACGCGGCGGAAGGCAAGTAACGGTATTTTTTAATTCGCGCAAACGGTCCTCTTAGTTCAGTGTCTCTCGAGACGAAAGCTAATAAAATCGCGGTTTGCGTCTAACTTACAGCTTTTCCTTCCAAATTATGGTTGGTTTCAGGGTTTTTGAGTATAAATACAAGTACTCATACACATGTTTCATCTTAGTTTGAGAATTTTTTAAATCAGCTGCTCACAAAGTTAGCCAATACCTTTAAGTTGCAGATAAACAGTTGTGAATGTGTGATGTCGATGTCCCTTGATATCGTCACGACCCCATATCGAATTAGTGGGAACATAGCTTATTCACGATGGCGCCGGATTGGTGAGGGGGGGGGGGGGAGGGGGGGTGAGAGTAAGTGGTGCTATATCCAGGAAACAGAGTAGCTACAAGATTAGTGAGCACGGGAGGGGTTGGTATGCCCATTCGAATGACCAAAAATGATAAAGAGAGAGAGAGAGAGAGAGTGAAAAGGAAGAGAGAGAGATAAGTAAAAAAGAAGATGATACAATAACCCCCCCCCCCCACCCCTGCCGGAAAGAACACACAGTCACCACAGTGTGAAACACAGTGTGGTTCACTGTGTGGTCACACTGTGATCACCTAGTCATTTCACTGCGACAAATTGGAACACTTTTTCACTCTGTTGCACACAGTGTGTCCACACTGTGGCCCACAGAGTGTCCACCCTGTGGCTCACAGTGTGAGTCTACACTGTGGCTCACAGAGTGTCCACCCTGTGGCTCACAGTGTGAGTCTACACTGTGGCTCACAGTGTGTCCACCCTGTGGCTCAGTGTGTGTCTACACTGTGGCTCACAGTGTGTCAACCCTGTGGTCCACAGTGTGTCCACGCTGTGGCTCAGTGTGTGTCTACACTATGGCCCACAGTGTGTCCACTCTGTGTGCAACAGAGTGAAAAAGTGTTCCAATTTATCGTAGTGAAATGACTAGGTGATCACAGTGTGGCTCACAGTGTGGTCACTCACTGTGAGCCACAGGGTGGACACAGCCATCAATTCACACAGTGAAGTTTGTCCATTGATCTCTCTCACACTGTGGTACCTTCCACACAGTGAATGCTCATCCACATTGTGGAATCTATCACACAGTGTTCTTTCTCACAGTGAACTCTCATCCTCTCTGTGGTATCTTTCACATAGTGAACTCTCAGCAATACTGTGGTACCTTCCACACAGTGTACTCTCTCACACAGTGAACTCTCTTCCACTCTGTGGTATCTTTCACATAGTGAACTCTCAGCAACACAGTGGTACCTTTCACATAGAGCACTTTTAGCCACACTGTGGTAATTTCATGCAGTGAGATTTTGAGCATGCACTCTGTGGTGTAAATCACACAGTGTACACTTCCATATAGTGAGCTCAACGACAGAGTGATCTCCTAGCCACCCTGTTGTATAATTCACATAGTGAATTCTACCCATTCTATGTATACCACTGATCTCTAATCCACATAGTGAACTCTTAACCACACTGTGGAAAATATACAACCCACACAGTGAGCGTAAGAATCACTCAGTGAAAAGCATATAGAAGTGTATGATAACTGTAACTCCATAATTGTGCCATTACTGTGCATGTTTACATGCACAATTCTTAAATATGTGTCTCTGAAAATATCCATCTCTGGAATTACAATATACATGTAAGAAGGAATTATTTCTTTTGAAATACATGTATATGTGTTAATATTGTATACATGGAAGACCAAGTGATGGACTTGTGAATTCACCTATATAGGCCTTTCACTTTCAATATAACCACACTGACAACACTGCGTCCTCTTTGTGGGTACTCCTAGGTTGAAGAAATTCAAGACGTTCAGTTAACTGTCAACAATTTTAATACAACAAAAAATAATAAGGTAAGAATAATACATCTATACCCTGTCAACATTTCATTTTAAATCGCCAAACTAATAATACTGCATCCTCTTTGTGGGTACTCCTAGATGTCATTAAAGTTCAAAGTTAACCATTTCAATACTTAACATACAATAATAATAAGGCAAGAATACACTAAATCCTTCAAAAGGTTGAAAATGAATACATGTGGAAACTCTGTAAACAAAACTGAGATGGCTTTTACCCTCTATATTCTTCTTTTTTTATCAGATCTCTTTATATCGTTTTTCTTTATTGTTTGTATACAAAACAAGACAAGGATATTATGATGTAATAAACCTTGCCAATAAAAAAAAAATATATATATATATCATGTACTTAAACTGTTTAGTACACATTTACATATTTGTGTGTGTATATAATGTATATAGATATAAGCTTAAAAATTTTCTTCTTAGAAAAGAAAGGATTATGCAAATATATAATTACACTGCTAATTCAGGCAAGTATTTAGACAAGAGCACCATGGGGCTTTACATTCACCTGAGCTGAAGGATAAATTCACATTTAACACAAACTCTCTGAAGTCTAACTAACAAGCCACTGATTACAACTGTGAAATCTCGCTGGATCTAGATTTATAAACAAATGTAGCACCAATGGGGAGACACTTTCTTATGTATTACTTTTCTTTTTTTCAACCTTTTATTTCTATTCATTTTTTCGATGGAGTTTGTGACAGACACTTAATAAAGCAGAATACTGCTAAAACAAATTATTTTCAACTACTGAGACCAGAATATGCACATGAACCATGTGTAAAGAGTCAATCTGCATTGCTTTTGTACACAAAATCACTTTTTTGAGCCATTTTTGTGTCCGACATGCATGTACAAAAAGTTATTCAACTTCAGAACCGTACCCCCGGGTGTCACAAATTTGGTGTCAAAATGTGCGATAAACTCCTAGGAAAAAAGCCATGAAGCATCATGGCAAGAGCTTTTGTACGTTCCAGAGTACTCGCGCCAATTGTCGAAGGGGTGCCTTTTAGCCCCCCCCCCCCCCCCCCCGTCTTTTTAGGTAGGGTTAAAAGGATAATTCATCTTACATATCTATGTACATAATAGACAACATAAATAAAGATAAAAGTGAATGCAGAAAAAGAATTGAATAGAACACTGAAAACACAGATAGGGTTAACGCTTCATGAATTCCTGAAAAGGTCTGTGAAAGGAGAATGCAACCCAGGCATCAGTGTGCTCTTAGTAGATAAAGATGACCAAGAATAGAAAACAGTGAAAATTTGAATCTGTTCAACAGTTCTGAATTTTTAAAGTTAAAGTAAAATCCTTATTATGGGGATCTTAGAACTGGCAACTCACCAGTATTTGTGACGTCATCGCGGACACTCTCCATTCATTTTGTACATAATTTTTTTGGTAAAAAATATGATTTATATGAAATTTCAAATAAGGACTCTACATAATTCTTCAAAAATGTTTGCAGAATTGACATAGCTATGTCATACTCAAACAATCAATCAAAAGATTTTTTTCTTGAAACAAAGAAAATAATAAATTCTGTGTACAAAATGAATGGAGAGTTGTCCATGAAATGTCACAGATGCTGGCAGATTTGCCCATTTAAGGATTCCCATAATAAGGATTTACTTGCAAAGTTCATAACTCTTGAATATATTGTCAGATTTGGCTCAAATTTCCACTGTTTACTCTTTTGATCTTCTTCATTCACTGAAAGGCAGACTGATGTCTGGGTTGCATAAGTCTACGTTGGAGGGGGATAGTTGAGGGAGAAGAAGAAATGAAAAGACAGGATAGGAGAGTAAGAGACATTACAGGGTATCTTTCTTGGATCGAGTCGAGTCCTGACAAGTACTGTAAACCAGATGAGAAGGCAATGAGAAGAGAAGACTTGACGTTCCTGACAGGTTGACCGTCTGTCATCAGTGACCTTGTGAACCATCAACCTACATCTTGCTTTGATGGTTTTTCTTTCTCCCCGGCCCTCACATCCTTGCACTTCTGTGCCATCCTCTTTCTCAATCCCCGTGTGTGACCTCAGGCCATTTACTGATATATGAGATGACAATTAGTAAAAATAATAATAAATAAAGAGATCAAGAAAATAAATAAGATATAAGAAATAATAGTAAAAACACACAAACACTTGTACACATACAGTACATCATGAAATGCCTTCACATGCAAACTGGGGAAATACTGGGAAATATCTGGGAAATACATCATATATCTGGGAAACACCTTCACTTGTACCCATAAAGTATGAAGGTGTAGGCCCAACCTACAAGGACCACATTTTCTATGTAAAAACTATCTTTTGAAAGGATGTTTGATAAAATTATCTTTTTAAAATCTATCTACTGAAAGGATTTTAAAAATAAAACTTTGTTTTAATTAGTTATTGTTGCAATATAAACATGATACATTGCTCGTTGTCACCTTTGAAGATCCTGGGAAGTGTTGTAGTAGTGTATGGTATGGTTATATATTGATATTGTGTTTGTAAATGAAAAATAGAAAATAAAGGGTGTTGGGCAGCCCTTTGCATGATGGAATAACTGAAGTCAGAGGTGTTTCCCACTTTCAAGTTTCAACATCAATTGGTAATGGTGGTGTAGTACACAAAAAAGATTTGTTTTGTCACAAAATGACACATCTGCATGAGTTAAGTTAGTTTCTTTTCTTTCTTTTTTTAAAGCTGATTCATTCTTACTCATCCTACACAACATTCTCAAACTTTTCTGTTATTAGCAATCAAGAAATAGCATTTTCTAGTATTGTCCGTTTTATTGAAAATCGGGAAAGTAGCAAAGCCATTTACCATGCTGATTACTGGCCAACCCTGTAATAAATTTCCATAATGAAAACTTATACTCCACCGAGACATGCCAAAAATGGTAATGATAAACAAGGATAACTATTGTACAAAACTACCTCAGATAATTGTCTCTACTAATCCCAAGATCTGCATGCACCCATGACCATTACCTTTTTAACTGATCATACTGTGTGGTACATGTACATATATATCAAATTTTGAAAAAAGTTTCAATGCCAGCTCCTCTCCCTTACACAACGGTACACATTAAATTCAAGCCTCATCCCTCCCCCAGTGCAACTAGGGGAGGTATGTGCAGTTCTATGTACTACATGTTACCAAAGTTGA